>WNWU01000031.1:8584480-8605546 GCA_012654045.1 Ptyas mucosa
AGATAGATAGATAGATAGATAGATAGATAGATAGATAGATAGATAGAGATACATATAGTTGGGACATACATACATAGATGACAGAGAGAGATGATAGATGATACAGATAGATGATAGATAGATAGATGATACATAAATAGATATAGATGACAGAAAGATATAAATGATTGATAGGTAGATATAGGTAGGTAGGTAGAGATAGATAGATAGATAGATAGATAGATATTTATTTTTTTATTTATTAATCATATTTCTATGCCGCTCACTCTCCGAGGACTCTGGGCGGCTTAAAATAATCAACAGTATACTAAATAGCATATTGCCCCCAACAATCTGGGTCCTCATTTTACCCACCTCGGAAGGATGGAAGGCTGAGTCAACCTTGAGCCGGTGAGATTTGATCTGCTGAACTAGCAGTCAGCTGAAGTAGCTGCAGTACAGCACTCTAACCACTGCGCCACCTCATCTAATAGATGTAGATAGATGGATGATAGATAGATAGAGGGATGGATGGATGGATGATAGATAGATAGATATGGATTTATTATATTATCTTCTGAATTAAGACATAAATCTGGCCCCAATATTTCTTTGCTCTATCACAAGTCCACCAATAATACAGAAAATATATGATCACTCAAACTAGAGAGACAGTTTGGTCTAGTGGCTAAGGCATCAGGCTAGAAAACCAGAGACTATGAGTTATGCCTTAGCCATTAAAGCCAGCTGGGTGATTTTGGACTAGTCTCTCTCTCTACCCGCCCCCCCTCAGCTCAACCCACCTCACAGGGTTGTTGTTATGGCAGAGGAAGGAGCATTGAATATGTTCACCGCCTTGAGTTATTTGTAAAAATAATGAAGGCAGGATAAAAAAAATAAACCACCTTTCAATAATTAAACTATTTGAACAGATTAAACAAAATGGGGCTTTACTTTGCTGTGAACAGTTTTGACAATACATCATTTACTTAAATTGGAATATGACCGCTTCTAATTCTGAAAATTGTCATGGCAGGAGGACCTTAAACACATGGAGACTATGTTTCTAATTTAAAGATTTTTCTTCTCTCAAAAAAAATATAAGCAATGACCTACTCCCAAAATCATTACATGTTAGTTTATAGCTTTGAAGTAACTTGGATTTTCTTCTATAACAATCTTGGTTTTAGAATTCTAATACTTAATGTACAATTCAGTAAATGTCCAATTTGTGCTATGCAATTGGGACCCAGGCTTTTTTCTAATTCTGCCCCAATTTCCTCTGTTAGAATAATGTGTTAAACTGGAAGGTACGTATGGAGGGGATTCATCTAAGCTAAATGATGGATTATTACCTAAGAAAATTTGGCAACTGGTACTGAGATAAAATTTTAAAAAACTTAATGGCTCCCCATCAGTCATGTTACAAGGCTTTAAATCTGTTCAGAATACTGGCTGTTGTTCAGAAAGAAAACCAAGATATTTCCTAAAAAAAAAAAGAAGCTGAAACATATTCACTGCTTTTCTCTTCTTCAATCTGGTGATAGGGGGGAAAAAACCCATATTTCTTACTTTCTGAGCACTTCACTTTGAAGCTGGGTTGGCTGAAATGAAGATGTTTTAAATCCATGGAGCATCCAGTCCAAGAAATGAAAGCTGTTTGTGCTTGGAAGTTGGGCTTTTCTCCAAGTCAAAGAAGAGAATGTGAGGGGAGGAAATCTTCCCAACACTTCATGTGTTATTTGCAGTTCAGCTAAAACAGGCCCACATCAGGATCTTCACAATATCAGAGATGTATCCTAAAACTGGGTGAAATTATATCCTCCCTCCACAAAAGATAGTCCTTGTGGACATTCGACCACAATTGAGCCCAACATTGATGTGGTTAAGCGAGCTTTTGTTGAGTGAGTTTTACCCCATTTTATGACCTTTCTTGCCACAGTTATTAAGTGATTTACTGCAGTTGTTAAATTAGTAGGTTGTTAAGTGAATCTGGCTTCCCCATTGACTTCGCTTGTTAGAAGGCCGCAAAAAGTGATCACCTGAGTCTTGCAACACTGCAACTATCATAAGACTGGACTGGAGGCTAAACCTATGAAGAACAGGTGCAGGAATTGGGTATTGCTAGTTTAATAAAAACAAGAACTAGAACATAGAATAACAGAGTTGGAAGGGACATTGGTGGTCTTCTAGTCCAACCCCCTGCTTAGGCAGGAAACCCTACATCACTTCAAACAAATGGTTATCCAATCTCTTCTTAAAAACTTCCAGTGTTGGAGCATTTACAACTTCTGAAGGCAAGTTGTTCCACTGGTTACTTGTTTTAACAGTCAGGAAATTTCTCCTTAGTTCTAGGTTGCTTCTCTCCTTGATTAGTTTCCACCCATTGCTTCTTGTCCTGCCCTCAGGTGCTTTGGAGAATAGCTTGACTCCCTCTTCTTTGTGGCAGCCCCTGAGATATCGGAACGCTGCTATCATGTCACAACAACAAGCAATGGGTGGAAACTAATTAAGGAGCGAAGCAACCTAGAAACAAGGAGAAATTTCCTGACAGAACAAATTCATCAGTGGAATGGCTTGCCTTCAGAAATGGAGTACTGGGTGCTCCATCACTTGAAATTTCTAACAAGAGATTGGACAATCACTTGTCTGAATGGTTGTATAGGGTTGTATAGGGTTGAACCCCGAGCAGAGAGTTGGACCAGAAGACTTCAAGGTCCCTTCAAACTCTACTATTCTGTTGTTCTGTTATACTTGTGAAAACCAACATATCTGCTTCAAAGATAAAACTGGGATCCATCTTAGAATCACTCCACAAATGGAATGATGGGAGGAACTTTTATGTGGACCTTAGCAGCTCTGAGTCACAGTAATTAAATAACATTTTTATGGTCGACCTTCAAAGCTGGACAAAGCAGAAAGGTCATGAATGCATATTCAATAGGCTGCTTGATGCATTTGCTGAAAATGAACATACATTCTTGAGAACAGTTTAGGCATCTCACATAATTGGCTATTGCTTCAATTGATGATTTGATTCAAAATCTGGTTTTAAATGTGGGGTGTACATTGATGTTAACACTGAAAATGGTTTTTTTGACAGCCTACTCAAGTTTGTAGACAAGCAGCTAGAACTTTATCTTCCATGCTGACTGGAGAAGCTGGGCAAGACATTTCTTTTTGCTCATTCAAAACTAAAATAGACATTTTCTTCATAAATGAAGAACTGGAAATTGTTCGGTTCAAAAAAAAAGTTGCCAAAACTAATTATTTGCTCCATTTCTATAGGACGATCGTTTTTGTTGTTCTTTGGGTTTGTCTTTTCTCTTATCCCAAATGCTAATCTTTGATAGGTGGGTACAATTCTTGGCACAGGCACACAACATCTGATGATGCCATTAGAAATGGAGGAATTTTCTTTGGCAAAAATTCTGAAGCTTTGCAAGGATCGGTTCCTAGGAAGATAAAGACTGACAAAAAGATTTGGGATCTTGAGGTAAAGCTGGAACCCATCACTTTAGGATGTCGACATCCCTCTTTGCTCTGAGACACTTCCAAATGTACCATATCTACTACCGGTAGCTAATTACTCTAAAAGAGTAGTTGGTGTAAACACCTAACACCTAAAAGAGGTGTACAACTTTGGCAAGTATAACCTACCCTGGAAAGGATCTAGTTAAAATGTCTCAAAGGTGCTTTTTCAAAAGACAACTGGACTATGTTTTTTTCCGTGAAGAAGGAGGAGGAGGAGGAGGAGGAGGAGGAGGAGGAAGAGGAAGAGGAAGAGGAAGAAGCAGCTTCATCCGATGAAGGATGGTGAGGGGAGAAGATGGAAGGATGAGTTCTGACAGGATGGGCTATGTGTGTGTGTGAGAGAGAGAGAGGATTGTATTTTTTGCAGTTCCATTCCCACCACCACTATCCAGCTAGAAGTGAAGCTTCTTGGATGAGAAATTATTTTTTTTCTTCCTGTCATGGATCTGTCCTGGACCCTCTTTCCAGATGCGAGTTCAGAGGAGGAGGGTGAGGTTGAGTCTGCAGAGAAAAGCATGGAGCTAAATGTTGGTCAGGATTGGGGCTCAGAGAATGCTAGCCTGATGGAGCAGCCTCATCTGGGACATCTGATGATGGACAGGCTGAGGCTGAGGCTGAGCCAGGTGAGCCACAGCTGCAGTGAGTTGGTCAGGAGGCTCCAGGTGAGAACTGGGAGCAGCTGCCACTCCTTAGCAGTGAGGAGGAAGTGGAGTCCATACCTCCTCCTGATCCAAGGACATGTAGGACAGAGATGAGACAGGCACAATGCCGGTCAGCTAGCTTACTCATGAGGAGGCAATCTCACCTCTCATGAAGGACTTCAGGGGTGTTGCCTACTTAATCCCGCAACTGAGGGCTTGAGTGTTGCTGAAGCAACATGCCCAGTTCTGTGCCTTGTGTGCTCATGCCATGCATCCTGGTGTGTTGGACTCTTGGGTTGCTTTCCTGGACTTTGTGTGTGTCCATTAGACTTAGTTACCCAGTGACTCTTGCTAACACTGAACTTGGAATCTGAACATGTGCAACGGGGGTGCTTTCTGAAGATTGATTTGGGGAGTTTGAATAAACACCTATAGAATTCTTGCTATATGTACATGTGTGTAGGGCAGGGGTGTCAAACTCAAGGCCCGTGGGCCGGATCCAGGCCATGAGGTGCTTAGATCTGGTTTAAGTTGCAGATCTGGAAACAGTAAAGGACTGGCCCACGGTGCCTCTGCCAGCAAAAACAGAGCTCGGAAAGGCTGCGTACATCCCTCCCAGACTTTGTTTTCGGCCATGACGGCCTCCTGCAGCCCTCCGCCAGTGAAAACGGAGCTCAGTGGGGCTGCACGCACCCCGCTCAGTTCCATTTTCACTAGCAGAGGGTTGCAGGAGGCTGTCGTGGCCAAAAACAGAGCTCGGGAGCCTGTCTCGGCAACACTAGGCTGCCGGAGCAAGTTCACAGGAAAATACACTCACAGTCCGGTTGGGTGGAAAGTAATCCTGGTTTATTAGTGCTTGTCTCGGGTAACTGCTACTCGCTGCCGGAACACTAGACACAAAATAAGTTGGAGCTGAGCGCAGCCGCCGCTCAGCCCCTTTTAATCAGTCCAGTGCTGCTTGCTTCCAGCTGTCTGTCATTAGGAACACACCGAGAACCTGGTTGCGGGTGAATGACGTCACCGGCACCGCCCCATACACCCACCCCACGCAATCCCTCTATCCCCACCACCGGTGCTTGGAGAGCCCTAACCGCACCATCTATCCCCTTCACCAACACCCGTGCTCATCTCCCCCCTCGTCACTCTCCTCACCTCCTGTCATCTGGGTAGATGTTGGTCACGTCGCCAGCGAAAGGTGTCGAGGGACGCTAGACACTCGACAGCCCGTTTTTGCTGGCAGAGTGCTCAGGCCACCACAGGCGCCTCCTGACACGAGTGATGTCAAGCTGGCCACACATAACCCTGGCCATGCCCACCCCTCCCCCAAGGCCGAACACAACCCTGATGCAGCCCTCAATGAAATCGAGTTTGACATTCCTGGTGTAGGCGGAGCAGAGAGCACACATCCTCAAGGGAAAAAACAGTCCAGGTGCCTTTTGAAAAAGCATTTTGAGACAACCATGACCTGAATGTCTCAGAATTTCCATAGATGGACCCAGTTAAAATTTGAAATAGAGCCTTGATGGCACAGCAGACCAATGTGCTATTAACTAGCACCAGCTGCCTGCAATTACTGCAAGTTCGAATCTCACCAGGCTCAAGGTTGACTCAGCCTTCCATCCTTTCGAGGTGGGTAAAATGAGGACCCGGATTGTGAGGGCAATAAGCTGACTTTGTATCAAAAAGAACACTCCTTAGGGGGGCCCGAAAGCCCTACTAAGCAGGTATACACAAAAGTACGAAGGCTATTGCTTAACACATTGTAAGCCGCCCTGAGTCTCCAGAGAAGGGCGGCATATAAATCAAATAAACAAACAAACAAACAAACAAACAAACGCCTCTTTCAAAAGACTATTAAGGAGAAACCATAAAGTAGACCTCAGTGAATCTCAACTCCAAATTATTATCTGTTTTGTGAATCAAACTATCCATCAAATATAAATTAACTTTTTTTTTTTTTACATTTCAAAATATCCCTGCTAAACACATACTTTTTTCCATGCCTCCCATACATCATTTCTTTGTGATGGATGATACTGCTTGGTTATGTAACTATTGACACTTAAAGAACAACTAGTACAAATATATAAAAGATGACCCCAAATACAGCCTTGAGATATGCTTGGAATTATAAGGTGGGTTGGGGAGCAAGTTGGAAAATGAATTATGCATAGAATATTAGAAGGTTGAGCAAGAAAAAAATTATCCAGCACAAATAACAAAATCATTCCCCCTGAGAATTAAACGACATTCTCCCTTTATTTTGCAGTTTGTTCTCTGACTTGCAGTTTAGTTTGTAGTTCATAGAATAGAGCTGGAAGGGACCTTGGAGGTCTTCTAGTCCAACCCCACTGCTTAGGCAGGCAACCCTATACTACTTCAGACAAATAGTTATCCAATCTCTTCTTAAAAACTTCCAGTGTTGGAGCATTTACAACTTCTGAAGGCAAGGTGTTCCACTGGTTACTTGTTTTAACAGTTAGGAAATTTCTCCTTAGTTCTAAGTTGCTTCTCTCCTTGATTAGTTTCCACCCATTGCTTCATGTCCTGCCCTCAGGTGCTTTGGAGAATAGCTTTACTCTCTCTTCTTTGTGGCATCCCCTGACATATTGGAACACTGCTATCATGTCATCCCCAGTCCTTCTTTTCATAAGACTAGACATATCCAGTTCCAGCAACCGTTCTTCAATCTCTTCTTTAAAACTTCCAGTGTTGGAAGTACAGTGTTGCATTTATAACTTCTAATTGTTCTAACTGTCACGAAATTCCTCCTTAGTTCTGCATTGCTTCTCTCCTTGGTTAGTTTCCATCCCTTGTTTCTTGTCTTGCCTTCAGGTGCTTTGGAGAATAGGTTGAGTCCTTCTTCTTTGTGGCAGCTCCCTCAAATACTGGAACACTGCTATCGTGACACCCCTAGTTCTCCTTTTCTTTAGACTAGCCATCTCTGAATCCAGCATCCAATTTAAGCAAATATGTATAAGAAAAACAAAGAGCATAATTTGACACGAAGAGTTTCTTTGATATGTGGAAAGCCAGACTGATTTGCTTTCTGTCTCCAGCAATTGACCTCTGTCCTCTATGTTAACCTGAAAAGAAAGATTAACTTTTGAGGCAGACAGCCAAAAGCAAAGTAACAGAAAAATGAACGTCATCGTTATTATTATCATCGTCATCATAAAAAAATTAATAATAATCTTACTGAAAAAAATGGCAGTGTTCTGTCATTTTTAAATATTTTTTTTCATTTACCTCCAGAGTTAAAATATAGAATAAAAAGAAGACATCAATTGCAAATAAAGCAACCAAACAAAGAATAATAATAAAATAATGTGTGTAGAACAAATAACAAATATACCATTAATATTAACCATCAACATAAAATGTTCACCTGGATTGAATGCTGAAAATTTATCTCAAATATCTGATATATTCTCTCCCCTCCACTTATATAACAGGTATAAAGTTGGTTATTCTTTTCCCATTTCTATTTCCTAAAATGTTACATAAAAAGATATCTGTTGTAGAAATCTATTGCCATCTATCAAGTCAACCAACCGAATAGAATAGAATAGGATAGGATAGGATAGGATAGGATAGAATAGAATAGAATAGAATAGAATAGAATAGAATAGAATAGAATAGAATAGAATAGAATAGAATAGAATAGAATAGAATTCTTTTTTTGGCCAAGTGTGATTGGACACACAAGGAATTTGTCTTGGTGCATTCACTCTCAGTGTACATAAAAGAAAAGATACGTTCATCAAGAATCATAAGGTACAACACTTAATGATAGTCATAGGGTACAAATAAGCAATCAAATCTTATTAGGAAACAGTCAATATAAATTGTAAGGATACCAGCAACAAGGTTACAGTCATACAGTCATAAGTGGGAGGAGATGGGTGGTGGGAATGATGAGAAGATCAAGAGTACTGCAGACTTAGTAAATAGTTTGACAGTGTTGAGGGAATTATTTGTGTAGCAGAGTGATGGCATTCAGGGAAAAACTGTTCTTGTGTCTAGTTGTTCTGTGTGCAGTGCTCTATAGCATTGTGTTGAGGGTAGAAGTTGAAACAGTTTATGTCCAGGATGCGAGGGGTTTGTAAATATTTTCACAGCCCTCTTTTTGACTTGTGCAGTATACAGGTCCTCCATGGAAGGCAGGTTGGTAGCCATTGTTTTTTCTGCAGTTCTAATTATCCTCTGAATAATCAATTCTGAATAATCAATTCACTTAAAAGAAAAAGTTAACACGTAACCCCTAAAATAAAACTAATCTTTATGGCCCTCTGTTAACTGTCTATCATTATACTAAACACGCAGACTGTTTTTACTTTTTTCACCAACTGCTGAGGTGGAATCGTTTTCTAATATTACCAGATGGCAAGTATCTAGCACGCTTGCAACTTTTTAAGGTGCATGTTCTTTTCTGAAGGGGTTCTATGAATGGTTTTCATCTGGCGTTTTAGGAGAACCAATAATTATGGGGGAGAGAACGCCTGGCACGATCAACTCACTTCAATACAAATCTGATTCACATTGTCCATTCGGTATCTTTGGACGTGACTTGATAAATTTGTACATTACAACCGTTGCTATGATATATAGGTAGTCCTCGACTTATAGTCATAATGGAGCCTTCCCATTACAGCCATAAGTCTTGGTGATCATAAAATGGTAGTTAATCAAACCTACTGTTTGCGGTTGGGCGTTTTTTGCCCAAAACCCAGAAATAAGCACTGCTGTTGTTATTACTGTTGTTCAGTTGCTAAGTTGTGTTCAACTCTTTGTGACTTCATGGACCATAGCACACCAGGCCCCTCCGTCCTTCAAGATCTCCCAAGTTTGCCCAAATTCATGTTCCTTGCGCCAATGACATTATCTAACCGTCTCACCCTCTTCTGTCCCCTTCTCCTTTCACCATCAGTCTTTCCTAAACTCAGGGTATTTTCCAAGGAATCCTCTCTTCTTATTTGATGGCCAAAGGAATTCGAGCTTCAGTTCAGTATTTGTCCTTCTAAGGAACTGAAAAAGCTTCTTGGATGAAAAATGAAATGTTTTCAAGGAAAAAAAACCCGAAGAAAGCTCAGTCACCTTTTGAAAAAGCACCTTTGGGACAACCATGACCTGGATGGTTGAGATTATTTGTAGACAAACTGATCACCTGTCTTTCCATTCCATTCTTAAGTGATCCATGTACAAACAAGAAGAACACACATGTTTTATAAGCTGCTTTTTGCAGAGGGCCCTTGTGAAAATTACGTTGGAATGCCTTCGTCTTTAGTCATTTACAACACAGCGGAGAAAAGGCACGCTTCTTGAACTCAGTCAAGGAGGCCCTTCGACTGAGCACCGAGAGGCCTGGAAAGCTAATGACAGTTCGCTTTATGTCAGCACAGTCTCTTCCCCTCTTAAATTTACACTTCCGAGAATCGCTGAAAAGCAACGTGTTTTTCCAGCTTTACGTGAGCATCCTTCTGTGTCATTCAGCCATGCTAAGACAGAATGTTTCCTGAAAGACGACAGTGCTGACGGGGTTGAATCCAAGACCAGAAGGTGGGGAAAATACATTTGCATTACTAGTCGTGAGAGGGTACCAGATCATAATTTGAAGGAATTATTTGGCATACTTAGTGCACGCTGTGGCTGATGTTGAATTTAGTTGTCCAGTTTAAGTTGCACGAAACCTATTGTCCTTTTAGTGTTGCAGAGAAACATAAGCATTTTCTACACACACACCCTTCATATATAAGACATATGAAGGGCAGTTGCAGGAACTGGGTATGTCTAGTTTAATGAAAAGAAGGACAAGGGGTGACATGCTAGCAGCATTCCAATATCTCAGGGGTTTCCACAAAGAAGAAGGAGTCAAGCTGTTCTCCAAAGCACCTGAGGGCAGGACAAGAAGCAATGGGTGGAAACTAATCAAGGAGAGAAGCAACCTAGAATTAAGGTGAAATTTCCTGACAGTGAGAACAATTAATCTATGGAACCACTTGCCTCGAGAAGTTTTGGATATTCTAACACTGGAGGGTTTTAAGAAGAGATTGGGAAACCATTTGTCTGAAATGGAAGAGTCTCCTGCTTGAGCAGAAGGTTGGACTAGAAGACCTCCAAGAGTCCCCTCCAACTCTTTTTAGTCTGTTATTCTGTTGGGCAGTTAAATTGCCACCGATGCAAAGCCAAGTCAAAGTTTTACAGTTGTTTGTTTCATGCCCATTTTACAAGAAGTCAATCCGAAACGAGGGGGAAAAAAAGATGAATCCACAACTAAACAAGTAGCTTTGAGGACAGAAATGTTTGATGGTCAGTGATGTGAATCTTTTTTCTTAATGGTCACAATTAGATCAATTCAGGAGGAGATTTCACATGTGGCCTAAGTCAGAACGTGTTTTAGTTTTGTCTTACTTACTACAGTACATTGTGTGAACTCAGCAGATGATGCTTGCAAAGCCACAATTTGTGATGCATAAAAATTATCTAGGGTCAGACTTGATTGGTAATTGGATGGAGGTTATCAGAAGATTGCAGCACTGTAGGCTGCTGTAAGACACCGAAAAAGAAGCTCTCAAAAGATAGACTAGACACTAGGAGATCATGAGTTCTAGTCCTGCCTTAGGCATGATAACTGGCTGGATGACTTTGTGCCAGTCACTCTGTCTCAGATAAACTTATCTCACAAGATGGTTGTTGTGGGGAAAACAGGAGGAGGGAAAAGTATGTTAAGTTATTTATAAAAATAATAAAGGAAGGTTATCAATCAATCAATCAATAAATAAAATAAAAAGATCCCAGGGGAGCATTGTTTAAAATGCAGCATTGCAGGCAAACACTGCCCACAGCCTGAAGTCCGATCCTGACAGGGCTCAAGGTTGACTCAGGCTTCCATCCTTCCCAGGTTGGTAAAATGAGGACCCAGATTGTTGGGGGCAATATGCAAATAATACTTACATTGTAAGCCGCCCACAGAGTGATGTAAAGTGCTATGGGGTGGTATATAAGCCAAAATGCTGTTGCTATGGCTATAATGAAAGCTGGAGAAGCAACTGGAAAAGGTCTGGTTGGAAAAGATTTTGATTTCTTAGACCAGGGTTGTCAAACTCAAGGCCCGTGGGCTGGATCTGGCCCGTGGGGTGCTTAGATCTGGCCTGTGGGGCTGCCCTGGAAACAGCGAAGAACTGGCCCGTGATGCTTCTGCTAGCAAAACTGGAGCTTTGGGGGGTTGCATGCGTCCCCCCTGGGCTCCCATTTCAGCTGCAATGGTCTCTTCCAGCTCTCTGCCAGCAAAACTGGAGCTCGGGAGGCTGCACCCATTTTCTCTGGTGGAGCGCTGCAGGAGGTTGTCCCAGCCAAAAACGGAGCCTGGAGGGCCTCCCGGGTCACCACAGGTGCCCCAGACACGAGTGACATCGAGCTGGTCATGCCCACCTGGCCATCTCTCCCTGGCCTCACGAGATCAAACACAACCCTGATGCGGCCCTCAATGAAACCGAGTTTGACACCCCTGTCTTAGACAACAACTGATTTCGAAAGGTACCAAACTTCAGCCTCTGATGACATGCACGCAAAGGGAGGGAATGAAATGACGATATCACGAAAATGCTGGTATGTTTAACAAAGGCAAAGCAAAAGCAAACAAACCAACCAACGCTGGAACATTTTGGTTTCCTTCCTGCTGTTGACAGGCACAGCTATCCTACGAATGCATTCCCTTAATCTGTTCTGAATAACTGTATACCCTTTTCATGCACTTATGGGCAGAATCGTTTCCAGCAGAGCCATCTGTAAACTTTTGCTCAGACGTATTCCTTGCAGGCTTTTTGGTTACAGGAAATCAGGGAAGAAGAATAAATCTGTCCCCTTATGGTAATATTAGTGCTTGTATCCCTGACTGTAGTACTGAATATATTGGGTTTGGTTTAATGGGCATGGGTGACATCATGGAAGAAATATACAGCTGCCATGCCTCCAAAGGTCAATGGTGCTATGAGGACAGAATAACAGAAGAGTTGGAAAGGATCTTGGAGGTCTTCTATTCTAACCCACACTGCCCCGGCAAGAAACCCTATACCATTTCAGACACATGGTTGCCCAACCTCTTCTTAAAAACCTGCAATGTTGGCGCACCCACAACTTCTGGAGGCAAGCCATTCCACTGATAAATTATTCTGTCAGGAAATTTCTCCTTAGTTCTAGGTTGCTTCTCTCCTTGATTAGTTTTTATCCATTGCTTCTTGTCCTGCCTTCAGGTGCTTTGGAGGAAAGGTTCAATGATCCCATGTAACACCGCTCCTGCGCGAGCTGCACTGGCTCCCGGTGGTCTTCCGGGTGCGCTTCAAGGTGTTGGTTATCACCTTTAAAGCGCTCCATGGCATAGGGCCTAGTTATCTGCAAGACCGCCTACTGCCACAAATGACCTCCCACCGACCCGTGCGCTCCCACAGAGAGGGCCTCCTTAGGGTGCCATCAGCCAAACAATGTAGGCTGGTGACCCGCAGGGGGAGAGCCTTCTCTGTGGGGGCACCTACCCTCTGGAACCAGCTGCCCCCTGAGATAAGGAGAACTCAAGACCTCAGTGCCTTCCGCTGTGCCCTTAAAACCCACTTTTTCCAACAAGCCGGGCTGGCTTAGGAAGTAATTTTAGACGTTTTAAATTGGTTTGTTATTTGTTAAAATTGGAGCCAAATTTATATATATTTTAATTGTCTTAATATTTGTATTGTATGTTTTTTAATTCTGGCTGTTCACCGCCCTGAGTCCTCAGGGAGAAGGGCAGTATATAAATTGAAAAATAAATAAATAAATAAATAAATCAGAATAGAGCTGCAAGGGACTTTGGAGGTCTTCTAGTTCAGTCCCCTGTTCAAACAGGAGTCCCCATATCTCCCCCCCCTTCTTTCAAGCTATCATGTCATCCTAGTACTTCTCTTCATTAAACTAGATAGAACACAATTCCTGCAACCGTTCTTCATGTTTTATCCTCCAGTCCCCTAATCATCTTTATTGCTCTTCTCTGCACCCTTTCTAGAATCTCAACGTATTTTTTATATCATGATGTTCACACTCCAGTGGTGAAATGCAAAATTTGTTACTACCGGTTCTGTGGGCGTGGCTTAGGGGGGGGGTTAATGTGACCGGGTGGGTGTGGCCGACTTTTTTTTCTTACTTTTAAAAGCATTTTTTCTACAGCTGTAAGAGGTTGTAGAAAAAAATGCTTTTAAAAGCCTCTGATGATCCCAGCTGAGCTGCATGATCATCAGAGCCTTTTTTTGTTTTTACTTTTAAAAGCATTTTTTCGGCCGAAGAGGTTGCAGAAAAAATGCTTTTAAAAGTTAAAAAAAAGCCTCTGATGATCGCGCAGCTCAGCTGGGCATGGGGGGGGGGGGGGGGAGCCAGGGATTTTTGCTGGTTCTCCGAACCACCCACCGCCATCGCTACCGAATCGGGCGATCTGGTCCGAACCGAGAGCATTTCACCCCGGCACATTCCCAGATTTGGATTATGATCATCCACACACTCAGAGCCCTGATCAACAACTAGAAAATAGAGATACACTCAAATCCCTTTCTACTGAACACTGAGGCACAACAGGCTTTTTGGAATAGACAGAGATCCAGTGAATTTAAAATAAAAGCAAATCCTTATTGCTTACAATGTACATTTGCTCTTTCCCATATGAACAATAACAAGCCCTCATCCACACTTACCTATGTTGTCAGCTAGGCTGGCAGTCACTAGCCAGAAGCTGCCAAGTCTGGATCCAAAGACAATTCAAAGAGTGGATGGATTTCAGGGCTTCTTTTATCTCCCCAAATACCAATAGCACTTAGACTTATATACCGCTTCATAGTGCTTTTACAAAGGGATGCAGTGGCTCAGTGGCTAAGACGCTGAGCTTGTCGATAGAAAGGTCGGCAGTTCAGCAGTTTGAATCCCTAGTGCCGCGTAATGGGGTGAGCTCCCGTGACTTGTCCCACTTCTGCCAACCTAGCAGTTCGAAAGCAGGTAAAAAATGCAAGTAGAAAAATAGGGACCACCTTTGGTGGGAAGGTAACAGCGTTCCGTGCGCCTTTGGCTTTTAGTCATGCCGGCCACATAAGCACGGAGACGTTTTTGGACAGCACTGGCTCTTCGGCTTTAAAACAGAGATGAGCACCGCCCCCTAGAGTCGGGAACGACTAGCACATATGTGCAAGGGGAACCTTTACCTTTACCATGCTTTTACAGCCCTCGCTAAGCAGCTTACAGAGTCAGCATATTGCCCCCAACAATCTGGGACCTCATTTTACTCACCTCGGAAGGATGGAAGGCTGAGTCAACCTTGAGCCGATGAGATTCGATCTGCTGAACTGCAGCTAGCAGTCAGCTGAAGTAGCCTGCATTACTGCACTCTAACCACTGCGCCACCTCGGCTCTTATCCTTGCTTTGTTGATTCACAAGACGGGCAGCTAGTCTTGCCTTGTGAGTTTACAAGACTGGTAGCTGTCGATGGGATTTGGGGAGGAATTGTCTCCCAATTCAATTCAGGTCCAACTTCTTTTGTGTGGTTCAGCTAACATCTTTTCTTTGTTTCTTTAATGACTTAGTTCCTTCTTAACTATCTTCGGTAGACAAGGTTCCTGGCTTTCATCCACCTACCTTGGCTAGGTACCTACTTCATCTTTAGCTATGACAGCTTCAGCCTAGTCGCGCAGTACCAGCGGTAATTCATTGGGACGTATGCTTAATACCTCGGTTATATGCAACTGTGGATTTATAGATGGCGTTTATGTTCAAGGATTTTGCCTTTCAGAAGAAATGTGTCAGAGAATGCGGAAGGATGAAAATAACCCAAAGCATGTATAATCCCTTGCAGACATCAAGTGTCAGCTATGCAGGATAAGTAAATCACGCAGCGTGCTTGGTGTCGCCTTCACTTTTATTCAGAGGTATTCAGGGAGCACCTGGCTATTACCAAGTCCTCAGATCAGTTACAACCCTTGCCAGAACTAAATTATTAAACAAGTATTGCAGAACCATTTAGAACAAAATGCATCGACTGTCAAGAGCTGGCATGGATTTGTTAACAGTAGGTTGTGTGTCCAATTTGATCTGTTGTTGACCCATTTAGTTGACCGTGGGAATGGGGTAGGTGTAATATCGGTCCCTTGGCATCAGCAAAGTATTCACCGAAGTGGCCCGTGAAATCTAATTGAGAATATGGGAAAATTTGAGCTGGACTATGCTATCATACAAGAGCTGGTTGAACAAGCGTACATCAACATTCCAAATCAAGCTGGATGAATAGTTCAAAGAACAGGGCTCCATTTTAATCCCTGTATATTCCACTCATCTATAAATGATTTGGATAAGAAATTAGAAGACATGATAGTCAACATTTGGAGATGAAACTAAGATGGTTGTCATGCCATACCACCTCTTGTTTGACGCCTATAATACGCTATACATAGGTCTAGCTTTGAAGACCATTTGAAACTACTGGATCACTGCATCTGGTCCAGCATACGGCTGCATGAATAGTTACAGGTGGATCTCAGTATGTCATGAAATGCACTGACTACTAGTGGATTTCTACATGCAGTTCAGGTGCAGCTCAACATTTATGAAAGATTTCATGATTCAGGACCTGGCTATTTATGGATCACTTTTTCATAGAAATGGAATAATAGGGTTGGAAGGGACCTTGGAGATCTTCTAGCCCAACCCTCTGATCGAACAGAAGACCCTATACCATTTTAAACAAATGATTATCCAGCTTCTTTTTGAAAGCCTCCAGTGATAAGAGCACCCACAACGTCTGAAGGCAAGCCATTCCAATGGTTGTTTACTCTCACCATTAGGAAATTTCTCCTTGGTTCTAGGTCGCTTCTCTCTTTGATTAGTTTCCATCCATCGTTTCTTGTCTTGCCTTTTGTTGCTTTGGAAAATAGTTTGACCCCCTCGTCTTTGTAGGAGCCTCTCAAATATTGGAACACTGCTATCATGTCACCCCCTAGCCCCATGATGGCGAACCTATGGCACGGGTGCCACAGGTGGCACGCGGAGCCATATTGGTGGGCACGCAAGTGTTGCCCTAGCTCAGCTCCAGGGCGCATGCGCGCACTGGCCAACTGATTTTCAGGCCTTCCGGTCCCACCGGAAGTCGGGAAACTGGCTGTTTCCGGCCTCTGGGGGGATGGGGAAGGCTGTTTTTGCCCTCCCCAGACTCCTAGAAAGCCTCTGGAGCCTGGGGAGGGGGAAAAACAGGCCTACTGGGCCCACCGTGCCATCGCATGCCAAAAGCAGGGGGAAGTGTGGGGGAGTCACATGCGCATGCACGGGGGGGCGGGGCGCATTGAATTATGGATGTTGGCACCTGTACCTGTGACCCCCCCCCCCCCCCCCCCGCTTTTGGCACGTGACAGCAAAAAGATTAGCCATCACTGCCCTAGCCCTTCTTTTCATTAGACTAGACATGTCCAATCCCTGTAACCATTCTTCGTATATTTTGGCCTCCAGCCCCCCAATCATTTTTGTTATTCTGTTCTGCACTTGTTCCAGAGTCTCAACATCTTTTTTATATTGTGATGACCAGAACTGGATAAAATAGGATAGGATAGGATAGGATAGGATAGGATAGGATAGGATAGGATAGGATAGGATTGGATTTTTTTATTGGCCAAGTGTGATTGGACAAGGAATTTGTCTTTGGTGCATAAGCTCTCAGTGTACATAAAAGAAAAGATACATTTGTCAAGAATCATAAGCTATAACGCTAAATGATAGTCATAGCGTACAAATAAGCAATCAAATCATATTAGGAAACAGTCAATATAAATCGTAAGGATACAGCAACAAAGTTACAGTCATACAGTTATAAGTGGAAGGAGATGGGTGATAGGAACAATGAGAAGATTAATAACTGGATTGCAGTATTCCAAGTGTGGTCTTACTAAGGTCTTACTTTTTCTTACTTGGGCTTACTTTTTCCCATTGTCTCTGTCTGTCAACTACCTGTTCAAGGTGGGTGTGTCTGTCCCATTAGATAAACAGGACAATCTTAGTAAGAGGTATGCCTTTTCTGTATCGCTTCTGAATCTGAGAGATCATTCCTCCCAAGACCTATATTTCATTCCCCCTCTCTCTACCCCCCCTCCCATGATCTTAAAATACTATAACAAAGTTTTAAAAGGATAGATTTTCAAAGAGAGGTGAGGCCAAGGTCATTTGTGATCCTGCTTGCCTTTTGATGAGTGGTGGGAATTTATTTATTTATTTATTTATTGGTTCAATTTATATACCACCCTTCTCCGGAGACTCAGTGTGGCTTACAATGCATTAAGCAATAGCCTTCATACTTTTGTATATACCTGCTTTGTAGGGCTTTTGCCCCCCCCCCCCCCGCGGTGTTCTTTTTTATACAAAGTCAGCTTATTGCCCCCACAATCCGGGTCCTCATTTTACCTACCTCGAAAGAATGGAAGGCTGAGTCAACCTTGAGCCTGGTGAGATTTGAACTTGCAGTAATTGCAGGCAGCTGGTGCTACTTAACAGCACTTTAGTCTGCTGCGCCACCAAGGCTCAATTTTATTCTGTGTATTTGAAACTAATATAAACAAAACTTAGGGAAAGAGAAAAATAGGGGGAGGGGGAAGAAGAAAATGGGGTGATCTCCCATCTCCTCCTTAACCAGACTGGTTCCAAGGATCACGTATGCTTTTATAGGCAGATGCTGCCATATTCTTAGCTGAGATACTGGATGATTTGAAATCATAGTTAAACTGAACGAGACAATGAGAAGAATGGACCTGCAAATTAATATATCAACAGTTCTATTTGACAGAAAAATCAGAGCCAGCAATTGCAAGTTCTGTATAAATGCTGAAAAATAGTACAGGTAGTGAATTTGTATACCTTGGTAAAAAGACGGGATTGAGATAGAAAAATCAAACCCAACTAGGATATTTGAAGGTGGGCAGATGCTAGTAAAAAGACAGTGATTGCCATGTTTTCATGAATGGATGTTTTTGTCATGTAAAAATGGCCAAGTATAAAAACATGGTTTTTGCCCACTTTGATATCTGGAAGTGAGGATTAGACCTACCAAGAGAAACATAAAAGGAAGCTGAATGCAGTGGATATGGGATACTTAAATAGTCTCTTTGGCAAAAGAAAGAGAAGCAGGGTCAAAAGGAAATGGGTGATGAATGAATGTGGATTGAATACAAAAGTGAGTAACTGGGTGGAAAGAAATACATTGTGGTGTCTTGGTCATATCAAAAGAATGAATGTGGCTTGATTGAAGTAGTTGAAAGGAATGGGAAAATTGAGAAAGTCATTGCTGGGTGGACTTGATGAGATTTGAAAAAGGGAAAGATGAGGACAAAGGCAATGTATGAAGTAGTGTGGAAGCCAGGATGATATTCAATGCCTGAAACATCTGGAGATGTATACAGGTAGTCCTCATTGAATGACAACAGTGAGGACCAGCAGTTTATTGTTCAGTGAAGGGATAACTGAGTGGGAAATCATATGCTGGGACAGGGTTTTCCTTTCCCCCGTTCCCCAGACCTTTGGAACACTCGACCCAACACTGGGGTAATTAGCAATGAGGGGATTAATGTTTGCATTTACATTCATTGGAGAGAAAGGGATTAGAAGAGAGTAGGCCAGCACACAATGAGGAACAGACAATGAAAATAAGGTGGTGCTGCCAGCAGCACTGAGCATGTTATATAAACAGCTTAATGTATTGTGTGTCTGCTGTGCCCATGTTGTGTTCCTGTTTACCTTCTTGTAATCCCTCACTCTTCAATCTCTCTATTCTGTTAGGGTGGGTGAAGAAAAAACAAGTGACAGACACAGAAAAGATTGTCTACAGACATTGCTAGCTTTGTTTTCATCTTTCTTTCACCACCACCACCACCACTTGTTTAAGAAATCTCTGTGCTCCGTAAGGGGGGTGGGGAGAGAAACAAGAAAAAAACAATAACAATATGTTTGTTCATTGTGTCCCTGTATTCTCTTGTAATCCCTTCCTCTTCAATCTCTCTGCTCTGCAAGGCATTGGGGGTGGGAAAAAGCAACCTCAGGCATGTGTCAATTCGTACTAACGAATAACAATAATACTATAATATCAATCAAGCGATTACAACCTGCAAAGGTTGTAAATGAGAGCATTGGTCCCTAAAGTTATTTTTCAGCAGTGTTGTAACCTCAAACAGTCGCTGAACAAGGCAATTGGTAAGCAAGGTCCAGCTGCAGTGCAAGACAATAGGTCTATTTAGCTGTCTTTTATATTTCTTACCTCAGGTTTTTCCTATTTTTTTTTGTTTACTTCTCAAAGGGAACAGCACAACCAGTGCTGATGTATATAAATGAACTACCATTGTAGCCAGTTTTCTCATACAGAACTACAGATAGTGTAGTGTTGAAAATACTTTCCTGTGTTCAAAGAATTCCTTCAAAACTTTGAAGATAAATAAAGGACAATTACAAGCGATATGTTTGGTGCCTTCAAGTCAAGCTTGATTTCTAGGCACCAAAGAAGTCCATGCAGTTTTATTGCCAATTATTTCTATTTGCCCTTGCCTCCTTCTTCCTGTTACTAAGAGTGAGTGGCTGACACAAAGATGCCCAATTGGCTTCTGAGCCTCGGACCAGGAGTAGAATTTACTGCTAATATCTCCGTCTTTCTACTCCTGCCCCTACGACCACTCCAGCAAACTTGGCTTTCGTGTGCGTTTTACAGCATCAGTGTTTTTTAAAAAGGCTTAACCTGAAAGATGCTCATCTTTTAAACGAGAAATTGAATGCATAATTAAACAAACGGCACCCATAATTACACCACACACAGCCATTACTTTTTATACAGTATTTATAGCTACACTGCCCTCTGCATTTCAGAACAGGAAGAGGATTCCTGTTGTAGATTGCAAGCTGGGAAATGTTTTAATCGTTGACGTAAAGCTGCTACCTAAATGCCTCACATTCCTTTTGATGGAGTACATGATGCGCACTTAAACCGACCGCGCGTGCAGTATTCAGAAAATGATTCAGAGTTATATTGCCCGTTCCTTTGAATGAGCACATAACCGTAGGTAGGACTACTTCTACTGTAAACATTACAAATATACATCCCAAAGGTGCAATGTTAGCATGCCAACAAACCCCCAAAAATATCCAGGAAAAAGAAAAGAAAGAAAAGTAAAGCTTGCAGATGACTCTAAATGTGCTACGTGTTAGGTTAATTTGAGGGACTGCCTGTCTCCAATAGTACCTGCCCAATTACTTTGATCAGAGAGGATTGTTGTGTGCTCTGGGTTCTTTTGATTAAACAATGCCAACCGTTGGGGATCTCAGAACAGAAGTGCACCTTCTCTATCATAGTGTCTCTCCTCTGGAAGGGGGTCCTTCCTAAGATCGAGGTGGCTCCAAACCTATTGGGAAGGCCCTGGAAAACTGGGACCTTTGCCCCAGGCATTTGGGTATAATTTATGTTGTGTCTTGTGATAAATGTATGTATAGTTTCATTGTCGCCTGGTTATACCATTTCTTTGCTCCTTGGTCTTCATTGTGGCATCGTTATTGTGATAAAATATAGTCAGGGAGGGAGGGAGGGAGGGAGGGAAGGAAGGAAGGAAGGAAGGAAACAGGCAGGAGGGAGGGAAGGATGGAAGGAAGGAAGGAAGGAAGGAAACAGGAGGGAGGGAAGGATGGGAGGATGGAAGGAAGGAAGGAAACAGGAGGGAGGGAGGGAAGGAAGGAAGAAAGGAAGGAAGGAAGGAAGGAAACAGGAGGGAGGGAGGGAAGGATGGATGGAAGGAAGGAAGGAAGGAAACAGGAGGGAGGGAAGGATGGGAGGATGGAAGGAAGGAAGGAAACAGGAGGGAGGGAGGGAGGGAAGGAAGGAAGGAAGGAAGGAAGGAA
>WNWU01000031.1:8605946-8652580 GCA_012654045.1 Ptyas mucosa
GGAGAAAATTGTATTTTTTTCTTTAAAACATTTTGCATAACCCACCAAATTTTTATCCAAAAAGCCCTCACCTTTTTGCAAGTCCACCATATATGATAATATGTAGCATCTAAACAATCACATCTCCAACATTTTGGCTGCACATTAGGGTACATACAAGACAATTTCTTGGGGTCTAAATGCCATCTATAAAACATTTTATAAAAATTTTCTCGTAAATTTTGTGACTGTGTGAACTTAACGTTCTGAACCCATATTTTTTCCCATGTTTCCATCATAACTGGTTGAGAGAAATTCTGTGCCCATTTAATCATACAATTTTTAACTAACCCATTTTCTGAATCCCTTTCTAACAAAACATTATAAACTCTCTTAATATGCATTGGACCTGTCTGCTTTATCTGTCCAACCAATTCTACTTCATATTCCATTAAACCAGTTTGTTGATCTTCTTTCCATCTCATCTGTAATTGATTGTACTGCGACCAAGTCAAAGATTTCCCTTCTTCCAACAGCATATCCAAAGTCTTCAGTCGCCACCTGCCCTCTTCAAAATAAAGTAACTCTTTATATAAGAAACCCCCGAGTGACTTAATATTTGTATTCCACATGGTATCAGCAAGATCCAGCCAAAATGGAATCTTGTAATCCCAATTAGTTCGGTGCTTCCTCCAGACTCTCATCAAGGCATTTCTAAGTAGATGACTATTGAACACTTTATTCACTTTATTGTCATAAAATAGGTATGCATGCCATCCCCAAACAAGGTCATGACTTTCTATATTCAACAGTTCAGTCTTAGTTTTCCCAAACCAATCACTTATTTGTATCAATGCAGCTGCTTCATAGTATAATCGAAGGTTTGGAAGTTTAAGACCACCTCTCTCACGAGTATCTTGCATTATTTTCAGTTTAACTCTCGGTTTTTTTTCATTCCAAATAAATTTATTCAGTCCTTTTTGCCATTCTAGCAGTGGTTTATCTGATTTGAGCACCGGTATCATTTGAAATAGAAAAATAAATCTAGGTAAAACATTCATCTTGACTGCTGATATTCTTCCAAGCAATGATAACTGCAGTTTCTTCCAATTTTGCATGTCTTTTTGTATTTTTTGCCACAGAACCTCATAATTATTTTGAAACAGTTTAACATTTGAATCTGCGATTTGTACTCCTAAATATTTGACCTTTGAAACAATTTTGAAACCTGCCATTCTTTCCAGTTCCTTTTTTTTGCTCTCTGTCAAATTTTTAACAATCATTTTAGTTTTTTTCTGGTTCAGCCTAAAACCAGATACCATGCCATAATCTTCTATAATATCTTTCATCAGGATTATTGAATTCATAGGTTGTGATAGGGTAACAACCAGATCATCTGCAAATGCCTTAGTTCTATAGTCCTCTTGCCTTATAGCTATTCCAGTCAAGGAGTTCAAGTCCCGTATTGCATTAAGTAAGACTTCTAAAGTTAGGATAAATAATAGCGGGGATAATGGACAATCTTGTCTGGTGCCTTTTTGTATGTTGAAATTCGATGTTAAACATCCATTAATAATAAGTTGTGCATATTGCTCTTGATAAATTGCACCAATCGCTTGTATAAACCGTTCCCCCAAATCCATTTTTTCCAAAGTCTTAATTATAAAGTTCCAATTCACTCGATCAAAGGCTTTTTCCGCATCCAAAAAAACCAGCACTGCAGAGATCTGTTTATTCTTATCTAGATAGTCCATTAAGTCTATAACTTGCCTGACATTCTCCTTCATATATCTGCCTTCAATAAATCCTGCTTGATCATGATGAATTACCTTTTGGATAACTGGCATCAATCTGTTGGCTAATACTTTTGCAAAGATTTTATAATCTGTATTTAATAGAGATATTGGTCTGTAATTTTCTGGTTTCTTGCGACCTGATTCTTCTTTCGGAATCAATGAGACAAAAGCTGTTTTCCATGAGGAAGGTATCTTACCTCCTAATTGTATATTACAAAATAAGTCTTTGAGATGCTCAATCATTTCCTCTTGTAAAGTTTTATAATAAACTGCCGTTAGGCCATCCGTCCCTGGAGCTTTAGCTGTTTTTAATTGTTTTATAGCGAAACTGATCTCCTCAACTGTTATCAGTTGTTCCAGACTTTTCTTTTGAGTTGTTGAAATTTTTGAAACTCTCTTGTTTTCTAAATATTCATCTATAGAAATATTCTGTATATTATCTTTAGCATATAACTTAGTATAATATTCCAAAAAGGCTTTTTTAATTAATTCTTGTTGATAAACTTCTTTGCCAGCATATTCAGTACTATCAATAATTCGTGTAGATGGCATGGCTCAACTTCTGTTCTCATAGAAGGACCACCTGTGAAGGACTGCCAGGCATTGATTGTGATTGGTTACCAAATCCCTGATCATCTAGGTGTCAGCGTTCCAGAAAAACCCCAACTCCAATTAAAAACTCTGAGGCAACCATTTTCTCAAAGTTCCATTTATTGGAGTAGGTGTACTGGTACATCTACAAAATCCTGAATCTGAGAATTCCGGGTTTTCCCTCAGTAAATCAAAATCCCGAAATCCATCCCCTGGACCCATCAGTCCATCACATGGTCCAATCACCATCCGTCCCATCTCAAGATGTCACTCCAACCACTCCTTCTCCAGATGCAGAACTGCCATGACCTTGACCGAAAAGAAGAATGCTATTTTGTCTAACTACATTCCTTCTACTACATCCCCTCCCTCCTAATTTCCCACGCACAAGACGGTGGCAGCATGGAAGCTTCCATTGCTAATATGGCTTCCAAAGCTGACACTAAGTGGATGAGTTGATAAGCCCTATGTTATCGTATAGCAATAGCACTTAGCAATAGCACTTAGACTTATATACTGCTTCACAGTGCTTTTACAGCCCTCTCTAAGCGGTTTGCAGAGTCAGCCTATTGCCCCCAACTATCTGGGTCCTCATTTTACCCACCTTGGAAGGATGGAAGACTGAGTCAACTTTGAGCCTGGTGACATTTGAATTGCCAAATTGCAGGCAGCTGGCAGTCAGCAGAAGTAGCCTGCAGTACTGCATTATAACCACTGCACCACCGTGGCTCTTAATATAATACCTATGAAGAAGGATACCCACTTCAAAAATCATTATATACACATTTCTCTACAGGATAAGGTAATAACAAAACCTGTGTCCCTGAAGTAAGCTCTTATCTCTGGTGATCCTCCATAATTTTTCTTCTGGAGTCTTCTCCCTCCCTCTGAAGCTGAGTGCTGACATCTGACATCTTGTCACTTCAGATGTGTAAGCGGTTCCATGGAGACCTCACTGCCTCATCCATTGTAATTCAGTGCAAAGCTGGAGAGTAATCAGATCCAGCTCAGCTCAGAAGGTGCCCATTAAGTGGCAAATGTGACTTGCATTTTCTCTGGGCAATTAAGAAGAGAGGCTGTGATCCGAAGCTCGGACTAATGTGCCTCTGGAAAACACTATGCCGAAACAGTTATGAATAATGAAAAGAGCTGTAAATAACAGCGCGTTTCTGCCACTAAGTAGCTAATTTGCAAAATAGCTAGCCAACATTATTCAATTTAGCTTCGGCAGTCCCTTGTCATGAGTAATTGAACAGGTTCCTTTGACTTTAGAAGTTCCAGCAAGTGTAGCCACTGTTTCGGTAATGCTCCTTTTTAAACTTCATCCCCATCCTCAACCTCAGCTTTCCAAAATTAACGCTTGTGGGAACGCAATGATTCTAAGCTGATAATATGCTTAATTCCTCCCCCAGCTCTGTCTGCTCTTCTCCTACAGAAATGGAAATAATGTTTCCAAGAAATTCACATCCGAAGTTCTGTTTCGCAGGAATATTTGTGCCCAATTAAACAATTCTTTCTTGCGTACTTTATTATACCCTATTTCCATCTCAAAGCTAATTGAAAAATGGTAGCTGTTAATAAAAACATACTTATTTTTTAAGTTAAGTTAGTCCTCTTCTAATTGTTTTAGGTTGAAAGTGTATTCCTAAGGGGACTTGTTATAATATTTTTGCCTAGTTTCAGTCACTGTTGGGCATGACTATTGCTAAGCCAGGGGAACTTTAAATTAGAAATAATGAGTTGGGGGTTAGAGTTGAGGTTAAGGATTCATTCAGGAGGAGTAAAGAGAGAGCAAGATAACAGAGAACTGCAGCTGGACCATTGTGTAGATGAAGTGGTATGGGGGAAAGTCCTTGAGAGACAGGTCAAAGAGATGCTTCCTAGGCAAGGGTGGGGCTGCTGGGGGTTCGCAGGGGTTCTGGAGAACCTCTAGCTAAGATTCTGTGCAGTTCGGAGAACTTCCAAATCCCACTCCTGGCTGGCCCTGCCAACCTCACCCCGGCCCTCCCAGGAGTCCCCACGTGGCCTGTTTTGGATACAGGTAAGTGCAGGGCGTGCGTGGAGGCTCAGGGAGGGCAAAAACGGGCCTACTGGAAGTTCAGTAAGGCCGGAAACAAACCCGTTTCTGGTCTCCAGAGGGCCTCCGGTGCCTGGGGAGGCCGTTTTTGTCCTCCCTGAGGCTCGAGGAAAGCCTCTGGAGCCCGGGAAGGCAAACCCCCCACCTCCCCGTGCTGCAGGAGGTCGACTACACCACACCCACCATGGCCACGCCCACCCAGCAACCGGGCAGAGAACCCCTTGCTAAAATTTTTGAAGCCCACCCCTGTTTCTAGAGAATAGTCAGATAAGAGACAATCCGCAGCTGGATAGTGGCTGATGCAAAAGGCTTAGGGTTTCTTGGGCTGTAAAGGAGGTGTCAGGAGAATTGTACTTTCAGACTTGCAAAATTTTTTTTTTTAATTTGATTTATATGCCGCCCTTCTCCGAAGACTCAGGGCGGCTTACAATGCGTTAAGCAATAGCCTTCATACTTTTGTATATTTATACAAAGTCAGCTTATTGCCCCCACAAACTGGGTCCTCAATTTACCTACCTTAGAAAGGATGGAAGGCTGAGTCAACCTTGAGCCTGGTGAAATTCGAACCTGCAATAATTGCAGGCAGCTGGATGTTAATAACAGGGTGCTTTAGACCACTGTACTATCCAAGGCTCTTTGATTAAATTTGATTAACGTAGCTTTACAATAAAGTAGAATTAGCTTATCTTTTTGTGCTTCTTGTCTGGTCTGACAATTTGGCAAGGCTGACAATAGTCTTGCAATCTTCTTGACTGTAGCTCCTATGAGCCTTTTTGTGTAGTTGATTTGTCTTGTAAAGAAGGGTCCTTGGTCCTCTCTGAGCTCGGTTGTCCTCCTGCAGATGTTTCTTATCAAGTTAGGTAACATCATCACTGCAAGTAACGATGTTGCATAGCTTGGGGTAATGAAACATCTGCAAGAAAACAACCAAGCTCAGAGAGCACCAAGGACCCCTCATTTCAAGCCCGAGCTACAAACGTCCACCTTGATTGTCTTACGGACTTTTGACAATACAGCTAACTCTACGTGGGAGTTTTGCCACAAAAGTAATAGAAATGGCCATTCTTTTCCTTCTCTGCCATAAAAAAAAATCTCATTATTCCCTCCCATATAACTGCAATTAAATATGCATGTTCATGTTCTCTCAAAAATTCTTCCTCGCCATCAGGAGAATTTGTATGAAAAATTAATTAGGGTAGAGAAATGTCTGTTGGATGGATATTCTTGTTTGCAAAGTTGTGCAAAAATTTTCTTCCCTGTATCCTCAGTGCAGCTGCGTCTATTCCCAAATGGTAGTGCTTGTTTCAGAGGTGGTATTCAGCCGGTTCGGACCAGTTCACCTGAACTGGTAGCGGAAATCGTGGGTGGATATAGTGTTACAGTGACATTGATACCCTCTGCAACTGGCCTGGCTTGTGACATATCCTTTGATTGGCCAGGAACCCTAAATTCTGTGAAAAGTAGCCCCTGAGACACACATTTATAATATCAGAGTAAAGAATCGTCTTTTTTTGACAGCCAAGATTCTTCCTTCTTTATTCTTTTTACTGACAGCTCAAATTAATTTTCTCCTAACGATCAGAGACTTCTGTCCAGTTTCAAAGATGAGTTGGTGAAAGATAGCACCATAGTTCCAGGACAGATTTCAAATTAAGTGTATCATTTCAAATTAAATGTAGCCACCATTCTCAAGATCAGGGGTTAGCAACCTGTGGCTCTGGAGCCACATGTGGCTCTTTCATCCCTCTGCTGCGGCTCCCTGTTGCTGGTTGGCTCCGCAATTGATAGGGCTTTTGGTTAGGACAGGCAGAGGAAAAAGGACGCCATGCTAGGAGGAGACTCTATGGTGTGGGAACTGGACTTCCGGTTGGCTCCAGAATTGAATGGGGGCTTCCAGTTAGGATCTTTGTGGCTCTTTGAGTGTTTAAGGTTGCCGACCCCTGCTCAGGATCATTATTATGTCTATTGTTGACTACTGTAACTGTTATCTCTCTGGTAAGCAAACACGTTTAATGGTATTTAAAATATCTCAGCTTATGTGTATTTTTGTTTGTCCCGTATATATCAAGTGACCTTCAAGTTGAACCTGAAACCTGGTGACTACATAGATGTAACCACACATTTTACTTGGCAGCTACTGGAAAGTGATTTAACACTTCCATTAATCCCAGGATCATGTTTTGACTTCCACAAATATGGGATTTCCTGGTGGTATCTCATATTTATACTAAGCACCTCTGATCCTGTTTAGCTTGTTGAGATCAGACAAGGTCATATTGGAATACGGCATATGCAAAAATGAATATAAGGATAACAATCTTCAGACGTGAAAGCAATAAATTGAATGTCCTGTTTATAAGTGAGAAACCGATGCTGAGTTCCCAAGTTTCCAGCCATGACGTTTCTTCAACTCAGATTACGTGATTTGTAGACTGAAGTCTACATGTCACTGCTTATGTCATGTCACTGCTTATATGATGAAGTAATGTTGTATGCTATCACTGCATCATACAAGAACCTCTACTGGCGCAGGGGTTAGAATGCAGTATTTCAGGCAAACTCTGTCCATAGCCTGGAGTTTGATCCTGAACAGCTCAAGGTTGACTCAGCCTTCCATCCTTTCAAGGTCGGTAAAATGAGGACCCAGATTGTTGGGGGCAATATGCTGACCCTGTAAACCACTTAGAGAGGGCTGTAAAGCAGTGTGAAGCAGTATATAAATTTAACTCAGGGGTCAGCAACCCGTGGCTCTGGAGCCGCATGTGGCTCTTTCATCCCTCTGCTGTGACTCCCTGTTGCTGGTCAGCTCCACAATTGTTAGGGGTTTTGGTTAGGACAGATTTTTTTAATTTATTATTTATTTATTTATTTAACTTTTATACCGCCCTTCTCCTAGCGGACTCAGGGCGGTGAACAGCCAGGTAAAAAACATAATACAAAAGTTAAAATCATTTTAAAATAATTTAAATACAATTTGGCCCAAAATTTAAAACATGTCAATTAAAATCAATCAATATCAAACACTAAAACCAATTAAAGGATCAGGCCAGCCCGGCCAACTGAAAAAAGTAGGTTTTTAGGGCCCGACGAAAAGTCCGGAGGTCTGGGATCACTCGGATCTCTGGGGGTAGATCATTCCATAGGGTAGGTGCCACCACAGAGAAGGCTCTCCCCCGGGGGGTTGCCAGCCGACATTGTCTGGCTGACGGCACCCTGAGGAGGCCCTCTCTGTGGGAGCGAACTGGCCGGTGGGAGGCAATTGGTGGCAGAAAGTGGTCTCGTAAATACCCCGGCCCTAAGCCATGGAGCGCTTTAAAGGTGGTCACCAACACCTTGAAGTGCACCTGGAAGTCCACCGGGAGCCAATGCAGCTCGCGCAGGAGAGGCGTCACATGGGAGCATCCCGTCACTCCCATAATCCTCCGCACGGCCGCATTCTGCATCAGTTGGAGCCTCCGGGTGCACCCCAAGGGGAGCCCCATGTAGGGAGCGTTACAATAGTAGATAGAGGAAAAAGGATGCCGCGCTAGGAGGAGACTATGATGGGGGAACCGGACTCCAGAATTGAACAGGGGCTTCCAGTTAGGACCATTGTGGTTCTTTGAGTGTTTAAGATTGCTGACCCCTGGTCTAACTGCTATTGCTGTAATAGTATTATAATTGGCCTCATTTAAAGTTATGTTCCACTGAATAGTCATATTCGGTTTGCAATGAGTTGCTATTCTATTTTTTTTTTTTTAAAAGTATTATTATCTATGCAGGTATTCCTCATCTTATTCCTCATCTGTTCCTTTACATTTGATTTCAGTTTCCCAGTTATGTGATGGTGTCACGTCATTGCTTATATGAGCCCTTCCCACCATTTTTTTGGCTAATATTTTCGTGCATCTTGGTTCTCGCTCTAGGAAACTATGGCGAAAGTGGGATGGAAGCCTTCAAAGACATGTCAGCTAAAGAAGGGATCTGCATCGCTCATTCTTACAAGATCTACAGCAATGCCGGAGAACAGAGTTTTGATAAATTGTTGGAAAAGCTCAGGAGCCATTTACCCAAAGCAAGAGTTGTCGCCTGTTTCTGTGAAGGGATGACTGTGCGAGGACTGCTGATGGCGATGAGACGCTTGGGGCTGGCCAGTGAATTTTTACTGCTGGGCAGGTGAGTAAATCTATCAAAAATCTGTAGTTGTTGCCTTCTTTTTTTATAAACAGAATAAATCTTTCAGTATTTAAATTGGAGCTGCATCCTGGTTAAAGATATCTTGGTTGATTAACATCAGGAGGACATTAATCCACTACAGGTAGTTCTCGACTGTCAAACATTTGTTTAGCGACTGTTTGAAGTTACAATGGGCAGTCAAAAAAGTAACCTATGACATTACTGTGTTTTATTGCTCTGTTTAATTTAGTTAGTTGTGTCAGTGCTAATAAGGGTTTATCACCATGCAGAGCTCTCAAGTGAATTTGCCAGATGAGAAGACAGTGAAGGGTCCATCATATTGTTTACTGGGAATTTGTAGGAGTAGAAGAAGCAGAGTTTGGGGGTGGAATCAAGCAAGTAATCAGCCTAGTATTGTTACGTTCCCATAAGCAATGCAAGTCCAACCCCTCTAGAATTCCTTTAACTCTTGTCTGGTGTCAATTTAATGCTGACTGTTAGTTGACTAAATTCTTGTGTGATAAAAACTAGTGGAAAAGATAAAAGTAAATAGCAAAATGTTCAAGCTAAACCTGATCAGTCTAACTCTTTGTATTTATATCACTTTGGTATGTGTTCACAAATGTATATCACTGTAAAGGTTTGTCCTCCTTTTTTAATGGTGAAGAACTTAGCTTGGTGAAGAACTTAGCTTTTGCAATTTAGATGTGCTTATCATTGGTATTCAAGGTACTCATGTAGGTATAAACTTCCAATGGTCCTGACAACATTTACCATAATGCTCATCTGTTTCCTTGTCTCACCTGGTTTTATTTTCTGGAAGGCGGAGGTTTTTTTTTAGCTTCTTTTAATTAAAATGAAAAAAATAGATACTGTACTGTGTTGCAAAGGAAATCACTGGTTCCAAATGTAATTTCTGAGTATAGTGAATCCTTGAATTAATGGAGTATTGGGGAGGGAGGGGGGAGAGATGCCTGTTAAATCTTAAGTGCCTGTTTAACCTGCATTAAATGTAATTGATGTAATTTACATTGGTGTTATTTGTGGAATTATGCAGATTAGGTAAAAGGGTGCCAATAAGCTAAAAACATCACGTATGTCATTACTTGAATGGCATAAATGTCATTAATTGTCTCAACTTCAGTCAAAGACTATCTGTCTTTATAAGGACCACCTGTACTTGCTTACAAATCTGAATATCAGCAGGCTGAGGTGTACTCTATCATTTACAGAACTGATAACCAATTGGACAGAAGTTTGATGGGCTCAGGGGTGGGCTTCAAAAATTTTAGCAAGGGGTTCTCTGCCCGGTTGTTGGGTGGGCGTGGCCATGGTGGGTGTGGCCTAGTCAGCCTCCTGAACCACAGCAGGGGGGGCTATTTTTGCCCTCCCCGGGCTCCGGAGTCTTTCCTCGAGCCTCTGGGAGGGTGAAAACAGTCTCCCCGGGCTCCGGAGACCATCTGGAGGCTGCAAACAGGCCTGTTTCCAGCCTTCCAGAACTTCTAGTAGGCCTGTTTTTCCCCCTCCCCAAGCCTCCACGTGTCCCCTGCACTTACCTGCATCCAAAACGGGATGCGTAGGGACTCCTGGGAGCGGCAGGGTGGGGTGGGGTGGGGTGGGCCAGCCAGGAGTGGGATTTGGCGGTTCTCCGAACTGCACAGAATCTTAGTTAAAGGTTCTCCCAAACCCCTGCGAACCCTCAGTAGCCCACCCCCGGATGTACCCCCAAATAACAACAGACGAAGAGCAGTCATGGAGAAGGATTATACCTTCTCAGAACTATCAGGTAAAGTCCCAGTGTTAGGTAGTGATATGTTGAAGAAGGCAAATAGTAGTAAGTAGTAGTAGTAGTAGTAGTAGTAGTAGTAGGAAGCAGTAGAGATAATACTTTTAGAAGCAGTAACTGTTTTTTTTTTTATTTGATTTATATGCCGCCCTTCTCCGGAGACTCAGGGCAGCTTACAATGCGCTAAGCAATAACCTTCATATTTTTGTATATTTTATACAAAGTCAGCTTATTGCCCCCACAATCTGGGTCCTCAATTTACCTCCCTTAGAAAGGATGGAAGGCTGAGTCAACCTTGAGCCTGGTGAGATTCGAACTTGCAGTAATTGCAGGCAGCTGGTGTTAATAACAGTGTGCTTTAGTCCGCTGTACTACCGAGGCTCTTTACTGTGAGAGGAATCTTGGACTCCTGGTGGACAATCACTTAAATATGAGCCAGCAGTGTGCTGCAGCTGACAACAAAGCCAACATAGTCCCTAGGCTGCGTTAATGGAAAGATGGAATCAAGATCGTGTGACGTGTTAGTAGCATTTGATAAGGTCTTGCTTGATAAGCACACTTGGAATATTGCATCCAGTTTTGGGCGCCATAATATAAAAAAGGATATTGAGACTTTAGAAAGAGTGCAGATGATAAGGGGACTGGAGGATAAAACATATGAAGAACGGTTGCAGGAACTGGGTATGTCTAGTTTAATGAAAAGAAGGACTAGGGGAGACATGATAGCAGTCTTCCAATATCTAAGGAGCTGCCACAAAGAAGAGGGAGTCAAGCTATTCTCCAAAGCACGTGAGGGCAGGACAAGAAACCATGGATGGAAACTAATCAAGGAAAGAAACAACCTGGAATTAAGGAGAACCTTCCTAACAGTGAGGACAATTAACCAGTGGAACAGCTTGCCTTCAGATGTTGTGGGTGCTCCATCACTGGAGGTTTTCAAGAAGATATTGAACACCCCTTTGTCTGGAATTGTATAGGGTCTCCTCCTAGAAGACCTCCAAGGTCCCTTCCAACTCTATTATTTTGTTGTGTTTTTATTTTATTCTAAATATTTGGCTCAGCCCAATAAAGTTGTTCTCTGCATTCTTAAATAGCAAATAGCAATTCACCAACTTGTCTCTGCAGGGAAGAGTCACTTCCAGGTCTTCAACCAAGAAAAGCATATATTTTTTTTCCATTTCATTTAAGTCCTCGGTGAAACCAAGGACAAAAAGATACAGAGGGCAAAAATTCTTACTCTCCATTGTATGTCTACTGATGGCATTGTATGATGCTTTACGGTTAAAAAACTATAAGCAGTCACATTCCTGAAGGCTTTGCTGCGTCTTCCATGCTCCGCTGAGTTAATAATATATCTGCTCTGCTGTCTCTTGTGCCAAAGGCGATCTGAAAACCTATTTTATTCTTTATCAGGAAGATAACTACAATGTGGCTTGGGCACCATCAGTTCATAGAACAGTGAAGTGGAACCCCAGAATTATGGAGGAAATCACGTTCAATCATCATCACCGCTACCAGCGTCCACACAAGCTTCTCTCCACAATTTATATGAGTACAGAGCTGAGCATTAATCGTTCCATACTTCAGCCAAAAAAAAATCAAAAATACATGTCCAACTAATCAATAGCTAGTTGAACAGGTTTTATTTCAACAACAGAGACAGAAGTGTATTTTCCACCCTAATTGAAGACCAGAAGATGACCTTAAGGAAAGAAGTGGCCAAGTAGTGGCCAAGTAGTCCATTTAATGATAGGAGGGACAGTCAAAAATTGTAGTAAGCAGTGCAATGGTGTGTAGAAGGGATGCAACAGGGAACAAGATCCTTCTGGATTTCAGGTTTAAAGGTGTGTATCGGTGGTGGGTTCCCCCGGTTCAGACTGGTTTACAAGAACCAGTAGTAAAACCAGGGGGAGGCCATGCCCACTGCCCCAGATGTCATCATTGGTGATCTGCACATGTGCAGAAGCAAGGCGCGCAAGCGAGCAAAGCGATCCCATTGTGAACCGGTAGTAAAGGTAAGTAGAGCCCACCCCTGGTGTGTATGTATATACAGGCAGTCCTCACTTACCAACTACTTGTTCAGTGATCTTTTGGAGTTATAATGGTGCTGAAAAAGGAGACTTACAACCGATCCTTGAAGTTACAGCTTTTGCAACATCTCTATGATCACGTGATCGCAATTCCCACACTTGGCAATCATTTACGATGGTCCCAATGTTACATGGTCCTGTGATCATCATTTGTGACCTTCGGGGTTTGCTTCCAACCAGTAAGTCAATGGGAAAAGCTGGCAGGAAGTCGCTAGTTGCAATTATGTGAAGTTCATGATCACAGCCAGAACTGATATTGTACGATCACACGGCGTTGGGCTTAATGATCACGGCACTTAGCAATAGAGATTTTGGTCCCAACAGTGTTTGGAAAATGAAGACTTGTTAGTTGTGTAGTTGTGTCCGACCCATCACGACCCCATGGACAACGTTCCTCCAGGCCTTCCTGTCCTCTACCATCCCTCGGAGACCATTTAAGCTGACGCCGACTGCTTCAGTGACTCCATCCAGCCACCTTGTTCTCTGTGGTCTCCTTCTTCTTTTGCCCTCAATCTTCCCCAGCATTAGGCTCATCTCCAGTGAGTCCTTCCTTCTCATTAGGTGGCCAAAATATTTGAGTTTCATCTTCAGGATCTGGCCTTCTAAAGAGCAGTCTTTAAATCAGGGACTAAAACTTGGCAGCTTTAAGACTTGTGGACTTCAACTCTCAGAATTCTGAAAGTTGAAGTCCACAAGTCTTAAAGCTGCCAAGTTTGAAGACCTCTGCTTTAAATTGTCAGTAAAGTATTATCTTGTGTAGTATTTACAACTATATGTATATTTCTATTAGGCTTGGGGAAGCAGTTAAGGATTTGCTGGGAAAGGGTTGCTTGTGTCTTTGTCAGTCTTGACAATTACAAAGTTAAATCCATAGTTTTCTTGGCAAGAATTGGCTTGCTCTTGCCTTCTTCTTCGTAAGGCTGAGAGAGAAGGACAGGCCCAAGATAGCTTTGTGCCTAAAGTGGGACTAGAACTCACAGTCCCCCTGTTTCTAGCCTGATGCTTTAACCAGGGGTGGGATTCAGCTGGTTCAGGCGAACCGGTAACTCCGATGATCAGCTGGGAATGAACCGGTTTGCTCCGATGATCAGGTGGGCCTGCCCACCTGTCCCTGCGCTTTACTTACCTTTACCCTCTCAGCTGATTCGCATGGTAGAGCGGATTGTCACACCTCAGCTGTGTTACACCCGAGAAGTAATGTGGAAGGTTAGTTTTGTTAAAACTGAGCACGTGCGTGCAGTGCGCATCACACGATCACCGAACCAGTTGTTAAACCGGCAGGATCCCACTACTGGCTTTAACCACTGCACCAAACTACCTCTCAGGACTTGACTTAAGGTCTGAGTTATAAATTTTTCACCAAAAGCTAAATATTTTAGAATGCACGATATAGTTTTATATGCAGTGTGGCGTTTTGGGGCCTTATGTTGCCAGATGTTGGCATCTGTGCTCCAAGGAGGCTCCAGGGTCCAACAAAAGAATATTTGAGAGTTACATGCAAAATTCAGATATCACCATAGGTTTGTCACGCTTCCAGGGTAAAAGAAATAACTTTAAAAATGTGCCTTCCCATATCCCCAAAAGGTGTTTATAATTACTATTTGATTAATGTTCTCTGGTGCAATTTTAAAAATTAAATGTAAGCCCAAGGTTCAAGATCAATGACGTGATCTTGCTGTATATCGGAGGACTACACCGATAATTTCTAGTCTGTTACTCACTCGCTACATTCCTATCAGTCTCTCAGACTCCAAACCATATCCACTTGATGTCCTATTACCGTGATGGCGAACCTATGGCACGCGTGCCACAGGTGGCACGCGGAGCCATATCTGTGGGCACACGAGCATTGCCCTAGTTCAGCTCCAGCCCACATGCAGGTGCTGGCCATCTGACTTTTGGGCCTTTCGGGCCCACTGAAAGTCGGGAAACGGACTGTTTCTGGCCTCCAGAGGGCCTCTGGGGGAGTGGCGAAGGCCGTTTTTGCCCTCCCCAGGCTCCTAGAAAGCCTCTGGAGCCTGGGGAGGGCAAAAAAATGGGCCTACTGGGCCCACCGTGCCATAGCATGCCAAAAGCAGAGTCGCATAGGGGGGTCGCGCGTGCATGCACAGGTGGCAGGGCGCATTGAATTATGGGTGCGGGTATGTGCATGCTCGACCCACCCGCTCCCCCCCAGCTTTTGGCACGTGATAGCAAAAAGGTTAGCCATCACTGTCCTATTATTTGCGAGCTGAACTGAATGGCAAGGTGGATGGCATAGAAATTTCATAATAAAGAGGTAAAGGAGTCCCTGCAGAGTTTTACTCTGCTAGTCGCGCTCATCTCTGTTTCAAGACCGTTGAGCAAACGTTGTTCAAAGACATTTCCACAATCATGTGGCCAGCATGACATCATGGAACATTGTTACCTTCCAATTGAAGTGGTAGCAACCTGTGTTTTCCAAGACCAAGTCTCATTCTATTTTGGGCCCTAAAATAAGCACTGGGGTTTATTTTTTTGGGGGGGAGATGTTCTGTCCCCCTTCCCCACCCAGGCAAACACACAACCAGGCATGCCTGCCAAGTTTTTATTAAGCAATCAGACTAGAAACCCTTGCAGATAAGTGTTTTGGCAGTAAACTGCATAATGCCTGCCAAGGCAGTTTTCACTCACAGTAAGCAAGAGAGAGTTTATCCTCAGTCCAGTCCAGTAGCAAAAAGTAATCCACGAAGCAAGAGTTAGCCAAGGTCCAATCCAAATATGTACAAGCCAGATTCCAGGTAACGCGATGTGATTCTCAGGTTTTTAACTTTGACTGTCACAAAGCCTGAAGAGCAATCACACCCACTTTTATTCCTTGTGGGGTGTGGCTCAGTGACTCAGCTCAATCTCTGGCCCTCCCACGCCTCTTTCGTTGCTACGCACGCTTCTCCCTCCGACACTGCCTGGCATCAAGCCAGGATTCATCATCCTCGCTCCCTATCTGTTGTTGTTCCGATATGCTTTCCTCCTGGCATATCCCAGGCTGTTCCTCTTGGCCTTTGGATGAAACCTGAGGCATTGCCAGAGAGGAGGGTCCTGGAGAGGGAGGCCTTGTCAGTTCCTCCCCATCACCTTCTGAGTCCTCTTCCTCTGTTAGGACAGGCTCGGGAGTCAGGGTCACAACAGGGTGTCTTATTTTTTTTCCCATGTATGAGAGGCCCACTTCTTCCGCTTGCTTGTGGCGGGGCAGGAGGCCATGCGGGCACCAGTGCCGTCACCATGAGGCCGGGTGTGTGTGTGGAATTGCCCATGCACCCTGCACTGGCTTATCTCAGGGCCCTACAATCAGGCCACTCACACTCTGACACCTGCCTTACCTCACGGTGGCAGCTCCAGTTGCCCCATTCCCCCTGCGTGGCCACTGACCCACTTCTTCTGCTTGCTTGTGGCCGCAATGGAACAGGAGCCGAGTGATGCGCTAGTGCCATGACCATGAGGCAAGGCAGGTATTGGGCGTAGGTGGGCTGGCTGTAGAGGCCCTGTGGTAAGCCTGTGCAGGAGTGCAGTGGGCAGGGAAACTGGGGCTGGTTTTTGCCTCCCTTAAGAATCTTTTTCCCATTTTTCCTTTAGGGAAAATATTCTATTCTGCCTTTTTAATAAACCAGATGGAATGGGTGGGAGGCCAGCTATGCAGGCTCTTAAGTATAGCTTATTTGGAGGATAGGGCTTATATTAGGCGCATATGTAAAATACATGCTAGGTCTTATTTTCAGGATAGGTCTTATTTTTGGGGAAATGGGGTATTTATCTAGTTGCACTTGTATACTTTTGAACTGCTAGGTTGGCAGGAGCTGAGGCAAGGGTGGGAGCTCACCCCATCATATGGAGCTTGGGTCTCGAACCTGAGCTATCAGCTTTCCAGCCAACAAACCGAGCCTCTTAACCTCTGCGACTCTGCACCGCCCTTGAAATTTGATAATAAATGAAATAAATAAATTGAGAAAAATTCTAAATGGCATCTGGGCTGCTTATACTGTGGGCAAAAGGAGTTTGAAAGAAAAATAAAGACAAAAACCCTCTGGAGCAGGGGTAGGCAGGGGTGGGCAATTATGGCCCCTTTACAACCTGTGGACTTCAACTCCCAGAATTCCTAAGCCGTAGCTGCATTGGAGCACTCTTTGTCAGCTCCAACTCTGCAAAGCCGTTAGAAAACGTATCCCCCTAGTAAAATGGTTCCTCCCATTTTTTTTGTCAATGAATGAATGGAATTTTGAAAAGCCAGATATATTTCTGGCTTGTGCTGATCTCTAGTCTAATCTGGTATTGTCCCATATTTTAATTTGTTGCATTTATTTCTTTTAATGTTTTTGAAGTGCTACTGAATTATAATTTTAACTGTTTTATGCTTTGGACAGTTTTTGAATACATTGGAAATATTCTTAAAGGTGAAGAAACAGGTGTGAATCTTTTATGCAGGAATCTTATTATGATCTAATCTTATTATTAATTATTAATCTATGCAGACTCACAGTGGCTTACAACAACGCGCCAAAAAAGCAATAAAACGCCCATAATTTTTTTTTTAAAAAGGGACAGTGCGGGTTCATAAACAAAAAATGAAAAACAACAAACAATGCATGGTTAATCATTAAATAAACAAACAAACATCCAAACATTTATAGTAATTCCCTGAAGGCTGTCTGGAAAAGTTTAGCCTGGAAGGCTGCCACTGATATGGCCACTAATGTCTAGAATAAATACAAAAATATCTGGACCCAGCCTTGTTCGAATGCTGTTTCCGAGCTGCTTTGTTAGAGAAAGGCAGAAAGCAACCTCAAAACTGAGCAAGTTGGAAGCTGAGTTCCAGTTATAGTTCTATTTTGAATGAGAGAAAGGAAAGAGATATGATTGTCAACTTCAGCAACTTTATAAAATTTGTGGACTTTGTTAAGGATATTCTTGTCTCACAACCGATGTTGTGGGTTATTGAGCAGAGTACCCTTTGAGTTTATGCACGAAAGCGACTGAGAATGATTATGAACAATAACAGTTAACATACAAACAAACTGGGTTTTGATAATATTTTACTTTTCGGGAAAAAGCAAAATCATAGTCCGAAAATAATCCAACTCATACACATATAAAGTGAGATAAAGATCAGTCCAGAGATATTTTTTTCAAATATAAAGTCTTCTTACCAGTTGTAGAAAAATACAATAAAACAGATCTTCTTTAGCTTTCAATCAGGAACAAAGTTCAATATAAAAACAGCCAATAAATATTAGAAAACAATAAATAGCCATGATCAAGCAATGATCATGTACAGAGATCAAATATAGAGTTACAGCATATCATCAGGTAAAATGGTGTAGTGTCCACACAAACCATAATTCAGATTTCCTTAAGTACGTTGGCTACAGAGCTCAGCCAATCAGGATACATGATGATGCAACACAGTTTTTAAAGCTACATAATACTTTTAGCTACAAACACACAATGTTGGTTTATATATTGCCTGACCAACCAGTTAGGCAATAACAATTTCCTAACAGACTTCAATTCCCAAAATACCCCAGGCTTCCTTGCCAGCTAGGGAATTCTGGGAGTTTAACTCCACGTGTCTTAATTTTGCCAATGGTAACAAACACTGGCCTAGACAACAACAGAAATATTCTGGGAGTTGATATCCCAAATTTCCACTTGGGGAAATCACTCTGTGTGAAATAACATACAAATATAGCAATCTACCTTTTGGAGGGGATAAATGGTTGTGCAAACACCAGTTCCAATTGAAAGTAGCATTTCCTTCCTTCCTTCCTTCCTTCCTTCCTTCCTTCCTTCCTTCCTTCTTAATTTTTGAAAATTTGTCAGAATGTCATATACAAGCTATCTTTCCTTAAGCTCTCAGAGCAAAAACAAAATAATTACAGTTATTACATCATGGCTCGCCCCACATACAGGGTTTTACATGTTTTCCATCCAATTTTTCTACCCGATATTATTCTCTAGGTTTAAGGTAAAGGTTTCCCCGCTCATGTGTGCCTGACTCTAGGGGGAGGTGCCCATCTCTGTTTCAAAGCCGAAGAGCCAGCACTGTCCAAAGACGTCTCCGTGGTTATGTGGCCGGCATGACTAAACGCCAAAGGCCCACGGAACGCTGTTACCTTCCCACCAAAGTGGTCCCTATTTTTCTACTTGCATTTTTTACGTGCTTTCAAACTGCTAGGCTGGCAGGAGCTGAGACAAGTAACGGGAGCTCACCCTGTTACGCGGCGCTAGGGATTCGAACCGCTGAACTGCTGACCTTCTGATCGACAAGCTCAGCGTCTTAGCCACTGAGCCGCCGCATCCCTCTCTAGGGTTAGCCAGATGGTAATCTATAGCAGTGTTGTTAAAATTTGGCAACTTTAAGATGTGAGGACTTAAAGTCCCAGAATTTGGAAGCTGAAGTCCATACATCCTAAAGTTGCCAAATTTGAAAATAAAATAACCTGCTATAGAATACCATCTGGCTATCTATCACTGATGAGTCTCCAATAGAAATGAAACCAGTTAGGTAATGTCTACTTCCTAGTAGTTGGTGGTACTAGCAATCAGTCAGAATATACATTGTATAAAAATAAAGTAGAGAGAAAGTTTGGTGTAACGATGAAAGCCAAAGCTAAAAACCAGGAGTCTGTGAATTTTAGACATGAAAGCATCTGGGCGACTTTGGGCCAGTCACTCTCTCTAAGCCCTAGGAAGGGTGCAATGGCAAACCACTCTTGAAATCTTGCCAAGATAACTGCAAGGACCTGTCCAGCCGGTTGCTAGGCATCAACAGTAGCTCAAAAGCAAAAATGAAAATAAAAACAAGAAATAGTGACTTTGGCTTGACTCCAAAGGTGGGAAGCGAGAGGAACAGCTCCGGGTTCATATCCTACTTGCTACAGGATTGTGTTTTTCCAGCCTCATTGGAAAATCCACATGTGGGTTCAGCTGCTTATAGTGCAAGGTTGAATACAGAAGCTGGGAAAGCATCCAATGGCTTTATGAACAGAGTATGAAGGCAGGCTGGAGAACTGTTCCCTCACTCTCTCATCATTAAATTAAAACTGCGGATAGGAGAAGATAAAACGGGAAGAACATTACCTTTTTATATCAGGAAATATAAAAGTCCAGGGATGGACTTGTTTTATAAATGAGGTGGCCTTGCTTCATTTTTCAAAAACATTTTCAGTGCTTGGGGAAAAGAAATTTTAAAGCAGGGGTGGGGATCGATGGCGCCTTTATGACTTACAGACTTCAGCTCCCAGAATTCCCGCTGGCTCGGGAATTCTGGGAATTGAAGTCCATAAGTCATAAAGGAGCCATCGTTCCCCCATCTCTGTTCGAAAGCAAATTGTGTTCTGCAGAGGGGCATGGAATTGTGAGAAAGAATTTTTTAAAAAATCACACTTTCCTTGCACATTTGAAAGAAAGAGACAACGCGATGGCTGTTTGTCTCCTTTCCATCAACACTCTTTTTTTGTGTATCTCTGAGATTCTTGACTAAAATCTTTGTCTTATCCCTGTTTATTTTCAGTCCTGCTACTTTCCCCATATTCTTCTATTTTTCTAATTAGCTTCGGTCCAGTTTTTAGGGGGTCTTGTAGCGTGAAGACCAAGTCACCTGCGAATGCCTGTAGTTTGTATTTCTCTTTTTTTATTTCCATTCCTTTTATTTCTTCATCTTGCTGAATATTCCTGGTTAACACTTCCAAAATCAGTATAAATAACAGTGGAGACAGTGGACATCCCTGTGTGGTGCCTTTCTTGATATCAAAGTTCTCTGTCATGTCTCCATTTACTATCACCTGGGCTGATTGTTTACAATATATTGCTTTAATCATATTAATAAATCTCTCCCCAAAGTCCATATATTTTAGTTGTGCTATCATGAATTGCCGATTAACGTGGTCAAATCTTAGGAATACAACTTGTTTGTCTCCTTGAAAGCAAGCATGAGAGGAGAGAGAGAGGGAGGGAGGGAGGGAGGGAGGGAGGGAGGGAGGGAAAGAGAGAGAGAGAGAGAGAGAGAGAGAGAGAGAGAGAGAGAGAGAGAAACCAAGGCATAGTTTTCCTTTGAGGAAGGGATCTTGCCTTTTGTCATGTGAATTGCTAGTCACTTCTGGTTCCTACACTATTCTCAAATACGCAGCTGGATGCTTTGTTGAATCAATACCCAGCAATGTAGAACAGGCAAGCACATCTAAAGGGAAACAAAGACAAACCTATTCCAGGTTTAAGGCACAATATGGACATATCGTAGACCAGGGATTGGCAACCCGCAGCTCTGGAGCCACATGTGGCTCTTTCATCCCTCTGCTGCGGCTCCCTGTTGCTGGTCGGCCCCACAATTGATAGGGCTTTCGGTTAGGACAGGTAAAGGAAAAAGGATGCCGTGCTAGGAGGAGACTCTATGGTGGGGTAACCGACTTCCAGTCGGCAGAGGGAAAAGGACACTGAGCTAAGAGGAGACTATGATGGGGGAACCGGACTTCCTGTCGGCTCCAGAATTGAACGGGGGGCTTCCGGTTAGAACGTTTGTGGCTCTTTGAGTGTTTAAGGTTGCGACCCCTGTTGTAGACTCTCTCCTTACTCAGTTGGCCTTCATATGAAATAGGACTTCTCAACCTTCTTTTTTTATTATTTGTTTCCGGTATTTTTCTTCACGTTTCTCTCCTGGATTTTTTTTTTATATAATTCAAGGTTATTGCAGCTGGTGCTGGGCTGCCTGGCAAGTATCACAGCTTAGTGGTAGAGACCTCATTACTGAAGGTCAAATATAGCTTTTTAAGGCTCTGCCTCAGCCGGCATGCATATTTTCCAATGAGACAGACCGAGACAGGAAGATCATTTAATTACAGTTTATTCAGAATATTCTGATAAAAGGGATTCCTCTCATTCAAAGAGGGAACCCCAAGAGAGACCCATCTTACGTTCCCTTTTATAGTTAAGACATCAAGGAAAATGCAAGAGAAAAGTAGATTGGACACAACAAAAGTAATTTTCTCTTTGCATAGGAAATCAGTTACGTATAGTCAAACGTGTTGCATATTTGCATCCCGTAATATCACACATGTTCATTAAAATGAAGTCTGACGACAGAAGAGATGTAAGTTTTAAGGTGTTAATAAGGAAAAAGGTGGTTTGGAGTTCATGAAGAGACAGGCCAGATACCAATTAGTACTAACAAGGTTTCTCTTGTCAGGAGACATTCTCCAAACATCCCATTGTAGGAAGTTAGCCCCCACCCGTCTCCTGGAAAAATGAAATATTTTAGGAAATATTAAAAGGGCAGAATATTTCCCCTAAAAAGGAAGCAGAAACTCACCCCCCCCACACACACACACACCTTTGTCAATGGGCCATTAAGGCCTGGGCCAGTCTATTCTACATAACAAAGATCTACCTCCTGCAGGCAGAGCCATAGTAGGAATTGCCCAAAGCCCCTTTCATTACATCATCACCCAGCAACGCTCAACCAAGCCTGGGACATAGACAACCTACACAGTTACCCCTGCATGGCCCCATCGGAGTCTGACACAAGCTCAAATTCAAAGCCCAACAGAGGGTCCAAAACCCAGGGACTCTCAGCATCTCTCCCCTTTTTTGCCCAGGATCTCAAGCCATGTGATCCTGTTCATCAATAAACCTTCTTTCCAAGCAACTTCCACGAATCCAGTGTCTTTTTCCCCACTTGGAGCTGAACCCAGAAGGATATTTCTTCCAACACCATCCTATAACGTATTTTTTTTTCAATTTAGGAATAGCAAAACACTTATATATCACTTCACAGTGCTTTGCAGCCCCTTCTAACTGGTTTACAGAGCCAGCCTATTCCCCCCACCAATCTGGAACCTCATTTTACTGACTTCGAAGAATGGAAAGCTGAGTCAACCTTGAGCCGGTGAAAATAGAACTGCTGGCAGTTAGCAGAATTAGCCTACAATACTGCATTATAATCACTGCACCACCACGGCTCCTATGTCAGAAGCTATCAATCAATCCAGTCTTCAATGAGGACCCAGACTGTTATAGGCTGGCTCTGTAAATCTCTTAGAGAGGGCTGTAAAGCACTGTAAAGCAGTATATAAGTCTAAGTGCTATTGCTATTACAATGCCTTGAAGGCATCGTTTAAAAGAGAAATATAAATCAGATTAAAATACAAAGACAACTATGTTAGTTAGCAAGTCTAACAGTACTACAAAGTCCATGTTTTGGGTACTACAAAGTCCCTCTTGTGTGGCCCTCATTACTCACACCAGTTTGACTCTATTGTAATCAGCACGTTCATTTATTTTTATGCACACAGCAAAGAATCCATTCCAACCTGAGGTTTGGGGATCTAGTATGTTGATTGTGTTGGTGGGTTTTTCCACTCTGAGGACCTAACTAGCTTTTCAATTGTTATTCAGTGGATTTCACGCTTGTAGATTAGTGGAGTTCTTGGTTCTCTCTGAGCTTGGTGGCTTTCTTGTAGTCACGATGAGCCGTGATGGCGCAGTGGTTAGAATGCAGTAATGCAAGCTAATTCTGCCGACTGCCAGCAGTTTGATCCTGACCGATTCAAGGTTGACTCAGCCTTCTATCCTTCCGAGGTTGGTAAAATGAGGCCCCAGATTGTCGGGGGCAATAGGCTGACTGTGTAAACTGCTTAGAGAGGGCTGTAAAGCACTATGAAGTGGTATATAAGTCTTAAGTGCTCATGTTCTTGCTATGATGGCTGAGGAATTCTGGGAGTTGAAGTCCACAGGTCTTAAAGCTGCCAAGGTTGAACTGTGCTAGAAGGTCCCACCAGACTATGATGGCATCTCACATGCAGCCATCTAAAGTTGGAGAGGGCTAGACTCAATGGGGAAGAGCTTCTTCAGGATTTTAAGCGAGAAAATGTGTGCCTTAAGCACCTGCAAGGCATAACGTTCTCATTTGACCTCTTAAACCTCTGCAACAGTGGTGAAATCTAAAATTTGTTACTACCAGTTCTGTGGGCATGGCTTGGTGGGCGTGGTGGTAATGTGACTGGGTGGGCGTGGCCAATTTTTAAAAAACTTTTAAAACCATTTTTTCTACAACCTCTTCGAAGAGGTTGTAAAAAAATGCTTTCAAAAGGCTCTGACTATCCCAGCTGAGTTGCCTGATCGGCAGAGATTTTTTTTCTTTTAAATGCCTCTGACGATCCAAGCTGAATTGCCTGATCGTTAGAGGCATTTAAAAGAAAAACAGCCTCTCACAATCAGGCAACTCAGCTGGGATCATCAGAGGCATTTAAAAGAAAAAAAGGGTTTTTTTTTTCTTTTAAAAGCCTTTGATGATCCCAGTTGAGCCGCGCGATCATCAGAGGCTTTTTTTTTTTACTTTTAAAAGCATATTTTTGGCCAAAGAGGTTGTAGAAAAAATGCTTTTAAAAGTAAAAAAAAAAAAGCCTCTGATGATTGTGCGGCTCAGCTGGGCATAGTGGGGGATGGGCGGGCAGGGATTTTTGCTACCGGTTCTCCGAACCACCCACCTCCATCGCTACCGGATCAGGCGATCCGGTCCGAACCGGGAGCATTTCACCCCTGCTCTGCAATGCAAAAACATCCAACAAACAAACAAACAAATAGCAAACGAACTTGGGGCGTAAAGGGATGTCGGTCGGCCCACTAGCTATATTTTTGGCACTTTGCTATGATGCAGCTGCAGACAAATAACAATGTTTTTTAAATTACTTAGTAAATGTTTGGCTGCATAGAACTGGATTCCAGGCTTTCTGGTTTTAAAAAAAAAGTTGTATAAAATGCAGTTATCTTGCCTAATGAACAAGCCTTCCCTTGGCCACACGCATCTTTTTGTGATTTATAATGTTCCTCGGGTCACCAAAATGGATAAACATTACATGTGGCTGGCTGAGATTAGACTCTAACAAATAGGTTCCCGAAACAATTTGGCCGAGCTCAGAACATACTGTTGCTAAGAAATAAAAGGGTGCTAATTAAGTTAAATTAAACGCAATTTATTCCTTGTTCGATGGGCAAGATACGTCGTATTAGAATCCAAACGTATTCATCACTGTGATATTTCTCACCTCACTTCATGATGTGCTGAGCTTATATGACCAAAAAGAGAGAAAAAGCCACATCGAATTCTTAGAACTTCCCACATAAACTGCAGGTAGTCCTCAATTTACAATAATTTGTTTCGTGACCATTCGAAGTTACAACAACACTGAAAAAAAGTGACTTACGACTGTTGTAGCATCCTTATGGTCATGTGATCAAAATCTGGATGCTTGGCAATTCACTCACATTTGAAACTTCTAAAAAGGCAACTGGACTTTCTTTGTTATTTAGAATACAATAACAGTGTTGGAAGGGACCTTGGAGGTCTTCTAGTCCAACCCCCTGCTTAGGCAGGAAACCCTACACCACTTCAGGCAAATGGTTATCCAACATCTTCTTAAAAACGTCCAGTGTTGGAGCATTCACAACTTCTGCAGGCAAGTTGTTCCACTGATTAATTGTTCTCAATGTCAGGAAATTTCTCCTTAGTTCAAAGTTGCTTCTCTCCTTGATTAGTTTCCATCCATTGCTTCTTCTCCTGCCCTCAGGGGCTTTGGACAATAGCTTGACTCCCTCTTCTTTGTGGCAACCCCTGAGATATTGGAATACTGCTATCATGTCTCCCCTAGCCCTTCTTTTCATTAAACTAGACACACCCAGTTCCTGCAACCGTTCTTCATATGTTTTAGCCTCCAGTCCCCTCATCATCTTTGTTGCTCTTCTCTGCACTCTTTCTAGAGTCTCCACATCTTTGTTTACATCGTGGCGACCAAAACCGGATGCTGTATTCCAAGTGTGGCCTTACCAAGGCCTTATAAAGTGGCATTAACACTTCACATGTTCTTGATTCTATCCTTCTGTTTATGCATCCCAGAACTGTGTTGGGTTTTTTGGCAGCTGCTGCACACGGCTGGCTCATATTTAATTGGTTGTCCACTAGGACTCCAAGATCCCTCTCATAGTTACTACTATTGAGTGAGGTACTACATATACTGTACCTGTGCATTTTTGCTTTTGTTGCCTAACTGTAGAACCTTATTTTTTTTTCACCATTGAATTTCATTTTGTTAGATAGCGCCCACTGTTCAAGTCTGTCAAGATCCTTCTGTATCTTGAGCCTTATTTCCTTGAAGATATTTCGCATCTCATCCAAGAAGCTTCTTCAGTTCTGACTGAATGGTTGAGGATGGAAGGATTTATATTCATTGGAGTCATCCGGCTGTTAGCACTTTTTCTGAGAGTCGTTGAGGCCACTTGGAGGTTTAATCTGTGTCCTCAGGGTCCTCTCTATCCAGAATGTGGACTTTGGTCTGGAGAAAGGGGACATCAATCATTTCATCCTCCACCATTTCAGTCAGAACTGAAAAAGCTTCTTGGATGAGAAGTGAAACATCTTCAAGAAAAAAAAAGACAGTCCAACTGCCTTTTGAAAAAGCACCTTTGGGACAACCATGATATGGATGACTGAGAATCATTGTAGACACTCATATTTATGATGGTTGCAGTGTCTCCGAGTCATGTGATCACTCTTTGCCACCTTCTGACAAGCAAAGTCAATGGCGGAGCCAGATTCACTTAACAATCTTATTACTAATTCAACAGCTGCAGTGATTCACTTAACAGCTGCAGCAAGAAAAGTCGTAATGAAAACAACTACTTGCGTCAATAAAGATATACTCTGAGAATTGCTAGGGAGGATCCTTCTTCATGCTCTTCCTCCCAATCAAACTATCTAAACTTCATTGTCTCTTTGTCCCCCTGGAATGCAGCTCTTCCCATCTGGGAATCCAGACTACATTCCACTACAGCTTCCTAGTAAAGCAGGATCCCAACTCTCCCCTCTTTTCAGACTTGAAAAGATTTTTGGGGGACACTGGTGAAATAAAGGGATAAAGCAGACTAGATCTACCAGATCTAGCCTGCAAAAAATCCACTTGTCCACCAGGACTTAACAAATAGAGATTCCTGTGTCTCTGCTGCCATCTCATGGTCATCTGGGTTATGGTAATCCTGATGTGACTTTCCTGGAGAAGAGGACATGAACCCATGAGGAAGTACAAGTTCCGTTAAAACACAGAAGCTGTTATAGCATGATTTGGTTGAACTGTGTTGGAAAAAATGTCCATCTGGGTTCAGTTCCATGTGGGGAGAAAGACACTGGAAACATTGAGACTGCTTGCCTTTGAGCTTCCTGTTCCTATGGCAACGGCAGGCATCCTATTGGCTGCTGTCAGACTCCCATGAAGCTATGCAATCATAGCTGAGGTTGTCTGTGTCGCAGGCTTGGTTGAATCTTGCTAGGTGATGCAATGAAGGGGCTTGATTGTGCCATGTGGTGAACTACATAATCCTGTTATGTTCTGGAGGGTCATGTCATAATCCCAACACCCTGAAGCTGGGGTCTTTTGTTTTGCACATAGACTGGCCCAGTCTTTTGTCTTGTAGATAAGCTGGCATGAAAATATCTGCTGGGGGCAGGGAGATGGGGTCTTTTGTTTCTGTTTCCTTTAAGATTTTTTTATTTCTCTTTCAGGGGAAATATTCTGTCTTTTTAATATCTCCTAGAATATTTCATTCTTCTAGGAGAGGGGTGGGTGCTAACTTTCTACAACTGTTTATAAGATTTGTCTTCTGGTATATCTAAAGAATCATTGTTTTCATTAATTCACAATTTACAGTTCTGTCTGGAAATTCGCCAGACAGAGAGTTAACATTATACTGAGAATTGATTTTGCTTGTGAATAAATACATCATTCCGTGCTGAAGAAAACTTTGACTGAAAGATCCACGGACTGGTCTTCACTGCATCATTATTATTTCAAGATTTGTCCGTCAGCTTTGGAAGCCATATTAGCCAAGGTGTTCCTAGTACTAATGCATAGTTAGGATACTATCTCCATATTTAAATGTTTGCATGTTGTAAGCCACCCAGAGTCATTTACTTGAAATGGTCAGAAATTAAACAAACAAGCAAATAAGTCTAGCTAACCATGTCCTATATCAAAAATCTAAAAACGATGGCATCTGAGCTATGCTTTGTGTTTTGACAAATCTATGAAAGAAGCATCAGTTTCAAGATATTTTGTGAACCAATGTGGTCCCAACTCTTCTAAGACTGAAGTCAAGCAACCATGTTGGTTTATTTATTTATTTATTTATTTATTTTAATTAATTTCATTTATATGCCGCCCTTCTCCGGAGACTCAGGGCGGCTTACAATGCGCTAAGCAATAGCCTTCATACTTTTGTATATTTATACAAAGTCAGCTTATTGCCCCCACAAACTGGGTCCTCAATTTACCTACCTTAGAAAGGATGGAAGGCTGAGTCAACCTTGAGCCTTGGTGAGATTCGAACCTGCAATAATTGCAGGCAGTTGATGTTAATAACAGGGTGCTTTAGACCACTTTTTATTGAAAAATTTTAAGATATTTTAACAAACAAACAAATCCCCCCTCCCCACTCCCAATCCCTTCTCCCTCCCCCTTCCCACCAACTTCCCAGAGCAAAATACAGGGTATAGCATTGGCATCTTTAGTCAAACATAATTATTTTTAAACATATAGTAAACATATCTCCCCCTAGAACTTCAACTCCACTATCAATAACATAATACATTTATAAACTAACATTCATTCATAAGCTATTTGATATTTTCTTGTCTGATACTTAGTCTGAATATAATCAATCCATCTTCTCCATTCCGATATATATCTTTCTTGTGTATAGTCTTTCAAGTAAGCTGAGATTTTTGCCATTTCCGCTAAATTCGCTACTTTCAGTATCCACTCTTCCATAGTAGGCAAAGCATCCTTCTTCCAATTTTACGCAACCAACAGCCTAGCTGCCAATAGTAGGTTTAAAATCAGTTTAGTCTCTTCTCATTATTTTCCCTGTGTATTGTATATTTTATCTGACAGTGCGGTGATTTGTATATTTTTTGTTGAGGTTTTATATTCTGCTTGGGCACAAAACAGGTGAGCCAGTTTGGTCTGTTGGTTAAGGCGCCAGTCTAGAAACTAGGAGATTGAGAATTCTAGTCCTGCCTTGGGCATGAAAGTCAGCTGGGTGACTTTAGGCCAGTCCTTCTCTCTCAGCCCAATTCACTCACGGAGTTGTTGTGGGCAAAATAGGAGGAGGAAGAAATATTAGGTATGTTCGCCACCCTGATATAGTTACAAAACGTAATAAAGGTGAGATTTAAAAAATCTATCCAAAATACAGAATTATTATTATTATTATTATTATTATTATTATTATTATTATTTTAATTTGATTTATATGCCGCCCTTCTCCAGAGACTCAGGGTCGCTTACAATGCGCTAAGCAATAGCCTTCATACTTTTGTATATTTATACAAAGTCAGCTTATTGCCCCCACAAACTGGGTCCTCAATTTACCTACCTTAGAAAGGATGGAAGGCTGAGTCAACCTTGAGCCTTGGTGAGATTCGAACCTGCAATAATTGCAGGCAGCTGATGTTAATAACAGGGCTTTAGACCACTGTACTATCCAAGGCTCCTCCAATTTTATTAACTGGATACAAAAAGGAAGGAGGAAAAATAAGTTTTCCATCTCAAAAGATTTAACTTTAATGCTATCAGGCACGAAGAATCAAGATCACACATTAAGTTCCAGTTAAATTAATGTATTGCTCATGTCTATACACATGAATTTAGTCAACTAACGGTCAGCAGTTGGTGCTTGACAAGAGCTAATGGAATTCAAGGGTGGCTGGACTTGAATCCCTTGTGGGAATGTAATGACTCCAGACTTATTCCTCTCTTGACTCCACCTCCCAGGGTCTACCCCTTCTTCTCCTACACATGCTTCTTCAAACATCAGCATTCTTTTTTGTTTGTTTGTTTGATTGATTATACATATGGTAGACCTCTCTGCATTCAAAAATTGCCTAGGGAGACAGCATATACATATCTATTGTATACACAGCTGGGAGGGAGATCCTCAAAATTCTATGGTTTTTGGGGTACCTCCAAGGATGATGATGATGATGATGATGATGATGATGATTCTGTTGTCTCCGATTCTTGGTGATTCTATGGGCCAGGTCTCTTCACATCTTCTGTTCTTGCATTGCTTTTTTGAATTGTTCTATCCTCTGGTTGGTATTAGCTTTGCTGGTGTCCAATCAATGTGTTCTTTGGCGGCCTAGTTTCTTTTTCCCCGCTAACTCTTCCAAATATAATTGCTTTCTCCAGTGAATTCCTCCGCATGACATGGCCAAAATAAGCGAGACACAGTTTTGTGATTTTGCCTTCCAGTGACATGTCTGGCTCCGGGACTTGCTTGTTGGTCACCTTTGCTATCCAAGGAATATGCAGGAGCCTTCTCCAGCACCACAGCTCAAATGAGTTAATTTTCTTCCTGGCTTGCTTCTTTTAAGGTCCAACTTTCACAACCATAGGTAACTACAGGGAACACCAAGAACCGAGCCAAGAACCGTAGGGAGAAGCAATGAAATTGACAAAAGTGCATTAACTGCACAAGAAAATAAACATATGAGTTCACACTTCTCTATCACATCAAATCCTTTATCCTATTCCAAGCGTTGTAAATGACAGTCTTCCCAACAACCCTGTAAGTTAGATGGGACTATAGGAGAATGAGTTACGAGCTGTCGGAAGAAATGTCCATCTGGATTCAGTTTCAAGTGGGGAGAAAGACACTGGAAACATGGAGACTGCTTGAAAAGATGGTTTAATGGTAGACAGGACCACGTGGTTTTGAGGTCCTGGGCAAAAAGCCACATGTGTGTGTGTGAGAGAGAGATTTATACCCTTTGTTTTCATAAGATAACAAAATCCGTACCTTGAATAATGGTCAACCATGCTTAGAATATAGCAGGCACCGCCAATGCTAGATTTCTTGGGTCCAATTAAGTCTATAAATACTACTTCTAATGGGTTTGTAGTTTTAAAACCATTAACACGGTTTGCTGGTGTTATCCTACTCTTCTGTTGACTACAGGCATTGCAATTTAGATATTTACTACATGCTTGTAGGTTTATTCCTTCAGATAATTGTACTGTTTGTTTTAACGTTCTGAAGTTTAAATGCCCAAGCCTCCGGTGTAACAGATGAATACATTCATCATGTGGTTTAACATTATTATAAACAGACTTAGACTTAGCCATCAATACTGGGTTATCTCGTAAAACAAATAAATCATTTTCTAAACTTGCAGTAACAACTTTGCCATCTTTCTCAATAAAACACTTATCATTTTTGAATGTTACTGTAAACCCAAATTTCAGTAATGATTTAACAGATAATAAATTAAATTTTAATCCAGGAATATATAACATAGGCAATGGATCATTGCTAAATGACCAATGAGCAATACCCTCTCCAGCTATCTTAACTTTCCAACCATTTGCAAGTTTTACATGCTGGTTACTCTTCTCCATTTTAACAAAAAATTTTCTGTTTCTAGAAATAGATTGAGAAGCACCACTGTCAACAACCCAGCAATCCTGGTTAACATCAGTAGTTGAATTTGATATAGTTAAATTACAACCCTTCTTGGGTCTAATATTGTCCCTAACAGGCATTTTCTTATTTTTACAATACTTAGCTATATGCCCTTTAGCCCCACAAGCAAAACAATGTTTTACAACATAGGCAGTTGAGTACATTTTTTCTTCTTTTGGTTGTTGCACTCTCAACTGATCCCTTTCTTGTCTTCTTTTGGATTCTTCCAATAACCTACTGGTTATGCCAGCCAATGTCAGGTCATCTCTGGACAAAACCTCTAACGAAGAAACATAGTCATCATAACTATCGTCTAATGAAGAAAGAATTATATAAACTTGTTGTAGTTCAGAGAAAATCAGTTCCTTTTCATGTAGCTCCTGGAAAATTCTGATCATGGATTCCAAATGAGCCATCATATCTCCACCCTTAAGAAGATGTTGTTTAAACAATCTTCGTGTGAGATAAATATGAGCACCCACAGTGTCTCGAACATATAGTCTCTTCAACTTGGTCCAACACCTAGCAGCAGACTCTTCGCCACGAATATGGACAAGCTGCTGGTCACCCAGTGTTAGTCCAATAATGCAAAGAGCTCGTTCATTGTCTCTGTTAAACTTGGTTATCTTCTTTGCATCTTCTTCATCATCAGGATTCCATGCAGTTACATCCGGTGGATTATTAACTATGTCCCAAAGTCCTTCTCTACGCAGAAGTAGACTACATTTTGTAGACCAGGATACATAGTTTGTTCCATCCAGCCGGGTTATCATGGAAAAATTTGCTGCCTGTTCTAGAGCCATCTTCACTTGGATTGTTTATCACAAACACAGTTTGTACTATTCACATTAACTCTCAGTTTAGCTTTTACCAATCCTTGTTAGTTATGGTTGGCTCTGGGCCCATAACCCATGTTAAGGATATTGATGTTGTTTTACCAACCAGCAGAGTAACTGCACAAGGAAACGTTGAGAGCAATGAATAAGAAAACTGGTTTAGCAAAAGTGTACTTTATCATAGGAAAAAGCAGTAGCGTAGTCATAAACAAATCCCAAGTCTTCACCAATAAATCAGTCCAGTAAATCAGTCCAAACAACTCACTCTGGTTAACAAACCACGATGGTAGCAGATCCATCAACAGATAGCAACTCCTTCACATTAGCAGCTCATAGCAGTTCAGTCACAATAGCAGTTCATAGCAGCAGCAGCAGTTCATAGCAGCAGCAGCAGTTCCTAGCAGCAGCAGCAACTGACCAGGTTACAATACTTTGTTTAAATATACTCCTAACTAGTCATTATCCCATTACAGCATGACTCAGCAAGAAGGTAACATTTACAGTTTAAAGTTACAGTATATATATATTGCCTGGACAACTGGTTCTAACATTATATATACCATATAGAATCCTAACAGATCCATTTCCCTATGACCGGATTAAAGTGACAAAGTGGCGAACATCAAACACATTTCTCCCTCCATCTGACTGACGGATCATTTGTTGTGTAGCTGTTGTGCCTCTGGAGGTTAAAGCTGAAGGCAACCGATAACGTGGATGAAATACCAAAAGCCTTGAAATCTCAATCTGCTCAGAAGAGCTAGAGAAAACCCTGTGACATCTTGGCAGAAACAGTCAAGATCCAGGAGGGAATTGAGGATGGGAGAAGGGTCCTCCTAAGCCAGGGACTCGATGCTGATTTTGCTCTTTTGTTTTGTTTTGTTTTGTTTTTAATGGGAGGGGGGGAAACCCTGCAATGAACAAAAGGAAGCATTGAACTAAGCAGTGGAATCTAGTGACTGTTCAGACTAGCGGCTAGTCTAGAGAAAAGAAGAACTAAGGACATGACATCAGTATTCCAGTATTTGAGAGGCTGCCACAAAGAGGAGGGGGTCAATTTATTTTCCAAAGCTCCTGTAGGCAGGACAAGAAGCAATGGATGGAAACTAATCAGGGAGAGAAGCAATCTGGAACTGAAGAGAAACTTCCTAACAGTGAGGACGATTAACCAGCCTCTTACAAATCCCAGTCCTATAATCATAGGTTTAGAAGGAATCATGTTGATCTTTTTTTTAGTCCAACCTCTTGACCAAATCAAGAATTCCCACACCTTTCCAACAGCTGTCCAACCTTTGTTTGATGGACACACACAATGCCAGCAGGTAGGCCTAATTGTCAGGAAGTCCTTATTTTAAGTTTGAGTCTCTTTCTGTAAAGTTTTCACTCGTCAAGAAAATAATCTTACACTTAACACCAACAAAACCTACAGAACTTATAATTAACTTCAGGAGGAAGAGCGATGTAGATTTACCATTGTACATAAATGGTGAGGAGGTGGAGAGGGTGGGTAGTTTTAAATTTCTGGGCATTTATATCTCAAAGGACCTCTCATGGACTATGAATGCTAACATGCTTGTGAGGAAGGCACAGAAGAGGCTGTACTTCCTGAGAATGCTCAGGAAGATAAATCTATCTCAGCATCTCCTTCTGTCCTACTATCGCAGCACCATTGAGAGTGTCCTGACATACGACATTCTTGCGTGGTATGGGAGCAGCTCTGTAGCGGACAGAAAAGCTCTACAGAGAATCGTTAAAACTGCCCAGAATATCATCGGACTCCAGCTACTTGCCCTGGATGATATCTTCAAATCTCGCTGTTTGAGAAAGTTGCATAACATTCTCAGAGACTCTTCCCATCCTGCTTACAATCTTTTTGGACTGTTGCCTTCTGGCAGAAGATACAGAACAATTAAAACTCGGACCACACGTTTTCTGAATAGTTTTTATCCCAGAGCTATAATTGCACTCAACAATGAACTAAAAGGCCCACCATCAACGAGCTGTTGGACAGCAATACTTGATCTGCTGTGTGGATGTTTGGGTGGTTTAGGGGTGGGGAATTGTGGTGGGTGGGAGTGTGTTTGGGGATTGTTATGTGTGTTGGACCTGGTCTTTGGGTGTTAAGTGAACCTTTCGTTGTATGGGTATACTGTGTATACACATACATTGACAATAAAATTATTATTATTATTATTACTCTTTCTTTCTTTCTCTTTCCTCCCTTCCTTCTTTCCTTCCTGCTTCCTGCTTCCTTCTTTTTTGTCTTATTGTTGTGCACTCTGGAGAATAAATTCACACCCTCTTCCCTGTGACAGCCCTTCAGATTTCAGAAAATTACTAAAATGTCTCTCCTTCACCTTCACTTCTTTAGGGTAAATATATCCCGTTCTTTTAAGTGTTCTTCACAGGAGTTAACCTCCAAACTCCTCGCCATCTTTCCTAGCCTTCCCTCTGCAATTTCCAGATCTTCAGCATCCTTCTTCCATCTTGGCAATGAAATTAGAGCAGGTGCTGTCTAACCAATATAGCACAGAGCAGAACTAACACTTCCTATAATCTTGAAATTATGCTGGGGTTGCTGCAGCCAAAGATTTCACTGCCTTGTTTTGGCAGCTGCTGCAAACATAAATCTATAGCCATCATGCTGGATATCGTATGGTTTATTTTATTTTTTTTAAAAGATCCCAACTGAAATGTGGCTTTTGTTAAAGAACCGTATTTCATTCTAAACAGAGAGGAACAACTTGGTCATCTTCACTTTTAATCCAATTCCTGTTTTATTAGCTACAAGCTTCCGTATGACTTCAGTTATTTGGGCAGAAGCAAAACAAAACCCACATCACAGCAGGAACACATCCTCTCCCACATTTTCCTTATATAGGCATTATTTATGTTCCTATTTAACGAGCAATTTCTTTGCCGTTAGTTCTGCCATAAAATATTATTCTGCATGCTTTTTATTGTTAACGGTGCAAACCACAGGTGCAAAATGGAAACATGAAGCGAAAATCCAGGATGGGGAATAGGAGCCTGTAATATTTAGGAGATCAACTCTTTGTAAAATGAGTGATGGTATAATACGCCCGTTTTGACCTTTGAATCTCCTCCAGTCAAAACATGAGCCAAATATGACAACAGAGAGCAGTACAAACCATATATAATCCAGCAGGATTATACACAATAAATGAATAACGGCTACATGAATTTTCTGGGCCTAGGGACGCATTTCATCTCTCTCTTAACGTCTGCAAGGACTTCATTCCTACAAGGAGCAGGCAAAACCAGAGCAAAACTTACATTTAATGTCATTTGCATTTAATTAAAATTGAATATAATTATTTGCCAGCAGTGTTATTTCCCAATTTTCTCCTTCGGGGGCCTAACTCAATTTGGAAAACCGTTTGGAGGTTTCTGGGAGCTGCGTGCAAAGCTTGTGGGCAGTTGCGTGAAATCTATGGATTTGCACCATCATGATGCATGAAATATTATGTATGGCTGCTTGACATAATAGTTTTTACAAGCTGGCCTTACGATCATTTATTTTTTTGTTTTTGGCATGCTTAAATGTTGGCAGATGTCTTCCAACAGAAGAATACTTTTCTTTGGAGGCTTTCAAGTCAATGTTGATTGGAACTTGCTGGAGAAGACATGACAGCTGTCTTTTGGTACTCAAGGGGCAGTCAAGGGACTTGTTGTTAGTTGTGAAGTCGTCTCCGACCCATCGTGACCCCCATGGACAATGTTCCTCCAGGCCTTCCTGTCCTCTACCATCCTGTGGAGTCCATTTAAGCTCACGCCTACTGCTTCAGTGACTCCATCCAGCCACCTCGTTCTCTGCTGTCCCCTTCTTCTTTTGCCCTCAATCGTTCTCAGCATTAGGCTCTTCTCCAGTGAGTCCTTCCTTCTCATTAGGTGGCCAAAGTATTAGAGTTTCATCTTCAGGATCTGGCCTTCTAAAGAGCAGTCAGGGTTGATCTCCTCTAGGACTGACCGGTTGGATCGCCTTGCAGTCCAAGGGACTCGCAGGAGTCTTCTCCAGCACCATAGTTCAAAGGCCTCCATTCTTTGGTGCTCAGCCTTCCTTATGGTCCAACTTTCACAGCCATACCTTGCAACTGGGAAAACCATCGCCTTGACTATACACGCTTTTGTTGGCAGGGTGATGTCTCTGCTAGTCACAGGGAAGGAGTTATTCTCCAAAGTCCAAGCGCAGGGCAGGAAACAATGAGTGGGAGCTCATTAAAGAGAGATTCAGAATAACAGAGTTTGGAAGGGAGTCTTCTAGTCCAACCTGTTGCTCAAGCAGGAAACCCTATACAGACAAATAGTTGTCCAATCTCTTCTTAAAAACCTCCAGTGTTGAAGAACCCACCGCTTCTGGAGGCAAGCCGTTCCAGTGATCAATTGTTCTAACTGTCGGAAAATAATTCAGTCTGGATCTATGAAAAAATGTCCAGACAGTAAGAACAATTAATCAACGGAACATCTCGCCTCCTGGAATTGTGGGCGCTCCATCACTGGAAGTCTTCAAGAAAAGATTGAACAGCCATTTGTCCCAAATGCAATAAGGTCTCCTGCCTTGGACAGGGGTGTTGGAAGGAAAATCCATCTGGTTCCGTTCCAATCCGGGAGAAAGGCACTGGAGATAAAATGGAAGCTAGAGGCTGTTGGGAAAGAAAGGTTCTCTTTATTGATGAAGCAGAACCGCCAAGCCGTATGTGATTCTGGGCAGCTGACCAAATGGAGTTGAGAGCAGGTGAGTTTTCATACCTTCTTTGGGCTTTGTATTTGAGCTTCCTGTTCCTGTGCAAGAACATGTCCTTTAATGTTCTATTGGCTGTTGTCAGATTCCTATGGGGTCATGGAGGGGTTGTGTAGGGGTCATGGCTGGCTCTGTAGGCAACAGAGGAAATCCAAATCCTAGGTCTGTGATGGCGAACCCAAGGCATGCATGCAGGAAGTGGCACACAGAGCCATCTCTCTGGGCACGCCAGCCGTCGCCTGTTGCTCTTCCGGGTTATGGTGCGCACATGCGTGCTGAGCACCAGAAACCGGAAGAGCAGCTCCCTGGCACGCATGCATGTGCCGGAAACCAGAAGCTCAGCTTCTTGGTGCATGCATGTGCATACCAATTTTTGGTTCTCTCTCCCCCCCCCCCTCCCATGCACGCGCTCCCGTTTTGGCACTTGATGCCAAAAAAGTTCACCAACACTGTCCTAGGAGTTTGTCTGAGCTAATTTTGTTTGTTGCTTATCTGAGTTTCTGTCTTGACCCAGTCTTTCTGAATGGATTACCAAATCTGCATTTCTGAAAGCTGGCCTCCTCCATTTCTCCTTGGGGCAGGGAAACTGGGGCTGGTTTCTGCCTCCCTTAAGATTTTTTTCCCCATTTTGTTGTGATCCGCCAGCAGCCTCCAGAGCTGGCAGCGGAATCAGACAGCGATGAGGCTGAGGAAGAACATGGGCCAGTCCTGGAGGCTGGGGAAGGCCCGGATGAGGGCTCTGCGTTGGAGGCAAAGATTGGGCCAGGCCATCGGGGAGTGAGATGCAGATTCCAGAACCTCCAGAGATTGATAGGAGTGAGACAGAGGAACAGGAGGAGCCTGTTCCTAATGCACGCGAGAGAAGAGCTGTCAGAGGGGCCTGAGTGGCGCAGTAGACTAAGGCACTGATTAACATTCAGCTGCCTGCAATTACTACAAGTTCTAATCTCACCAGGCTCAAGGTTGACTCAGCCTTCCATCCTTTCTAAGGTAGGTGAAATGAGGACCCAGATTGTGGGGGCAATAAGATGACTTTGTATAAATATACAAAAGTATGAAGGCTATTGCTTAACGCATTGTAAGCCTCCCTGAGTCTCCGGAGAAGGGCGGCATATAAATCAAATTTTTAAAAAAAGAAGAAAAGGGCAAGAGCAGCTCAAGCAAAGAGGACAACTCGGGAGTAGGGCCAAAAGATGCTTGGCATCTCCCATAAGGCTTAAAACAGACCAGCAACGGCGTTTGGGCTTTCCCGGAAAACAACTTTGGTAGCTTCCTCTTCTTCTTTGTCTACATCTTGCATTTATTTTTGTATCTGTGACTTCTGAACGTTTGCCAAGAAAGGCCTTTGGCAGTTTGCCTAATTGGACCAAGGTTTGCGATAGGACTGAGGAATTTGTGTTGGGAGGAATTTGTTTTAATTTAGTTGAACAACGCTGGGAATGAAGTAATTCTCAGCTGTTCGAATAAAGTTTGTTTCTTTTTCATGGACTGATTTTCCTACTACTTACTTGGGCCTGGGTCACAACACCTTTCTCCTTTAGGGAAAATATTCTATTCTGCCTTTTTAATATTTCGTAAAATATTTCATTCTTCTTGGAGGGCGGGGGGGCTTCCCACAGGGGGTTGGACAAGAATACCTCCATGGTCCTTCCAGCCCTCTGATTCTTTGATTCTCAATGTACGCATGATACCAGTGGTGGTATTCAGCCGGTTTGGACAAATTGGTAGCGGTGACTGTAGGTGGGCCCGCCCACCCACCCCGGCATAATACTGTCCTGTTTAGCCATGTTTTCAAGGCTGGGTGCATGCATGGAAGGCGTGTGTGAAGTGCGCACGCATGGCGAACCGGTGGTAAGAATATTTGAAACCCACCTCTGCGTGACACATGCCTGCAAAAACAACAAATTTTCTTGACAACATTTTTGGAAATGTTAACTTAGTTTTTAATGTAGGACTTCTTTGTTTCTGTGTGTATATATACACATACCTGTGGAAGAAGAAACTACACAAACCTATTTGGACATGGCTGCACTGTAGAGCCCCTTCTGATCCACTCCCTCCCTGTTCAATTTTCTTAATAGGAGACATTTAACTGTAGATAAGATTGATTTATACTCCCAGGCTTCCTTCACTGGGTGAGAAAATGGCATTTTGCTGCGAAGAAAAAAGCATGTTTACTCTGCTTTTAAAGCCTTGGGCATGTCACCAACACCAAGAAGATGAAACTGGCTGTAACTATGATTAAAGGAGATGAAGGAGCTGGAAAGATAACAAGGATAAAAATGTGTCTCAGGAATCTGAATTTCCATTATTGGTGTCAGCCTTTTTAGATAAACCATCTGGATCTTGAGCCTATCTTCTAGGGTGTTGGCTATTCCTGCCAGCTTAGTATCATCTGCATATTTGGTGAGTTCCCCTTCTATTCCCTCATCATTTATGAAGATATTATGAAGACCTTTCCTAGCCCACCTGGTTGCACTCCACCTGGTTGCACTAGGGTGGGAGGTCAAGTTTCCAAGAAGGGGAGAAATAGCATCTGAAGATAGGATATGAAGCCATGTGTCAAGCCCTGGCCGGGACTCGCCATACCTGGACGCTTACGCTATGGGGGGGAGAGAGATCCGGGCAACGACCAGCCTGTGGCAAGACCTCGCATGGGCAACCAGCAGACGTTATCCCATTAGCGAGGGCTCCGGCTCCCTGCATGGCGCCGTTCGATGACATCATCGGCAGCACAAACACAGCGGGAAATATGAAACTGCGGTGGGACGGGGTTTTGGTGATGGGTGTGCCAGATGATGGCTCACCTGCGGTGTTTTGTAATATAGCACGGACCGGGACAAGACAAACTGAGACCATGGGTGGAAGCTCCCTGCAGCCTCTTGGGAGCAAAAACAGGCCATGGGCGGGTCCACGCTGCACCCCCACCATGTGCCCCATTTTGGACCTAGTAGGCCTCTCTGCACTTACCTGGGAGCCAAAACGGGGTGTGTGGGGACTTCTAGAAGGGGCGGGGAAGGGAGGGGCAGGGCCGGCCAGCAATTTAACAACCAGTTTGGCTGAAGTGGTGTGAACAGGTTGAATCCCACCACTTGGCAAAACTCACTTAACAAATGTCTCCCTTAGCAACATAAATTTTGGGCTCAATTGTGGTCATAAGTTGAGGACTACCTGCAGCGGAAGGAAAAGTATCTGATAAATAGGAATGTATGTGTATCTTTTTTTTTTTAACTCAAATTTTTTTTTATTAAAAAGTTTTACAAACAAAATTTCCAAACATTGTCTCTCCCCCCACACCCAATCCCCCCTTCCAACCCCCCTCCTTCTTACATCATTTTTACTTTAGCATTTTTTGAGCGGGTTTTTTTTCCGGTTTTTTCGGGGCTGCTCTTTTACCCCTTCCTTTTACTCCAACCTTTCTTCCCCTACTCTCCCTCCCTCCCTTCCTTCCTTCCTGCTTCACTCCTTCTCTCTCCTACTTCCCATTCTCCACCCCACTCCTCTCCTCTTCCCACCTTCTAACCTTCTCCTCCACTCCTCTTTCCCCTCCCTCTTCCCTCTCTCCTTTTCCTTTCCTACTCTCCTTTCCGCTCTCTCTAGTCCTTCCCCTCTCTCTAGTTGTTTCCCTTTTCAATACAATCTCAAGTGGTATTCGAGCAGCCCCGATTTTCCAATTATGTTTACATTTATATAACATCTTTTCCCCAACCCATCCAACCCCCCCTCCCCACCCTAGACCTCCCAAAGCAGTAACAGGGTATTGCAATAACAAACATATACTAAAATATGCTAACATACCATAAGTTGAATGTATGTGTATCTTGACGGCATTTATCCATCCATCTGGATTGAGACCAGGAATGGAAAACGTGGTGAAACCATTAACATTTTAGCAGACCCTGCATGCTGCGTGGGAGGAGCTGGATTTCCCCCCCCCCCGCCCCTTCACTGTCTTGTTTCTTTTGCTAAAATGCTCTTGAAAAATAATGAAAAACACTGTAAAACTGCGATATTTGTAATTGCGTGCAATAACATCTGTTTATTGCCACTTGCACAACTGATTTAATTATTACTAAAAAAAAAAAAACCCACCTCTCTTTCTCTTTTGGTGTTGCATGATTCATAATTAATTGCTGTCACAGCAGAAAGGATATGTCTAACCTTATTTTGAAAATGTACAAAAGACTTATTTAAATGACTTTCTTCCCTTCCACCCACCCACCCCTCACTTTTTTCCCCCTTTTTAATGCTAAATTTCAAAGCTTCTCACTTGAAGGACCTAAATATCTGTTAAATGATGGCAGTACAATCTTTGTCTGGAAAGCAACATTTAAAAGGAAATACATGGGTTATTTTATTAAGAAATTTAGTGGAGGGCTACCAGATTAGGACTGGAAGAAGCAAAGGACCAGTAGATGGCACCAGTGAGTTAGAGTTTTTCTATATCTCTTTGCTGCTCTCTAATGGATGTCTGAATGTTTGCATCTCAGGTCTGGTCATCCATTTTTATCAAATAATCCCAAATTTACTTACTTATTTACTTACTTACTTATTTATGCACAGTAATTAAAAAAACCTACCCTCCTCGATTTTGTAATAAAAATAATTTACAATAAAATATTTTATTTAATTAAAAAAATTACAATAAAAAATTAATACACCCACCCACCCACTTGATCTTTTTTTTTATTGAAAAAGTTTTACAAATACAAATTTCCCCCCCCCACCCTAACCCAGCATTATAAAATACATATAAAAACAATATAACCACCCACTTGATCTTGATTTTATCCCTCGGTTAATGCAGCCTAGGACTGCATTGGCTCATATTTAAATGATAGTCCACTAGGAATCCAAGATCCCTCTCCCATTTACTGATATTGAGTAAGGTACCACCTATTCTTGGTCTGTTGTGTAGATGTTTGGGTGGTTTAGGGGTGGGGAATTTGTGGTGGGTGGGGGTGTGTTTGGGGATTATTATGTGTGTTGGACCTGGTCTTTGGGTGTTAAATAAATTTCATTGTATGGGTATACTGTGTATACATGTACAATGACAATAACGTTATTATTATTATTCTATACTTGTGCATTTGGTTTTTCTTGCTTACATTTTGAAGCCACAAAATGGCCTAGAAAGAAGAAAAGGAATTAGCAGTATTAAATAACTTTTTTTTAAAAAAAAGATTTGAGTTAATTTTTATTTATGACATTCATTTCCACCTCAATACTCATACATCTATATGTTATATTTCACATAGTTCTACAATTCTTGTATTGTAAAAATCTCTACCATATTTCATTTCCATATTTTTTTATCTAGCCATTGATAAAATAAGTCCCATATCTTATAGTATTGTTTATCTTCTTGTTCTCTTTTTTAAAAAAAAAATATTAATTAAAAAGTACAAACATAAATACAGCAACACGACATACAAAACAGACAAACGTCAATCAAGTCAAGCAGTATTAAATAACTTTCAAGCACTTAAAAATATTTTTTTCTCACCCTCAACTTGTCAAAAAAATGATAATAATAATGAAACCAAGTGCTCCTTCCTTTTTGTTCTATCAAGCAATTTTTGATTCCTAAAAGACAAGTCAATTTGCTCCCAGCTTCCCCAACTTCAGAGGCAATTGGTGGGATGGGGGGAAAAAAGGACATTCTGAAGCCCCGCATCTCTTCTTCTGCTGAAGTTATCGCTAGAGATGTCACGGTGGCCATTTCACTGCCAATATTGTCACGGACGAAGTCTGTCTTGATTGTGGCCCATCGTTTCCAATCAAGATCTTGCCCACTGGACAACACAATCATTGCTGAGCTATGTTCAATCCTCTAGTTTTGTTCCTGTAACGTGACACAAATTGACTTGATCGGCCTTCTCTTTGCTGGACATGAGCTGTTTGGAGTTGCTTGCTGAAGAATACAAACAGGAGGAAAAGAAGACACAAGCTGATCTCCAACTGTACAATTCATAAAGCCTTTCTCACTGATGGCAACGTCAGTGTAGGAAGCTAGTCATTTCCTCTACGCAAGAGCAGTGGTGGGATTCAGCCAGTTCGCACCACTTCGGGAGAACCGGTTGTTAACTTTCTGAACAGTTTGGTGAACTGGTTGTTGGAAGAAATCATTAGGGCAGAGAACCGGTTGTTAAATTATTTGAATCCCACCACTGATTTTGCCGCATTTTATGACCTTTCTTGCCACCATTGTTAAGTGAATCACTGCAGTTGTTAAATTAGTAACATGGGTAATAAGTGAATCTGGCTCCCCCATTGACTTTGCTTGTCAGAAGGTCGAAAAAAGTTGATCACACAGTGCCAGGACATTGCAGCCATCATAAATATGAACCAATTGTCAAGCATCTGAATGTTGATTGTGTGACTATGGGGATGCTGCAAAGGTCACGTCACTTTTTTCAATGCCGTTGTAACTTTGAACGGTCACTAAAGGAACTGTTGTAAGTCAAAGGCTACCGGTGTATGCCAGGAATGAATAACAAGCACACCACATACGTGAAGTAGCTGCAGAGATGAGCTCTCTAGTCAGTTGTGGGTGTGTTCTCTTTAGACCATTTCTTAGCTGCTTCTTATTCCAGAATTTCCAGATTTTCTAGAGTCTGAAGCTTGCCTGCGTAGTTCCTTTACTGCTGATACAACCAGCCATCACTGCTCTTGTCTTGAATTAGCCATTTGAGTAAGTCCCCAAATAGAGACTTACTTTTTTTATTTTATTTTTTTATTTTTATTTGATTTATATGCCGCCCTTCTCCGGAGACTCAGGGCAGCTTACAGTGCGTTAAGCAATAGCCTTCATACTTTTGTATATTTATACAAAGTCAGCTTATTGCCCCCACAATCTGGGTCCTCATTTTACCCACCTTAGAAAGGATGGAAGGCTGAGTCAACCTTGAGCCTGGTGGGATTCGAAATTGCAGTAATTGCAAGCAGCAGATGTTAATAGATGTTAATAACAGGGTGCTTTAAACCACTGTACTACAGGCTCTGTCTGTATTAAGTCTCTTAATACTGATTAAGTCTCTTCGTGTATGGCAGGGGTCGGCAACCTTAAACACTCAAAGAGCCATTTGGACCCATTTCCCACAGAAAAGAATACACCGGGAGCCACAAAACCAGTGGTGGGATTCCACCAGTTCACACCACTTCGGGAGAACTGGTTGTTAACTTTCTGAGCAGTTTGGCAAACTGGTTGTTGGAACAAATCATTAGGACAGAGAACCGGTTATTAAATTACTTGAATCCCACCACAGCGCAGGAGTCTCCAACCTTGGCAACTTTAAGACTTGTAGACTTCAACTCCCAGAATTCCTCAGCCAGCTTTGCCTAGCAACAGAAATTCTGGTCTCAATTGTGATTGTAAGTCCAGGATTATCTATAGCTGATTGAGGTGACTAATGTAGCCTTGACAATTGTTGCCACCGCATTTCACTTGCAGAATTATGGAAAAATCGCATAATATTTAAGAAATCTTTCTTGCAATTCCTCCCGGGGAACTTCACCTTGAATACACCTTTATACTAAATCCATTAGAATTAATTTTATATAATACATTCGCAGCACTCATGTTCTTCTTTAATGTAATTACTTTGCTACTGAATACATGTTGATATCTGTTAATATTTTTTTAAAGGGGAAAAAAAAAACCCTGCAAAAAAAGAGTGAGTAACTTGGTTTTTCATACCGCTTGTTGTTTGCAAATCACCAAACTGCATTAGCCATCCCAAAAGGTAAAAATGAAAAGGATATTCTCTGGAGACCAATTTTGCTGGGACTCTAAAGAAGCTGAAATAACTATGTTAGAATGAATTGAACAAAGCCATTGCAACAACAGAGAGCGTTCGTTAAATTTTAAGGGTAGGAAAAAAATCATGAATAAACAAAGAGGGAACAAGAAAGATGTTTTCTGATCTACTGCATTCTTCAATTGTCTTTGCAGTATTAAAAAGAGCAAATTCACTTCCCGAAATAATTTTTGCACATTTCCCAGTCTTGAATGTAAGAAGCGACAATGAGCTAATGTAGGATATGGATATAAAAATTATTTCTGACACTATCTGCAGACACGACCTGTATCTGTAGTACAGGTAGTCCTTGACTTAACAACCATTCATTTATGGCTTTTCGAAGTTACCACAGCACTGAAAAAAGTGACTTCCGACCGTTTTTCACATTTACAACTTTTGCAGCATCCCCTTCCCTAATGGTCACGTGATCAAACTTCAGAACATTTGGCAACTGGCTTGTATTTATGACGGTTGCTGTCTCCCAGGGTCATGTGATCACCTTTTGCCACCTTCTGACAAGCAAAGTCAATGGGGAAGCTGGATTCACTTAGCAACTGTGTTACTTAACAACTGACCAATGCTAAAGCCAAAAATGTGGCCTCATTTTGGCAGTTTAAGGTATGATCTAGACCCGAAATAATTTTTTTAAAAAAAAGTTATCCTACTTCAGCAGAGGGTTGGACTAGAAGACCTCCAAGGTCCCTTCCAACTCTGCTATTCTGTTATTCTCTAATCCCAGATCAATCAGTCAGTCAGTGGAATGGTTTGCCTCCAGAAATTATGGGTGCTCCATCACTGGAGGTCTTCAAGAAGAGACTGGACAGCCTTTCGTCTGGGATAGTATATGCTCTCCTGCTTGAGCAGGGGGTTGGACTAGAAGACCTCCAAGGTCCTTTCCAACTCTGTTATTCTGTTATTCTCCTTCTCTTGTGACCCTGAGAAATCCCGGCTGATGCCTTAGTTATAGGAAATATAAGTTATAGGAGCCTTGGTGGTGCAGCGGACTAAAGTGCTGTTAAATAGCACTTAGCTGCCAGCTGCCTGCAATTACTGCGAGTTCAAATCCCACCAGGCTCAAGGTTGACTCAGCCTTCCATCCTTCTGAGGTAGGTAAAATGAGGACCCGAATTGTGGGGGCAATAAGCTGACTTTGTATAAAAAAAGACCACTGCTTGGGGGGGGGGGCGAATATGGAGGGCAGGTTACAACCGATGGTGAATTAGCAGATGCATGGACAAATGAAAACCATGACATGGAATTCAATGCAATGTATCCAGAAGAAACATTCTACACAAACTATCTAGATGACCCTGATGTGCATTACATTGGTCCTCCAGTGTGGCCTAAAGATGATGATGGTGCAGGTATAACAATCTTTAATCAAACAGTAAGAACTAGATTTCTAGAATTCACTCTCAATACATACAATCCTTACCCATGCCAAGAAGACTTTGGTATTAAATATCCAGGGGGACAAATTTGGGACAAACAACCTCAAATAGCTGTAAAACCACAAACACAATTCACTTCAACGTTTGTATGTACAAAAAATCCTCCTGGACAACTCTTTGTAAAACTACTAGCAAACCTCACAGATGACTGCAGTGCAAACAAAGACTCAATATCCAGAATTGTTACATATGCAAACTTTATTTGGCAAGGCAAACTAACAATCAGGGGTAAATTAAGAGGCATTGGAGGTAAATTGGGGCGCGTGGAGCAAGATGGGGCTCCTCTTGCCATCTTTCCTGATTTCCAGCTCTGCAGTTTAAATATTTTTGGGGAGGGCTTATTTTCGGGGGGGAGGCTTATTTTAGCACATGCGCTCAACAGCCCGATTGGGCTTATTATCAGGGGATGTCGTATTTTCGGGAAAACAGGATACAGGTAGGACCTCACTTCATGCAAAAAGATTTTCTTTATCTAGTTTGGGAGCCATAGATGGGGTGGGCACTGCCAACTCCCTTTTTGATATGCAAGCAGGAGTGTTCCAAGGAAAGTGAGATGTGTGCCGTTTTGCTTGCCAGCAGAAGACAAATATAGTGTTTCAGCTCCAGCTCTTTTATTGAAGCATTTTCTGGGTTTTGGCTTGAATCATCTACAGCCTGAATACTTGAGCTGAACTGAAAAATAGAGGACAGGAAGAAGAAAACTCTTTAGGTTTGGAAGATCATGTTTTTTTCTTTTCTTTTCTGTTGATTTGCAGAAGTAAACAACAGTCTTTCTTCTGGAATCACAAAGGTG
>WNWU01000031.1:8652590-8669755 GCA_012654045.1 Ptyas mucosa
TTTTTTTTTTCACTGTATGACACCCAGAGTCATGCTTGTACGACGGGCAGCTACATAAATATGATGAATAAATAAATGCATTAAAAAAAAAATAAACGTAAATTCAGCCAGAAGCCTGCTTAGATGAACAAGCTCTTCAGTTGACTCTCGGGGCTTATGATTATTTTATTTCAGGGCAATGGAGCCATGTGTTCATTTTCTGAATCATTTCCTGCCTTGAATAAAGAATAGGACAGATTGTGAATCTTTGAACAAAGAGGAAAAGTATTGAATCCCTGTATTACAATCTAAAAAAGCTTACATATATGGGTGTGCTCACTTCAACCAGAACCTTCTGGTTAAAGGCAAGGAGGGATTTAGCATCTTTTCTCTGCCTCTTCTTTTTTCTTCATGTAGTTTACTTCAGATGCTTTTGGATGTTCTACCACGATGTGACGTTACCATCAGTGTAAAATTAGCACAAACAAAGCATCTAGGAGAACAGATGGTGGCAGGAAGTGAGTCAACCTGGTGAACCCATCTGATGGTTGAGGGTGTGCATGTGAGGGTAGCATCAGGACCAGATGCTTCATTCCTTCAGCAATGGAACTATTTTTTGGGATTGTACACAGAGATGATGAATAGATAGATAGATATGAGAGAGGGGGAGACAGACAGAGAGATGAGAGATAATAGATAGATGAGAGAGAGAGAGATGAGAGAAATGATAAACAAGAGAGAGACAGACAGACAGACAGACAAGAGATATGATTGATAGGTATAGATGATTTAGAGAGAGATGGTCAGTTGGTCAAAGAGAGAGAGAGAGAGAGAGATGATGGATGGATGGATGGATAGATAAATAGATAGATGGATGATAGATAGATAGATAGATAGATAGATAGATAGATAGATAGATAGATGGATGATAGAGAAAAGTGATAGAGATAGATGATTGAAAGATATAGAAGTTAGAGGGAAGGAGGGAGGGGGAGGGGGAGAAAGAGAGAGAGAAGAGATCAATTGGTCAAACCCATATCTAGGCTATGGTTAATCCCTAGATATATGATGATTAATATTCAGAGTGAAGCAACACACCACCAATACCCCACTCAAAATATGTGATATTCCACACTGGAACATTTTATCGGAGCTTCAATCATTTGAAGGACTTGGTGGTCCCAATATATTCTACTACCAGGAATTCGAAGATGCTGTTGACTTCATGTCCTGTTCATGGACTTCCTTTGGTGACATCTTACTGGCTGTGTCAGAAAAATCAATTATAGACTAGATAGGTATTTGGCCTGATCTAGCATGGATCTCCCCATAGTCTTAACGGTATTAGAATATATGTATGTATGCATGTAGTTATATCTTTATTTATGGGACTTTTATGGCCATCTATCTCAGCCTTCTAGATACTTTAGATTTCCTTTCAAATGCTCTGAATAATAAAAGAGCCATTCAAAATTTATGGATGTCCCACTAAAATGTCTGAAGTGCTCAACTGATTGGTATTATTTTTGTTATTTTCTTAGACAAGTTTTATTAAATTTTTCTTTTACGTACCTATTTTATGAACAGAGTATTGACTGGGTCACATCTTATACAACTTATAACATAATTATATATTAATTTTTATAATTTATTCCATTCTTTTTTGTTTTTTCCAAATACAACTTATCTATTTCGATTTCTGCCACGATATTCTTTTTCCCTACTTAGGAAAAGAAAAAAGAAAAAAAACATCAGCTGATTGGTATTGTGTCGGTCCAAGCCACATCTTATATGCATAAAAATGGAGTTATCAGGTTCTTAAGAAAGAAAACAAAGCTCACCATGTTGCCTTTGCCCTTCACATCAGAAAAATTAAAGAAATTGAGAAGGTCCATTAAGTCATTAATCTAACTCCTTGCTCAGTGCAGGAATCCAAATTTAGAGCATCTCAACAGATGGTCCACCCTGTGTTTGATTATATTTAGTGAAAGGGAGCCCATCACCTCTCTGGCAAATTGTTTTTTTTCCATCAGGCTGCTCTTATTGTCAAACTGTGTCCATCCCCACCCCCTTCCTAGCATTTTCCCACTGAACAAATGACTAGTCCAAATATAGCCAGCCAGCTTTTATGCCTAAGGCAGTACTAGAACTCGTAGTTTCCTGGTTTCCAGCCTCGTACCTTCACTACTAGACCAAATCAGCTCTCTTCCTCTCTTTTATTGTCAAACTGGCATCAAACAAATACAAACTATTGAGCCGAGGTGGCGCAGTGGTTAGAGTGCAGTACTGCAGCTACTTCAGCTGACTGCTAGTTCAACAGATCAGCGGATCAAATCTCACCGGCTCGAGGTTGACTCAGCCTTCCATCCTTCCGAGGTGGGTAAAATGAGGAGCCAGATTTGGGGGGGCAATATGCTATTTAGTATACTGTCTTTGGTGTAAGCCGCCCAGAGTCCTCGAAGAGTGGGTGGCATAGAAATGTGAATAATAAAATAAATAAATAAATAAACTAGTATCAAACAAACACAGTACTAGTTTTACAAGTTTCCATGAGTATCATGGATGAATTAGTGGCCATGGGCTGCATAATATTTATTTATTAAACAAATTTAAAATGTAGTCACCCATCATGCATAGGTAACTCTGGGTGGCTTACAACATTTAATTAATTATATTAACATATACTACAGGGATGGGTCCTACTTACCTTTACTATCGCTTTGCAATGGGATTGTATGCGCGCGCTCGTTTCACTCGCGCATGCACCTTGCTTCTGCACATGCACAGATCGCTTCTGATGATGTCAGGGTCAGTGGGTGGAGCCACCCGCCGGTTTTACTACCAGTTCTATAGAACCGGTCCGAAACGGGGGCAACCCACCACTGATATAATATAATATAAATCTTTTTTAAAAACCCTATCCCACCCCCCATGTGTTCTGTCCCCTCCCTGCTTCAGGAGCCCAGACAAGCACACACACAAACAGAAGTGTACAGAAGTCGTTTATTCACCATTCATAAACAACAAGCTGGCAGCGAGCCCGGGAGAGATAAAGACAGCTGTTATTTTGAGTTGCCACGGCCAGTCCCTGATAAGGCTCTCCGGCATATCCAACAACAAACAGTCTTAAGGTTAGCAAACACTTATCTGATGCAGTACTTCAGGAAACAAGCAGCCAAATTAATAATTTGTTCGTCACAAAAGCCAACAAGGTAAGGTCAGCTCCTTTTATACCTTGTGGGGCGTTGGCTTTGTGACTCATCACCTCGTGCTCGGCCCCACCCACTCCTTTGCTGAGCCCGTCTCTCTGATCGTCGCCACCTGGGATTAATCCACTCCCTCTCCTCATTAACGTCTGACTCAGAGGAGCTTTCCTCCTCAGGGCTTTCAGCTGGGGCCTGGGGTGGTGCCAAACCAGACGGGCCAGGAGAGGGGGGCCTTGCCTCCTCCTCCTCTTCACTTTCGGAGGGTTCTTCCTCCGAAGGTCCGGGCTCGGGAGCCGAAGACACAACACCATGGCAACAAGAATACAATCAGATTAGCCATTTGATCAGAGTCAATGACAAATCACTGCAGCCAACTCGCCGTGGCCAACTTGCCACAGGACAACTCCTTGTTCAAAGTACAAACTGACACCATCCACAATGTTGCTTCCTGCAAAGGCCCACATGTCTTTGCTCTTCCTTTATGTCTTACGGGAGGGGACAATCATCTCCAAGCCTTACTCCTGAGTCGTCCCTTTTGTCTTAACTGTTCTTGCCCTCTGGCAGCTCTACGCATGCGTGCACTAGGAACAGGCTCCCCTTGTTTCTCTGCCTCTCTGATGTCCGACTCTGGAGGCTCCGGAGTCCGCACATAACTCCCAGATGGCCCTGGCCCTATCTCTGCCTCGGATGCAGAGCCCTCGTCTGAGCCTTCCCCAGACTCCAGGACTGGCCCATGTTCCACCCCAGCCTCCTCACTGTCTGACTCTGCTGCCAGCTCCGCAGGCTGTTGGTGGACCTTAACAACATCAGGAGGAATGATGATCCACAGAGAAGGGGCCATCACCTAGAAGGCCCTTTTTTGTGATTCCACCTGATGACAATTTCTAATCTATGGGACTTGTAACGTGCCCTGCTTTCTCACCCTGGTGGGCCAGGTTGACATAATAGGAGAAAGGCAATCCTTCACATTTTTAGCTTTCAACACACAGACAAAGGATATTAAAAAGCATTCAGGTTTCCAACTGCTTGGCCGCATCCATCATTTTGAGTTTTTGGATCACCCCATAATGGACCAGGGTGAGTTTCCCATCATTCCAGAGGGAAAAAATTACAAAGCAACTCTTCCTGTGTTTGTTGTTGTTCCCTTTGTTTTCAGATCGAAAAGCCAGGAAATGGAAAGAAATGAAATGTTTCACCATCCATCCTCCTGCAATAATGAAAGAAGCTCCAAGAAATCACTACACAATATATATAATTTCTTATACACATAATGTAAATCTATATTCTATTATCCATAATAGGTCATACATATTCATATTTTTCTTAAAGAAAGCATAAAAATAAGGCATTTTAATTACATTCGGGGTTGCTCTTCGACCCTTTCTTTTCCCTCATTTCACAACAAACCTTCTTCTCCTTCTTCTTTCTTTTCCTTTCCTTTCCTCCCTCCTCTCCTCTCCTACTTTCTCCCTCCTCCTCTCCTTCCTCTTCCCTACTTCCCCTTCCTTTCCCCCACTCCTCCCCTCTTTTCCTCTTTCTCACCTTCTCCCCTACTCTTGTCCCCTGTCCTTTCTTCCTCTCCTTTCCCCTTTCTTCCATTCCTCTCTCTCCCTCTCCTCTTCTTACCCTCTACTCCCCTCTCCTTTCTTTCTCTTTTGTTGTGGTGTATTTTCCCTATTTGGTATCCGAGCAACTCCAATTTTCTAATAATATATGCTTTCTTTTCAATTTCTTTTCAATTTTACCCAATCTGTCACTTCTATCATCATAATTGTACATTTATACTTATAATCTTCTTTCTTTTTCCCCCCTCCCATCCCCCTTTTCCATTTATTCTGGTGTCATCTGGGTTTCTATTTCTTTTTTGTCCTCTCCCTCATTTAACTTTGTTATCTAAATCATTTATCTATCCTCTTTTATTCATATTTCTTTTCTAACCATACATAAAATCTTCACCATGTCTTGAAATACACTGATTCCTCTTTATCTTTTATTCTTAAATTAATCTATTCATTTCTGCACAATCTAAAATCTTCAAAACTACCCTGGGATAGGTGGCTCAGTGGCTAAGACGCTGAGCTTGTCAATCAGAAAGGTTGGCAATTCAGCAGTTTGAATCCCTAGTATAGGTCTCCTGCGTGAGACCTGTTGGACTAGATGACCTTCAAGGTACCATTTCTACTTTTCCCTTCTAAAATTTTTGGATTATGTGTGATTATAGAATGTGGCTTATTTTTCAAAGCACCAGAGGGCAGGGCAGGACGTAATGGGTGGAAGCTTGTTAAAAGAGATTCAAATTAGAAGTAAGGAGAAATTTTATGATGGCGAGAAGAATTAATCAATGGGATCGCTTGCCTTCTGGAGTTGTGGGTGCTCCATCACTGGAAGTTTCAAAGTAGACTAGACAATTGGACTGAAATGGCATAGGTCTCCTGCCTTGAGTAAAGGGTTGGAGTAGAAGTATATGTGGTGCCTTCCTCAATAGTGGTACAGTGTATGTGGTACCTTGCTCAATAGTAGTAACTGCGAGAGGGATCTTGGAGTCCTAGTGGACAACCATTTAAATATGAGCCAGCCGTGTGCAGCAGCTGCCAAAAAAGCCAACACAGTTCTGGGCTGCATAAACAAAAGGATAGAATCAAGATCACATGAAGGAGTCCTGGTGGCGCAGTGGACTAATTCACTGTTATTAAGATCAGCTGCTTGCAATTACTGCAAGTTCAAATCCCACCAGGCTCAAGGTTGACTCAGCCTTCCATCCTTTCTAAGGTAGGTGAAATGAGGACCCAGATTGTGGGGGCAATAAGCTGACTTTGTATAAATATACAAAAAAAGTATGAAGGCTATTGCTTAACGCACTGTAAGCCGTCCTGAGTCTCCGGAGAAGGGCGGCATATAAATCAATTTTTAAAAAAAAAAAAAAAGTGTTAATGCGATTTTATAATGCCTTGGTAAGGCCACACTTGGGGTACTGCATTCAGTTGTGGTTGCCACGATGTAAAAAAGAGCTTCTAGCAAGAGTGCAGAGAAGAGCAACAAAGATGATTAGGGGACTGGAGGCTAAAACATATGAAGAACAGTTACAGGAACTAGGTACTGTATGTCTAGTTTAATGGAAAGAAGGACTAGGGGAAACATGATAGCAGTGTCCAAATATCTCAGGGGCTGCCACAAAGAAGAGGGAATGAAGCTATTCTCTAAAGCACTTGAGAGCAGGACAAGAAGCAACGGGTGGAAACTAATCAAGGAGAGAAGCAACCTAGAACTAAGGAGAAATTTCCTGATAGTTAGAACAATTAATCAGTGGAACAACTTGCCTCCAGAAGTTGGGAATGCTCCAACACTGGAAGTTTTTAAGAAGATGTTGGATAACCATTTGTCTGAAGTGGTGTAGGGTTTCCTGCCTAAGCAGGGGGTTGGATTAGAAGACCTCCAAGGTCCCTTCCAACTCTGTTATTCTAATCTAGTCTAGTCTAGTCTAGTCTCTAGTCTAGTCTAGTCTAGAAGACTTCTGAAGTCCCTTTCAGCTGTATGATTCTATGTTCCTCAATCCCTCAATTAGATTGACCATAACTTGGTTTTGTTTTGATGACAACAACATCCTACATCTTTCTCCCTTTGTGATGCTTTAGATAGTGCAATATTTCAATACTTTAATAGGCCAAGGTATTGTGTCTGTATAGTAGGCCTCTGGAGTGCTTTAGATCCAAAAGGTCCTTCAGAGTGCACGAGAATATGAGCATAGCACCTGCCTGCAAATCTTTAAACCATCAGTGCCTTTTCCTGGTACTTTGAATACCCCAAAATACCTTTTATAAATGAAAATTGGAGTGTAGCTCAGCTTTATAATCCAATTATTCCCCAGCGTTGCTCAGAATCCTTAGAACGCTCCACCTCACCGATACATTAAAACAATGGCAATAAGCATTTGATGGAAGCTTTTACCATTAAGCAAAGCAGGAAACTTCATTATATCCCGAGTCCATCCCCATTTGCCAATTTGTTCTCAGGGGTTTCTGATCAGCTTTGCCTGAAGATACAGTCCATGCCCTCTGCGTTTGATTTACATCTCTTTTGCAAATTGGGCCTCGGGAGGGAGTTGGAGACAGGAGCAATTCAGCTCTGAATTGCAAAACCTGCTGCTTTGTAGAGAAAGTGATTAAAAGCTGGCCTTATGACCCATATAATTTCTCTGTATGACACTTTTTGTATTGCTGTGTGCTGCTGGAGAAGGAATCCCAGGTGCAATTTAATGAATGATTTAGCACCATCCAATCGGATTGTAACAACCGATTCAGATTTTTCCCGGGGGATGGGGGTGGGGAGTTGTATGCAGATGTGTTTGTGTGTAATGTTAATACCACCATCATCTTCGCCAAAATCCAGTTTTTAACAAAACCGTATAGCCGAGAGGTACTTTGTCAATGTCTGACTTATGAAATTTTCGGGGCAGAAAATAGATGATGTTTTAGAGTAACCCTTGCCTAACAATGACAATGGAAGTCAAACACACAAGTGAAGGAAATAAGGCTCCGGTGTTACAGCATCGCTTTGCCATTTGAGATGGCATCTCCTGTCTGCCTAATGTGTCTCGTTTATTTCTGAAATTGGCTTTTGGGGGAGATGTAATAGGAAAATAGTTCTGCAAAATAACATTGTGTAGCATGACCGAGTGGCGACATCAATGCTTTCCGAGAGGATCATTAACTTTGTAGAGGAAACATTATCCCCTGTCATAATAAGGTAAAGGTAAAGGTTCCCCTCGCACATATGTGCTAGTCGTTCCCGACTCTAGGGGGCAGCGCTCGTCTCCGTTTCAAAGCTGAAGAGCCAGCGCTGTCCATGGTCGTCTCCGTGGTCATGTGGCTGGAATGACTCAATGCCAAAGGCACACGGAACGCTGTTACCTTCCCACCAAAGGTAGTCCCTATTTTTCTACTTGAATTTTTTACATGCTTTTGAACTGCTAGGTTGGCAGAAGCTGGGACAAGTAACGGGAGCTCACCCTGTTCCGCGGCACTAGGGATTCGAACCGCTGAACTGCTGACCTTTCGATCAGCAAGCCACCGCATCCCTATTCTATCATAATATTTATTACTTAGCAACAAGATGCTATATGATTATTATTATTTTTTTGTATACCTGTTTTGCTTTTCTTTTTCTTTAACTTCTCCTAAGGGGCATCAAAAATGGTAGAAAGTCAAAATGGCAGCTATGATGGACAACCAATTCATTTTTTATTCCCTCCCTTCTTTCCTCCTTTTCTTTAGGCTTGTTTTGTCTGTTTTTTATTCTTTCGTCTTAGTTCTCTACATCATGAAATAGCAAATGTACAAAGGAATGCATACATAGGGTTTCCATTAAACATACACCACATGGAAGATGCTCATAATAAATAAAGTATCAGGCTCAAACTACCAATAATGATGCGTGAAGTTACTTCTAATTAGTTGCTTTATTCTTGTTTGCCTTCAGACAGAATCTTGCCAGACTAAAGTTTTTTTTAAAAAGAAAGAAAGACATAAGGGTGACATGATAGCAGTCTTCCAATATTTGAGGGGCTGTCATAAAGAAGAGAGGCTCTGCCTATTCTCCAAAGTCCCTGAAGGCAGGACAAGAAGCAATGGATGGAAACTAACCAAAGAGAGAAGCAGCCTAGAACTAAGGAGAAATTTCCTGACAATGAGAACAATAAACCAGTGGAATGACTTGCCTCCAGAAGAGTCGTGAGTGCCCCGACACTGGAGATTTTTAAGAAGATATTGGACAACCGTTTGTTTGGAATGGTATAGGGTCTCTTACTTGAGCAGGGGGTTGGACTAGAAGATCTCCAAGTTCCCTTCCAACTCTGTTATTCTGTAAAACACTTATACACACACACACACACACACACACGCATATATATTAAATTGGCAAGGACTTGGTGTAATTCCGACTCTGGCCAAGATCTGGAATTACACCCAATAAAAGCAAAAGTTTGAAACTTCCTCCCTGAGTCACAATCTCCAATCAATTCTCAGTCCAATAGTCTGGTGACTCCAAACTCCACCTTCATCCAGCTGCAGGCACCTTCTCTGTTCCCACGGAAAGGAATGCCACCTAGACATAACATTCCCCGTTTATCTCTACAACCCCCCTTTCAACAATTAGAAAGTGGCGAACCTGAAGTATCATTAAATTCATTTACTCATAAACCTAAAAAGCTAATAGAAAAAGAATACAAAGGCTACATAAAATATGGCTACATATCCCATATTTTTCGGAGTATAAGATGCACCGGAGTATAAGACACACCTTAGTTTTTGGGGAGGAAAATAAGAAAAAAGCTGATTTGGTAGGTGGGTCGGCCTCCCGGAATACCATCCCCAATCAGCTGTTCCCAGAGGTGAATTTTAGCAATAGGTTCCTTGGTTGTGAGCTCTGTGCCTTGCTTTTTTTTTTTAATTTGTTTTTTTTTTTCCTGCCTCTGAAAGCCTCCAAAACAGCTTCAAAAAAGCCTCTGAAGCTCTGTTTGGGGAATTCTTTTCTGAAGCTTTGTTTCTGATGCTTTTTTCGGCCTCTGAAACCTCCGTTTGAGAAGCTGGGCAGGGCTGCGTTCGGAGTATAAGATGCACCCAGATTTTCACCCTTTTTGAGGGGGGGGAGAAAGGTGCGTCTTATACTCCGAAAAATATGGTATGTCATCTTCAGGGTCGACATAGATTTCTTGGTGTATGCATTGCAGCCTTGCAAGCTGTGAGTAACAAAAGCATTCATGTTCCAGCTTGTTAAGAACACAGGTATACCTTAAGGGAGTAGGTTTTAGGTGGTTGATTCCGGAGGGCTTGATGATTTTTTGGGAGGACAGTAAGAAGAAAATTAATAATGTAATGGAAGCTAAGGCTTTTTTTGACCAACATAAATCCTTCCTAGGTGGAGAAGATACAGGAGCCGAAGAGGGGGAAGTATTAGATGATCAAGGAGTGGGGGCGGACGGAGCTGTGGCGGCCCGGGAGGAGCGGGGAGGCCAGACCATGGTTTTAAGAGCCAGAACCAGGAAATGAAGAAAGGAGGGGAATCTATTGTTTAATGTTTTTTTTAATTGACATTTTTTTCTTTTTCTCTCTTTTTTTTATTGTATTTTGTATAATATTTTTCTGTTTATATAATTTTTATACAACCTGGTTGTTTGTTTTGATTTAAGATAATAATGTCTGTTGTGTGAGAACTTAAAAAAGAAAATAATAATTGAAATATCTTTATATAAAGATATTGAAAATTCAACATATCGTAAACTATAATATTGTATATTTTTAACCAATAAAAACTTAAAAAAAAAAAAAGAACACAGGTAGAAGTGCGCAAGCTGCTGAAGGGAAAATAGAAACCTGTCTCTTTCCCATTTTACAAACTCTTTTAGTGTACCTTACGGAGAGGAGCTTGTACTCTGTGCAAGGTTTATTCCCTCATGTTCCCTAATTTCCCATGGCAAAACTGAAAAACCTGTTCTCTCTCATCTCCTAGTCGGCAATGTACTACATCTAAAAATAAGCTTTCATGCCAGTTCTGGTTGGCCAAGGGGTCCATACTTGATCTTTTAGGTGGCTAGTGTGGTCTGCCAGCAGCCTGCTGAGCTGGCAGTGGAGTCGGACAGTGAGGAGGCTGGGGGGGACCCTGGGCCAGTCCTGGAGTCAGGGGAAGGCCCGGACGAGGGCTCTGCGTCGGAGGCAGAGATGGGATCAGGGCCATCTGGGAGCGATGCGTGGACTCCGGAGCCTCCAGAGTCGGACAGCAGAGAGGCAGAGGAACAGGAAGAACCTGTTCCTCATGCACGCATGCGCAGAACTGCCAGAAGGCAAGAACAGTTAAAACAAAAGGGACAACTTGGGAGATGATTGACCCCTCCCATAAGGCTTAAAAGAGGAGCAAAGGGCACTTTGCAGGAAAGCAACGTTGTTAATTTTGTTCCCAGTCGGCATCTCTGTTTGATTCTGGACTCTGTGTGGCTTTGCCAAGTAGGTCTTTGGCAGACTGTCAAGGGAGATAAAGGTTGGTGATTATCCCGAAGGACTTCTCCCGAAGGAATTTTTGCAGCTAATTGGGACTCAGCTATGAATGAATGTAATTCACAGCTGTTGCAATAAAAGAGGTTTTTGGGACTACTCGTGTGTTTTAATGACTCAGGAAGCCTAGGTCACAACAGCCGGGGATCAAGAATGGGCAGTGGGAGCAGGGGGTATCCCTCAAATGCCAAGCACAAAGCTGCCATTTTCTATCCTTTTCCAATTTGGACTAGCATCAGATAAATTCTCTTGTTCATTTTTAATACCTGTCCTTACTCCACCCTGCATATCAGTCTATATCAGTGATGGCGAACCTATGGCACAGGTGCCACAGGTGGCACGCAGAGCCATATTGGTGGGCATGCGAGTGTTGCCCTAGCTCAGCTCCAGTGCGCACGCACGCACTGGCCAACTGATTTTTAGGCCTTCCAGTCCCACCGGAAGTCGGGAAACTGGCTGTTTCGGACTCCGGAAGGCCTCCGGGGGGATGGGGAAGGCTGTTTTTGCCCTCCCCAGGCTCCTAGAAAGCCTCTGGAGCCTGGGGAGGGGGGAAAATGGGCCTAACGGGCCCACTGTGCCATCACGTGCCAAAAGCAGGGAGAAGTGTGGGGGGGTCACGTGCGCATGCGCGGGAAGGCAGGGCACATTGAATTATGAATGTGGGCACCCGCACCTGCGACTCCCCATGTTCCCCCCGCTTTTGGCACGCAACAGCAAAAAGGTTAGCCATCACTGGTCTATATCCTGCCTTTGTTCAGGAACTCATGGTGGCATACCTTTCTGTTTCATCCCCACCATTAATGAATAACTAATCTATATGGCTATGTAAGGTCCCAAAATGTTCTTGAGTCACCAGGATGCCAAAGAGAGAGACCCAAGAAGAGGCATGGAAAAAAACACCAGCTTTTATTTTTACAAAGAAGAGCTGGGTGGACCATTCCACAACATACAGACAAAGAGCATGCAGTGAAAGGCCACACCTTGGGGAAAGTATGGCGTCCTTTTATACCTTCAGAGACATCAGCTTAGTACCCAGTTCTGGCCCTTTGGCCCATGCCTTTCTTTGGCAGTGCAGCAAGGAACGGGGGGGGGGGGGGTTGAGTGCTTAGCAACAGAGGGGCTGGGTGCTTAGCAACACAGGTATTTGCCCAATGTAACCCTGCGAATCCATGACATACCCCGCTTCTTGCGATATGCACCAGGCACTGAGTTATACAAAACAACAACAACAAAAAAAAATAAGATAACAGAAATTAGATCACAGGTAGAAGCAAATGGCAGAGGAAATTCCAATTCTTAGCAAAGCAATACTTACAGAAGCAAAACATCAAGTCAAACTAATTCTACTGACTCTACTATTATGCCCCACTAATTCTACCTATTCTATTTTTTATGATGATGATGATGATGATGATGTCCCTTCAGCTATCTATCTCAAATGCAAGTCTCTAACAACAATTTAAAAATTATATGAAAGATATATTTTTTTTTAAAAAGATCCCTTCTCACCCTTATGGGTGGTCTGTGTCTACCTCAGTATCAGTTCCTCTACCAGTGGCATGGAGAGTTTGAGAATCTGCATAGGATCTCAGCTGTTCATAGTCCTGCACTCTTATGGACAGAGACCTCTGAGATGTTCTTATGATGTTGTTAGGAAATTTAATCAGCAAAATGACCATAATCACCCACGCGGCTACATTCTGGACCAGTTGGAGCCTCTGGGTGCTCTTCAAGGGGAGCCCCATGTAGAGAGCATTACAGTAGTCCAGGCGGGGCTGTCCGAAAGAAGAAGAGGACAACCTATTCTTCAAAGCATCTGAGGGCAGGACAAGAAGTAACGGATGGAAATTTATCGAAGAGAGATCTGACCTAAAACTAAGAAGAAATTTCCCAACAATGAGAATGATCAATCAGTGGAATCCCTTGCTTCTAGAAAGTGTAGGTACTCCAACACTGGTGGCTTTGAAGAAGAGAATGGACAGCCATTTGTCTTGTGCTCGAGCGGGGGGTTGGACCAGAGGGCTTCTAAGATCCCTTTCAACTCTGCTATTCCATTATTCTGAAGAAGCCTTTCCACTGATGCTTGTTAACAGATCAAGGCACACGATCCCCCAACCTCTTCTCTCTATGCTTTCCCGACTGTAACATTCAACTGCTGTCAAGAAAAGAAACTAAATGGTTCTGGCAAGGACTTCTCTGAACAAATCCATGCTGGCAACCCATTTTTTTTTTCCTCCACTCCTGTAGATACTTGCCAAATTGAATTTTGATGATCCTATTGTCTGGCTGAATCTGAGTCAAACGCAGGAAGCTAATGTTGCATTTCTGCAGAGCGTTTCGAATGCGTTGATTGCGCATGAGCTCACACATCAGATGTTGTATGCTTGCTTCCAAAAGGAAATACCCCGATTCAGGACTCAAGTTTTCCTTTACAGATGCTCTGGGGTTTCGGTCCCCAGCTTGCGCTTCTTTTTCCCAGGAGCTGGATTTACATAACACACAATTTACTGAATCGACCGCTGTCAAGTCTCCAAAAGCAACACACAACCACAAAAGCTAGAGTCTCACAAAGCCTCCTTAATTTGGTTTATTGCAAGGAAATGGGGATTAAGATACATAGAATATTGATTAATAGGATTGGAAGGGACCTTGGAGGCCTTCTAGTCCAGCCTTTTTTTTTTTTAAATTTGATTTATATGCCGCCCTTCTCCGGAGACTCAGGGCGGCTTACAATGCGCTAAGCAATAGCCTTCATACTTTTGTATATTTATACAAAGTCAGCTTATTGCCCCCACAAACTGGGTCCTCAATTTACCTACCTTAGAAAGGATGGAAGGCTGAGTCAACCTTGAGCCTTGGTGAGATTCGAACCTGCAATAATTGCAGGCAGCTGATGTTAATAACAGGGCTTTAGACCACTGTACTATCCAAGCCTTCTGCTCAGGAAGGAGACATTATATCATCCTGGACAAATGGTTGTCCAATCTCTTCTTAAAAACTTTCAGGGATGGGAACAACTTCTGGAGGCAAGCCATTCCAGTGATTAATTGCTCTGACAATCAGGAAGTTTCTTCTTATTTCTAGGTTAGATCATCTCTTGGATGATCTTCCATCAGGGGTGAAATCCAGTAGGTTCTGACAGGTTCTGGAGAACTGGTAGCGGAAATTTTGAGTAGTTCGGAGAACCGGCAAATACCACCTCTGGCTGGCCGCAGAGTGGGGTGGGAATGGAGATTTTGCAGTATCCTTCCCCTGCCATGCCGACCAAGCCACGCCCACCAAGCCACACCACGCCCACCAAGCCACACCCCAGAACTGGTCGTAAAAAAATTGAATTTCACCACTATTTTCCATCTGCTACTTCTTGTCCTACCCTCATGTGCTGTGGAGAATAGGTTGACCCCTTCTTCTCTGTGACAGCCCCTTGAACATTGAAGGACTGCTATAATCTTGGAAACTGGATATTTGTGCCACCCATTGCTTAATGAGTACATAATGCCAGGAACCTCTTGATGCCTTTTGACCTGCTTTCTATTTTCCTCTTCGTTTAGGAGGGTGTTTACTCCCATTTAACAGATCTGAAAAAAATGTCCATCTATGCATAATTCCAGAAAATGGGTATCCTAGAATTTTTAGCAGTGCTAAAGAATATTTTTAAAATATTGTAATCTTTTACAATATTTTTGAAATGTTTTTAACACTGTTGGGCTCAGAAAATTCTAGGATACCCATTTTCTGGAGTCATGCAACACTTCTACTGTAATGTTAGGTGAAAATGACCTTGAAAGACATGGGGAAGAGCCACAGACTGGACAACCAGCATGTAAATAAATAAACAAATAAATAAAAGGTATCTCGGCCCCGAGAAAGAAGGAAGGCATAGGAAGCATCCAGAAGGAACCATCCTTAATTTTCTAGACCCCTGATGGCGAACCTATGGCACATGTGCTGAAAGTGGCATGCAGAGCCATCTCTCCGGGCACATGAGCCATCGCCCATTGCTCTTCCAGGTTCCTACGCAGCAGTGTGGATGCACGCACCGGGAATATGATCTTCCGGTTTCCAGGACACACATGCGCACCGGCCAGTTGGTCTTCACGCATGTATATGTGCCAGAAACCGGAACAGGTTCGCCAACACTGTTCTAGACAATGAAGAATCAGACTTGTAAGATTCACACCAAGATTAATATTAGTCTGACAATCAAGAAGCGAACAAAACCCCAATCAAGGAACAACCAAGGCCACTCCTACCAACACTGACAGGATAAGCCACTAGCGTATAAAAATAAGAGCAAACCCCACTTCCTGCTAGCACTGATGTTGTTACCTAGTTTGGTAATGGAAACATCTGCAAGAAAACCACCAAGCTCAGAGACCAAGGACCCCACACTTACACATTTCAAAGTTAGGTGCCTATCAGATCTTCATTTAAGCAAGGGCCAATCCTCATATAGAAAGAAGCAAGAATATAGGATGTATTCCTGTTCTGACATTGATAATAGATAGAAAGATATGTCCTGCATCATTTTTGCCCTCCCCGAGCTCCAGAGGCTTTTCTCTAGCCTCCGGGAGGGCGGAAATGGCCTCCCCAGGCTCCGGAGGCCCTCTGGAGGCTGGAAACGTGCCCATTTCCAGCCTTCCTGAACTTCCAGTAGGCCCATTTTTTGCCCTCCCGGAGCCTTCGCACACCCCCTGCACTTACCTGCATCCAAAATGGGCTGCATGAGGACTCCTGGGAGGGGAGAGGCAGGGTGGGCAAGGCTAGCCAGGAGCGGGATTTGAGGGTTCTCCGAACTGCACAGAATCTTAGTTAGAGGTTCTCCTGAACCCCTGCGAACCCCCAGCAGCCCATCCCTGGCTATAACAAGGAAAGCTGTTAATTCAATTTTTTACACATTCGTTTGTTCCAAAGCCAGTCTCTGATGTGCTTCTGAGGCCATCAACAAAACAAATAAATTGGTTAAACGGCCCACTGTTTTCGTGCTACTCATCCTGTCCTAATTCAGGGCTGTCTCTGGAATCTCTTTATTATAGTAAATACTCAGGAATGAATTGCCGAATGTCCTCAAATTTCATCTATCAGAATTATATTTGGCTATCTAATAGAAAATCATTCCGCAGATGGCAGCTGCTGTTAATCTTCAAGCCAACAACAACAACAACAACAACAACAACAACAACAATTAAATGTTCACACACTCTTCTCCCATCTCCTGCAGCTCCCTGGCAGATCCTTCCATCCCTCAAGCAGATGTAACGATAATCAGCGCTAGAAGAATAGCGCCAGAGATATAGTTATGGACATGTTGCAAGGAAAATGAAACAAATCGGGTTTTTCTGGGGTGTGAAGGAGTTATGACACTTCTTATTTTGAAACAATTTAAGTGGGAATCATGGCTTCCGTATGCAGGAGGCTTCCAGGCTATTTAGCAGGCCAGCGTTAATGAGACTCTTCCTTCCTTTGATATTTTTTCCCAACTTAGTTAGCCATCATACATTACAAAGCAGGAAGAAATTTCTGTTTAGTTGGGGGTTCCCTGAGTCTCGTTCTGTTATAGAGCTGTGGTGGCGCAGTGGCTAGAATGCCCCACAGGCAGGAGTTCGACTCTGACCGGCTGAAGATTGCTTCAAACTTCTAACCTTCTGAGGTCAGTAAAATGAAGACCCAGATTGTTGGGGGCAATAGGCTGACACTGTAAACTGATCAGAGAGTGATATAAAGCACTGTGGGGAAGTATATAAATCTAAGTACTATTGCTATCATGGGTGTATTAATGGCATACGTGGAATGGAATATCTGGGATACGTTTGAGATTCCAGGTCCCTCTGAAACTGCCCTTTCTTTCTTTCTTTCTTTCTTTCTTTCTTTCTTTCTTTCTTTCTTTCTTTTTTCTTTCTTTCTTTCTTTCTTTCTTTCTTTCTTTCTTTCTTTCTTT
>WNWU01000031.1:8669765-8701951 GCA_012654045.1 Ptyas mucosa
TTCTTTCTTTCTTTCTTTCTTTCTTTCTTTCTTTCTTTCTTTCTTTCAAAATTTATATTGCCATCTATTCACGCATGGCGACTCAAGGCGGCTTACAAGAATATAATATAAATACAATACAATACAATACAATACAATACAATACAATACAATACAATACAATACAATTAATATAATAATATAATACAATACAATACAATACAATACAATACAATACAATACAATATATACACATATAATAAAAAGCAATAAAACTAATAAAAGAGAATCATACCGTGTTTCCCCAAAAATAAGCCCTCCCCAAAAATGAGGGAGACAGAGCTGGAAATCAGGTAAAATGGCAAGAGGAGCCCCATCTTGCTGCACGTGCCCCAAAATAAAAAGGCCTCCCCAAAAATAAGGCCAAGCACTTATTTCAGGATTCAAAAAAATATAAGAAAGGGTCTTATTTTCGGGGAAACACAATATAATAAATTAATAAAATAATATAATAAAATAACCCCCCACCCACTGCCTCAGTGACAACACATCACTGAGTGACATCATTTAATGGGCTCCATCCCGCTCTGCGTTCCCCAGGCCCACTAGTTGTCAGCACCTTCCAGAAGAGTGTTAGAGTGGGGGCCATTCTAGTCTCTGGGGGAATGATGTTCCAGAGAGAGGGAGCCACCACGGAGAAGGCCCTTCTTCTGGGTCCCACCAGGTGTATCTCCCACAGGGATGGGATCCACAGCATACCCTGCCTCCCCACTCTGATGGGTCGGATAGATGTGATTGGCAAGAGACGGTCTCTCAGATAACCTGGTCCCAAGCCATGAAGGGCTTTAAAGGTGACAACCAGCACCTTGAATTGCACCCGGAAGCAAATTGACCCGTCAGTGGCCTGTGCAGCTAAGAGCTGATTCCGACAGCAAGGAGGCTGGTGTGGTGCTGCGCCAGCAGCCTGTGCAGCTGGCACTTGAGTCAGACACTGAGGAGGCTGGAGAAGATGTGGTGCCAGAGGCGGGGATTCAGTCAGGGCCTTCAGAAGCTCCTATAAGTGAAGAGGAAGACGAGGAGGAGCCTCTTCTCGATGCATGAGCGCGCAGAGCTGCCAAAAGGCAGGAGTGGCTCCTCAGGAGGAGGTCTCCTCGAGAGTAAGGCTTGGGGCTAATTGACCACTCCCTTAGCTTATTTAAGGAAGGACGATGACTGAGGCAATTTGCAGAGAACAACTTCGTTCACTCTCCTTCGCGTCTTGATCTTAGTTCTCTTATCAGTTTCCTGAAAATTGCTTCTGGGCTTTCTACCAACCATAGTAAGATTACCATTATTTATTCTTTGGATTCTTGTAGGCTGTTAAGAAAGTTAATTAACAGCCTTTGTTTGAAAAATGACTGCTTTAATTTAGTAAACTAAGGTTTGTACAGACTTTGTGTGTGCTGCGTTCTTTGGGGTCCGTAGTTAGGGCAGAACACAACCAAGGCAGCTCCTGCAGGAGAGCTGATACACATGCACACTGGAGTCTGCACAAAATCATGCGGGCCGCTGCATTTTGCACCAACTGGAGTTTCCGGATGCTCTTCAAGGACAGCCCCATGTAGAACCATCATCTGAGACTAGCAGCAAGTTGCTACTGTTACCTATGTACTCATGGGTTTAGCTAATGGTCACTCACTCACACACTCATGACTGCTTATCACACTTATGACTATTGCAGCATCCCCATGGTCACGTGATTTATATTCAGATGCTTGACAACTGGTTCATATTTGTGACAGATCCAGTGTTCCCAGGGTCACATGATCCCCTTTTGCGACCTCCCGACAAGCAAAGTCAATGGGGAAGCCAGGTTCACTTAACAAGCGTGTTACTGACTTAACAAGTGGAGTGATTCACTTAACAAATGTGGCAAGAAAAATCATAAAAATGGGGCAAAACTCACTTCACAAATTTCTCATTTAGCAACATAAATGTTGGGCTCAATTGTGGTCGTAAGCCAAGAACTACCTGTATTTTTGAGCAGTGTACAGAAAGGTAGCCAGCTTAAAGCACACAGAGCTCTCTGGGTATTATCTATTATAGAAAGCATTTCATATTTAACTCATTTTTTTTTTTACAATAACAGTGGAAAAAGCTATATCATGTATGCACTTAACAACCTTGCTTGATTGCCATCATTGCTTAATTTAGGCATCTACCGCCCACAGAAATTGAATATATGAATACATAAAAATTGAATAAAGAAAAGAAATGGAAACTGAATGAAGAAAAGAAATGGAAATTGAATAAAGAAAATAAATAGAAATTAAATAAAGGAAGGAAATAATAGAAGTTGAATCAATGAGTAAATAAAAATGGAATAGAGAAAAATGGAAATTGAAAATCGAGTCAATGAATGAAGGAAAAAATGAATAAAGTAAAAGAAATTAAACAAATAAAAGAAATTAAACAAATAAAAGAAATAGAAAACGAACAAAGGAAAATTCATTACATAAATGGAAATTGAATGAGCGAATAAATGAAAACCAAATAAATAAATAAAATAGAAATTGAACAATTAAATAAAGAGGCCAACATTACATTTAAGATTATCTGTCTCAAAAGAAAGATTAAATAGGGGAAAATGTCTGCTTCAATTGTCTTTATCTCAGTCAGCAAATCTTAAAATGTCTCTCCCATTTCAAAAGTAATTATCTGGGGAAAACCTTGTCTTTTTTTTTTGGTAAATACAATAACTCTGTCATCTGCTTGTAAACATGCTTGTAAAATGTGTAGTAGGGCTTCAAGAGGCAGTGAATTAAAAGTGACATGATCTTTTTTTTTCTGGCGATTTCCCCCTAAGCCTTCTTTTTAAAAATAGATGTAGAACACGGTGATGAACATAGCTTCCCTTTCATTTTATAATCATAACAATCCTGAAAGATAACAGTAGATTGTGTAGGACGTTTGTGGATTGTCCATCCAATGGGTATCTCCAAATTTAATGATCCCCCTGGACTTGAGTCCAGGTCTTTCTCTTCTTCCCCGAACAAATATTTTCCAGATGTGTTGGCAAAAGCTAACTGTGACAAGCAGAGGTGGTATTCAGCCGGTTCAGGAAAACCGGTAGTGGAGGTCGCGGGTGGGCCCATTGATCCGCCCCGGTGCTATGCCGTCCTATTTAGGCACATTTTTGAAACCAGGCGCATGCGCAGAAGGCGTGCGCACAAGTAAAGCACATGCACGGCACATGTGCGGAAGGTGCGCAAGCAAGCGAAGTGAGTGTGTCCGCGCGGGGTGAACGGGTGGTAACAAAATGTGAGACCCACCACTGGTGACAAGTATTTTAGTATTTTAGACTTATAACAATGCTGCCCCCATACTGCCTTACAGCACTATCTTCTAAGTGGTTTACAATGTCAGCCTATTGTCCCCAACAATCTGGGTTCCTCATTTTACCGGTCCTCAGAAGGATGGAAGGCTGAGTCCACCTTGAACCGGTTAAGATCGAACCAGGCTGTGGGCAGAGTTTGCCTGCAATACTGCATTCTAACCACTGCGCCACCAGAGCGATAATGACTTCATCACATGGATTCTGCCATTAGGTACTTATAGCCTGATGTCTTATGAACATATATAAGTGGCAGAATTGATGCTTGATGACATCATGGTGCAGATGTTGTTATTGGCCAACAGATGCTCATGCTTCCCAATTGTTTGGACTTCCGTGCATCACCCAGCATGATTGTTACAGGAAGTGCTCGGAAGTGAAGCACACACACATACATACACACACATACATACACACACATACATACACACACACACACACACATACTATATATATACTTATATAGGTATATAACTATGTTCTGCCCTCCCTTTTTCTCTGAAAGTTCTCAATTGTACTATTGTCAGAGGTGGAATTCAGCCGGTTTGGACCGGTTCAGGCGAACCGGTAGCTCTGAGGATCAGCTGGCCCTGCCCACCCGCCTCCACCCTATCCTGTCCTTTATTTCCTGCTTTCTAGCTCATCTCATTCATGCGGCACAGCTGATTTTCTTACCTCGCTGTTCTACTTACCATTGCTGACTTGGAAGGTAAGCAGCTGAGCTTCTAAATGCTCCATTTTCAGCATGAAGCATGTGCTCACCAAACTGGTGAGCATTCCACCACTGACTATTGTTAATTCAAACTCAGATGATTAATTTAGTCCCATTAATTCAATTCCAGCATAAGAGCTTATGCTTCTGTTTATGATCAAATGAAAGAGAAACAAACCAAAAAACCTACAGCCCGCAATGAGAAGCATAGCAATTGTACACAAACTAAGAATGCACTGTAAGCTATATCCCATTGAGTTCAATAGTCCCATATAAAGTATATAACATATTGTAGGCAAAGGATAGGGAGAGCCTGAGGGTGGAGTCAAGTGAGTAATCAGCCTGGAGTCATTAAAGGTAAAGGTAAAGATTCCCCTCGCACATATGTGTTAGTCGTTCCCGACTCTAGGAGCCGGTGCTCATCTCCGTTTCAAAGCCGAAGAGCTAGCGCTGTCCAAAGATATCTCTGGGGTCATGTGGATGGCATGACTAAATGCCAAAGACACACAGAACGCTGTTACCTTCCCACCAAAGATGGTCCCTATTTTTCTACTTGCAATTTTTACATGCTTTCGAACTGCTAGGTTGGCAGAAGCTGGGACAAGTAACGGGAGCTCACCCCGTTACACGGCACTAGGGATTCGAACTACTGAACTGCCGATCTTTTGATCAAAAGCTCAGTGTCTTAGTCGCTGAGCCACCGCGTCATTACATTTCCACAAATACTCTAAGTCCAACCCCTCTTGAATTCTGTTAACGCTTATCTAGGGCCAATTTTGCATTGACTGTTAGTTGACTAGATCCTTGTGTATAGGCATCAGCGATAAATCAGCTTAACTGGAACTTAACATATGGTCCTGAGTCTTTGCACCTGACAATATGAACTATGCAAATTGCATAGTTCATATTACCTATCACAAGTGGTTATATTTTCACAGTACAGGAAAGTGATGATGATATAAAATGCAAATAAAAATATAAAAGAAATGAAGACCTTTATGTGCGATGAGGAAGCAAACCTCCATATTTTACATTGTGGGAGATACTGCTATTTGAATTTTGAGATTTTGAAACAAAGGTTCAACACTCTCTTTCTGTTTATGAACCTGTAATCCTTTGTATCACCCCCTTCGGGGTGGAGGCAAGATGGAATCAGGGTGGCTAAATGGAGCTGAGCATTTACTGACTGGATGCCCTTCCTGACGCCTAGGCAGCGTTCACAGCAGATATTTTACTCTTTGCACCCAGATAGAGAAATATCTGCCGCTCCCTAGGATCGAACTCACAGCCTCTTGATTGTGAGGCGAGTATCTCCACCTCTAAGCCACCGTGCCACTCAAGCAAGGATCCAACACTGAGAGCCTGAAGATGTTGCACTTTTTTTCCTTGTAATTGTTGGACTTGATATTGATTTAATTCTTGCATGGCTATTTTAATTCTATAAACATAAATAGATGATTGGTTGGAAGCAACCCACTCAGGACATCGACATGGGAGAATCTTTAATTATTTGCCTCCACTGTAACCAGTGGTGGGATTCAATTTTTTTAACAACCAGTTCTGTAGGCGTGGCTTAATTGGGGGTGTAGCTTGGTGGTCATGTGACTGTGTGGGCGTGGCTAGCTGGTCATGTGACCAGGTGGGCGTGGCTAGCTGGTCATGTGACCAGGTGGGCATGGCTATGTGCATAGGGATTACTCAGAGGGCTGAAAAAAGTCATTTCTGACTGGTCCTTGCACTGGCTAGGGTAGGCTGGTGCCATGCGGGTGGGAGGCGAGGCGGGGCAGGGCGAGGGGCGGGGGAGCCAGCAATTTAACAAATGGTTTGGTGTGCTGCGAGGCCAATAAATTACAAAAAAACACCGAACTGTTTGTTAAATTGCTGGCTCGATGTTCTGTCCTCTCCCTGCTTCAGGAGCCCAGACAAGCACACACACAAACAGAAGTGTACGAAAGTCGTTTATTCACCATTCATAAACAACAAGCTGGCAGCGAGCCCCGGAGAGATAAAGACAGCTGTTATTTTGAGTTGCCACGGCCAGTCCCTGATAAGGCTCTCCGGCATGTCCAAAAACAAACAGTCTTAAGGTTAGCAAACACTTATCTGATGCAGTACTTCAGGAAACAAGCAGCCAAGTTAATAATTTGTTCGTCACAAAAGCCAACAAGGTAAGGTCAGCTCCTTTTATACCTTGTGGGGCGTTGGCTTTGTGACTCATCACCTCGTGCTCGGCCCCACCCACTCCTTTGCTGAGCCCGTCTCTCTGATCATCGCCACCTGGGATTAATCCACTCCCTCTCCTCATTAACGTCTGACTCAGAGGAGCTTTCCTCCTCAGGGCTTTCAGCTGGGGCCTGGGGTGGTGCCAAACCAGACAGGCCAGGAGAGGGGGGCCTTGCCTCCTCCTCCTCTTCACTTTCGGAGGGTTCTTCCTCCAAAGGTCCGGGCTCGGGAGCCGAAGACACAACACTCGCCCACCCCTCGCCCACCACTATTTATTGGCAATAAATAGTGGTGTGGAGGGGCGGGGCAAGGGGCGGGGTGAGCCAGTAATTTAACAAACGATTCGGCCGAACCTCCTAGAACCGGCAGAATCCCACCACTGACTGTAACTCTAAAGCTTCACCAGTTCAGTTGAGTGCAATGGGAAGACAGTTCTCAATGTTACAATTATGAGCACCATTTTGATTCTTATAATATCACTGCCAGCAATTGTTATTAGGATTCTGTGGTTAGCAATGTTAGTTCATTGTCATGATTTAATTCAATATTGCTTAGCTACCCTCAGCATTCCATTAAAAATCATATCTGTCTTGTCAGTCAATCCATTAATCTTTTAATCTATCAGCATTTTAATGAGTAACGTCTTATCCAAAGGATCTGTTGAAAATTCATATTGCTCCATTAGTGATTGTCTTCCATTTCCTTGCTTCTGCACCTGACATTTTCCACAATTAAAGTTGAGTTGCAATTGATTTTTTTCTCATTCTTTTTTTCCTTTTCCTTTTAAAAAATGCCCCAAATGTTTATTTTTCTCCTCCTTATTCTCCTCCCAAAAGAAGCCACTTGAGGCTCTCTATTTATTCTCCATCATCTTTTTTCTGACAGATAGTCATTTTCTCCTACAATATCCCAGAATGATACTTTGTTTGTAGCCCAGGAGAGAACGGAAATGATTATATGTAAAACGATAAATAATAATAAAATTATCTTTTGCAATTGCTACGCTGGCAATAAGATGGGGGGGGGACGGAAGTCAGTGGGAAAACAATTGATTTATTGCCACTTTAAATGATGAACCTCACTCCCAAACAACAACTAGAGAATTTCTCCTCTTCCTTTAAAAGAAAAAAAAAACTAATGCAAAAGTTCGTTCGTTTTCTGCCCAAAACCAGAATGGACAATTTGGTGAGTCCATTTGTGTTCCGTTCAAGTGTAATTTCATGATACACAAGTGTCACCTATGAATGAGTGTGATCGATTAGCAGTTAAAGACCCTGGTTCGAGACCCAAACACTTCATGATAGGGTGAGTTCCTGTTATTTGCTCCAGCTCCTGTCTACGTAGCAGTTCGAAAGCATGCAAATGCAAGTAGATAAATAGGTACCATTTTGGTGGGAAAGTAATAGTGTTCCATACTCCACGGCAATAGTCATGCTGGTCACATGACTATGGAAGCGTCTTCAGAAAAAGCTAGCTCCCTCGGCTAAGAAACAGAGCTGAGCACTGCCCTCTAGAGTCAGACATGATTGGAGAGGGGAAACCTTTACCTTTTTAACCCAATCTGGGAACCACCAGATATGCTAAATCTTAGCTAGAATAGAATAGAATAGAATAGAATAGAATAGAATAGAATAGAATAGAATAGAATAGAATAGAATAGAATAGAATAGAATAGAATAGAATAGAATAGAATAGAATTCTTTATTGGCCAAGTGTGATTGGACACACAAAGAATTTGTCTTAGGTGTATATGCTCTCACTGTACATAAGGAGAATGAAATACATTCATCAAGAATAAAAACATACAACACCTAGTAATACTCAAGGTTACTAATAAGCTATCAAATCATACTAGGAAACAAATAAAAACAATATAAATTGAGATATATAAGCGACATGGTTATAGTAATAAATGGGAAGAGATAGATACTAGTAAGGAAGAGAAGAATAATAGTAATACAGTCTTAGTAAATTATTTGACAGTGTTGTGGAAATTAGTTGTTAAGCAGAGTGATGGCGTTCGGGAAAAAACTGTTCTTGTGTCTAGTTGTTCTGGTATGCAGTGCCCTATAGCATCGTTTTGAGGATAGACGTTCAAATTTATGTCCAGGACCTTAATTTTCCCATCCTAACTTTCCCAACACATCTTGAGGTTGCCAGATTGGGGCTAGGTTGCACTACTAGAAGTGTTGACTTTACCCACATGGAGCCTCATTATGGTATGGTTGTGAACAGTGCTTGTGTTGAAATGCTATTTTTTTGTACTACAGTGATCCCCGGAAGAATCAGCGTACACAACTGGAACAAGCTGTAGTAATCATCCTCATCCTGGCCTTCACTCATCAACTCCATCTTCATCTTCATGGCCATCCTCATCATCAGTTTCTTATTTGCATTCTGTATAAGGTAGTCCTCCTTGATCCTATCTATGCCAGTTGGGTTGCTCTAAAAATCACAATTTTCACCAGCTTGAGTCATGCTCTTGCCAAACTTTGTATAGGGATCAGTATAGATTTTACAAATAGGCTCAGCTTATAGTTAAAACATTCAGTGGTCATGTTCCCATGAAGCACATCATCTAGTCATGCCTACTTATTCCAATGTTCACAAGAAGGTTGAGTCTTTTCATTCAGTCCCTTTGTTCAACAACAAAAACAAAAAATAGCTAGGATCCCCAACATTTTGTCTAGGCCAGGGGTCTGCAACTTTAAACATTCAAAGAGCCATTTGGACCCGTTTCCCACATAAAAGAAAACACAGTGAGCCACAAAACCTGAGTGGGCGTGGCCATTCATTTCCACCAGTCACATGACCCCCTAGCCACACTTACCCAGCTGGTCGTTAGGGCAGAGAACCGGTTGTTAAAAAACACCGGGAACCACAAAACTCTTTTGAGATCTCTCTCTCCCTCCCTCCCTCCCTCTCCTTTCTCTCCCTCTCTCTGTATCTCTCTGACTCTGCCCCTGCTGCTTCTCCATCCCCTGCCCTCACCCTTACCTTCTCAGACCAGGCTAGGAGTGACTGGGAGGGGAGGGCGAGGAGTGGGGCCAGCCGGTGCTGGGATCACCCGACAAGGAACCACAGCAGAGGGCTCAAAGAGCCGCATGCGGCTCCAGAGCCACAGATTGCTGACACTCTGTCTAGGTACATAACTTTAGGAAACCTAGCCATGGTTGCAGGTTCTCCACATTACTTACAACAGTTTGTTTATTGACCATTCAAAGTTACAACCGCACTGGAAAATGTAACTTATGACCGTTTTTCACAGTTATGACCTTTGCAGCCTCCCCATGACCATCTGATCCTAATTCAAATGCTTGGCAACTGGTTCATATTTATGATGGTTGCAACATCCCATCGTCACACGATCACCTTTTATGATCTTCTGACAAGCAAAATCAATGGGGAAGCCAGATATCATTTAACAACTGGGTTACTAACTTATCAATGGCAGTGATTTACTTAACAACTGTGGCAAGAAAGATGATACAATGGGACAAAACTCGCTTACCAAATGGCTCCCTTAATAGCAGAAATTTTGGGCTCAGTTGTGGTCATAATGTTGGGGACTACCTGTATACCAATTGAAAGGAGTTGTGATGTTGGTAGTGGCCAAAAGTATCCTCTATGTTTTCCCGTATCCATGAAATGCAAAATTCCCTCCAACTGCTGCCTCCAGATAAACTTTGGAGCTGATAGTCCCAAAAGTGATAATTCAAGAGGCAACTGGACTTTCTGGGGGGTTTTTGAAGACGTTTCCCTTCTCATCCAAGAAGCTTCTTCAGCTCTGACTGGATGGTGGGGAATGGAATGATTTATACTCCTCGCAGACAGCTGGTCATTTGCATCCTTTTAAAGAGTCGTTGATACCACTTGGAGGTTTATCTGTGTCCTCAGGCTCACCCGAGTAGTGCAAATAGGTGTAAAACCTTCTTGGAACTGTTGAAAGGACTGTGTTGTGAACAGGAGATAGGTGGTGTCCTGTCTCTCTCCCTCTGTTGAGAAGGGGATGTTCAATCTTAAAATGGCCTCTTTGACCCCTCTTTCAAACCAGTGATATGGAACAAATGGGTGGGTTGCACTACTCAAGTGACCCTGAGGACACAGATAAACGTCCAACTCAGGGGTTCTCAAACTACAGCCAGTGGGCTGGATACGGCCTACTGAAGCCATTAATCTGGCCCGTGCAGGACCACGAGGCTGCCCTGTCCACATCGCTCCGCCCACCCACCAGCTCCCACCCTTCGGCCAAGCGCAGGATTTACCTTTGCAAGCCCCGCAGGCTGGAACTGGAAGGTAAGGCCAACATTTTTGGGCCAGCAGAGTGCTACTGGAGGTGGGGGAGGCCAAAAATGGGGCACACGGATGCTCCGGGAGACCTCATACCTCATTTTTGGCCTGCAGAGTGCTACTGGAGGTGAAGGAGGCCAAAAACAGGCCCGAGAGAGAGAGAAAGGGAGAGAGAAAGACAGAGAGAAAGAGACTTGTTGTTTGTAAGCTCCTTGGGGCTGAGAAGAATTGCTGCAAAACTGAGTTTCCTGACGTGGACCACTAAACAACTTAAAAAATGATCTAGTAAAAAAGGAAAAGTCAACCAAAAGAGCAACATGCAAACAAAAGCAAATAAAATACCCTCCAGGAGCAAATCAAATGAAAGTTTAATTTGTGTGTACTGTTCAATGGATTGCTAAATTGGCCATGCCCATCTAGTCACATGCCCACCTAGCTACGCCCACCCAGTCACATGACCACCTAGCCAGACCCACCCAGCAGGTCCGGCCCCCCACAACAGTCTGAGGGACCGTGAATTAGCCCCCTGTTTAAAAAGTTTGGTCCAAGTGGCCTCAACGACTCTCCAAAAGAATGCAAATGACCAGCTGTCTGCAAGGGATATAAATCCTTCCATTCCCCACTATCCTATCAGAGCTGAAGAAGCTTCTTGGATGAGAAGCAAAACGTCTTCAAAGAATAACAAGAAAGACCAATTGCCTCTTGAAAAAGCACCTTTGGGACAACCATGACCTGGATGAAAATCTCCATAGGCATTTGAAGCTGATGTAACTCATTTCCTGCCCTTGTTTTTACTGCCCCAATAAACTGTCAGAACTCTGGACAAATAGTTGCTCTGTTACATTATTTTCATCCTGCAATAAACCAGTTGCTTCAGTGGACAAAGTTGTCTTCCAGTAATTCCAGGATTTCTCATTGGCGGGTGAAGTAATCCCTCTTACTTCATTTCATCTGATTTGTGTGGGGGAATCAGCCAGGAATTTCAATGAAGGTTCGGCTGCAGACGTTTCAGCTGAAGCTCACGAAAATTGAGCCGTACAGTAATTTATCCATAAAAAGGATTGCCTGTGCCAGGGAGGAGGTATATAAGAACAAATTGAAGGAGCGGCTGCTAAACCAGACATGGGAACCAATCTTCTTTCTCTCGTATCTCCCTGCCTTTTTAGGACCCAGACGCTTTTGTGACAATTTGAGAAAAGTCAGATTCCAGTGGTGAATAAGACCAAAGGCAGAAATATTTAAATGGCATATTTTCTTCTTTTTTCCCCTTATTCATTGTTTCTTCTCTTTCTTCTTTTCCCCCTATTACTCTCTCTCTAGCTCTCTTTTTCTGTCTTCCTTTTCTTTTCTTTTATCTTTTCTTTTATCTTTTCTTTTCCTTGCCTTTCCTTCCCTCTCTCCCTTTCCTTTCTTTTCCTTTCCTCTCCTTTTTTCCTTTCCTTTCCTTTCTTTTTATCTTTGCTTTCCTCTTTTCTTTTCCTTTCCTTTCCTTTCCTTCCCTTCCCTTCCGTTCCCTTCCCTTCCGTTCCCTTCCCTTCCCTTCCTTTTCCTTTTCCTTCCTTTTCCTTTCCTTCCTTTCCCTTCTTCTCCTCTCCTCTCGTCTCCTCTCCTCTCCATCCCTTCCCCTCCCCTCCCTCCCCTCCTTCCTTCCTTCCTTCCTTCCTTCCTTCCTCCCTCCTTCCCTCCCTCCCTCTCTCTCTTTGAGATGGTCTAGCTCTTGCTAATATTAATTCAAAGGCGATTTTCAACACAAAATGAAAAAAAAAACCAATAAAAACACCCCAAAGACATTTAAATTCAATAAAGAAATAAGACAATACTGATTCAGGTAAACCCTACCCAAAGCTATAATTTCCAGTGCTTTAAGTGTGGCCTAAACATCTTCAACCAGTAACTGAATGATGGCCAGATGGGCTGCACATTTTGGAAATTGTAATTTCCATGCATCTGAAAACTGTAAGTGTGGAGGAGACTAATATGGACAAGGAAGAAGAGTGTATTTTTGGAGGGACAATTCCATAATTAAAGTGCCCCACCCTTTCCCTTTGCTGAATAATCTTCAGGTTCAGACAGGTTATTACAGGAGACAGTCCTTAAAAATAACTTAAAACATCTTTTCGGCACCAAGTGCCCAAACCAGGACATGCATGTATGTGCGTGCACCGGAGCACCAGAAACCTGACCACCTGGCCGGCACATGCATGCCTGTATTTTGACTGTTTTTCAGTCCATTTTCAGTCCGTTTTTTGCGCCGTTTTTTAGGGTGTTTTTTGAAAAACAGCATGAAAAAGTAGCTGAAAACAGCCCAAAAACCAGCCCAAAAATGGCCTGGAAAACAGCCATTTTTTGGGCCGTTTTCAGGCCATTTTCCTCTCCGGCATCCACAAAGACCAGCTGGCTGTGCTCACCGGAAACCAAAAGAGCAGCTGGAGATGGTGCGCCTGCCCACAGAGAGGGCTCTGCATACCACCTCTGGCACACGTGCCATAGGTTTGCTATCACGGATTTAAAACATGCAAAATATTATAGTACAAAACCAAAACTTTGAAGCTGGCTCTAAAGTGAATCAATAACCAAGGGTTTTATGTTAAAAATAGGGGCATGACTTTGAAGGAAGTATATTGTTGGTCATTCAGCAAAACTACACTAGCTAAAATTCCAGTTTCTGTGGGGTACATTGGGCTGCCTGGGTAATCTAGCCTGGAAATGAAATATCTGCAAGAGAAAAAAGAAAAGCTTGCCAAGAACTCAACAATTCAACCTGAGCTACATGTATTCTCCGCTACTAAAAAGTTTTAGCTTTCAGATAGGTTTTCAAGAGCATCTTAAATTTATAATATTCCAAGAAATTATCTCACAGATTTTTTTTAAAAAAATTGATTTATATGCCGCCCTTCTCCGGAGACTCAGGGCGGCTTACAAGGGGTTAAGCAATAAATTATTTCATGAATCTACAAGGTCGTGTGAGTTATAGAAACATGAGTTTCATATTAGGAAAAAGAGAACCTAGGCAAATTCAGAAGACATGTGAAACACGGGTGAAATGCTACCGGTTCAGTCTGGTTCGGGCGAACCAGTAATAAAAAAATGCTACTGGTTCACCCAAACCGGTATTTTCGATGATCAGCTGGGCAATGATCAGCTGTGACATGCAATTTATATTAGCTAGAATCATTGGATTTCCTGATTTCTACCTAATCTAAATCATGTGGCACAGCGGATTCCCCCCCTCACTGTTCTACTTACCTTTGCAGTCTTGGAAGGCTTAAAAATGTTCCTTTTTTAGCACTGCGTGGGCGCGCCTCAGGCTCACATGTGTGCAAAGAGCACATGCATGCACAAAGCACACAGTAGGTAGCAGACTCACTACCAGTAGCAGATTTCAGAGGATTTCACCACTGATGTGAAACCATTTTTAAAACAGACTTTTTGTGAAAATATACCAGGATACTACTGACATTTCAAGGTGGCTTCAGTCAATTCCATAGCAAAGGTTCAGCATTTCATATATATTTAAATAGTATAATGGACGCACATTCCCAGAAGTTAAAAAAAAAAAACAATGGGTAGCACCAGATCAAAAATTTAAAACAAACCCCATAACCTCGTAAGCAATTACACCAAAAATATTGAGTGACCCCAGAATTAAACTCCTATAAAATATTAAATTGTACAATCATAATGCTTAATCTTATGAGAAATCATAATCAGCATTCAGGGAACCATCCAGAACTAATAAATTAACAAATCTATCTTATGAATTAGCCCCTGTGCCTTATAAGAATACTCTTCTAGCCCTCATTTCAAATTATTAATTTAATTCATTCTCAGCCTGTTGCCTTAATAATTGGAATAATTGCTGAGAAGTATGAGACCTCAGGGGGTATGTATGTTTGACACAGGTTCCAAACAATTCTAGGTAGGTCCAAATTTTCAGTCTGATGCTTTCCACCTGATATTTCTAGTTGTGTTGTGGCCCACTGCTGGCCGGTGGAGCTGGCACCAGAGTTGGACAGTGAGGAGGTTGGGGAGGAACATGGGCCAGTCCTGGGGGCTGGGGAAGGCTTGGACGAGGGTTCTACATTGGAGGCAGAGAGGGAGCTAGACAGCAGTGAGGCAGAGGAACAGCTGGAGCCTGTTCCCAATGTGTGCATGTGCAGAGCTGCCAGAAGACAAGCACAACTCAGAAAGCAGGTCGACTTGGGAGTAAAGCCACACCTTGGAGGTGATTGGCCCCTCCCATAGGAAACAGAAGAGGAGCGAACGGGGAGTGGGCTTTTGCAGGAAACAATTCAGTCGGTCGGTCATTTCAAGAGTGGAAAGTTCTGTCCGTGACTCTAAGAGACTCTGTGCCAAGTTTTGCCTTACACTGAGTTTGGAAACTAGTCGTCTGGCAGCTTTCCAAGGGAGATAAGGATTGTGTTGATAAATATTCCTCTTAAAGATTGTTTGCCAAGCCTTGCTGACTGTGAATGAAAGGAATTCACAGTTGTGTAAATAAAAGGGGTTTTGCCGGGACCAAGACTCTACTTCATGCTTTTTAAGGAAACCTAGGTCAGAACAGGTTGATCTAATTTGGCTGGTGACTCTTCCTCTGAATTGGAATATGAGCTGCTATCCAGGAGAAGAGGCCAAAACTCAACTCACTTCCAATGAAGACATAAACAATTTAAACCTGAAGGAATCCTAAGTGTTGCAATCACTTATGCCAGGGGTCGGCAACCTTAAACACTCAAAGAGCCACAAAGGTCCTAACCGGAATCCCCCGTTCAATTCTGGAGCTGACCGGAAATCTGGTTCCCCCATCTTAGTCTCCTCCTAGTGTGGCATTCTTTTTCCTCTGCCTGTCCTAACCAAAAGCCCTATCAATTGTGGAGCCGACCAGCAACAGGGAGCCACAGCAGAAGGATAAAAGAGCCACATGCGGCTCCAGAGCAGCAGGTTGCTGACCCTTGATTTAGGCATAAGAAGAATAGAATGTGTCTTCTGTGCCTTCGTCTGCTCCGTAGCCCTTGTTAACCTCAGATCTCCTGGTTATTGTCAAGAATATATTTCAGTAATTCCCATTCATGGTTCAAAGGAGCCTTCTCCATACTAAAACATTTCTCCTTTTATTTTTTTATTTTTTTAAAATCTCTGCAGTGATGGCTGGGCCGACAGGTATGATGTGACAGATGGCTACCAGCGTGAAGCTGCTGGTGGAATAACAATCAAGCTCCAGTCTCCAGGTGTGAAATGGTTTGATGATTATTACCTGAAGCTTCAGCCAGAAACCAACCAGCGAAATCCATGGTTTCAGGAGTTTTGGCAGCACCGGTTCCAGTGCCGACTGAAGGGGTCCCCTCAGGAGAACCCCAAATTCAACAAGACCTGCACCAGTAAGTCGTCTGACTCTTACAGCTTTATGTAACTGAAAGCCAATTTGTTGTCCAATTGTGGTCCAAATGGTTCATTATATCCAGGTCTAATTTATTATTTCTAATTTATGTTAGAAAAAGAGCTTTCGCAGCATTCAATCTGAGTCGATCATCGGGACCAGAGATTTTATCTTCCAAGCTTTTGGATTCATGATGGGGCCCATCCAAGAGTGGGTTCTACTTACCTTTACTACCGGTTTGCAACGGGATCGTGCTTCTGCGCATGCGCAGATCACTGATGATGACATCCGGGGCAGTGGGCGGGGCCTCCTGCCAGTTTTATTACCGGTTCTTGCGAACCGGTCCAAGCCAGGGCCTATCCTGAGGGAACTGGGCTGTTCTGTGTGTAGTATTTACGTTATGTGGTGCCTGGTTGTGTGTGGCTTTTGGTTGTTAATTGGGATCTTGATCGCTTACAATTGTTGGAAGAAATGTCCATTTAGGTTCAATTCCAAGTGGGGAGAAAGACACTGGAAACATGGAGACTGCTTGGAAGGATGGTTTTAATGGTGAACAGGACCACATGGGTTTTAGGTCCTGGGTAGCTGAACACATGGAGAAGATAGATAGATATATTTATAGCTTCTCTTGGGCCTTGCTTTTGAGCTTCCTGTTCCTGTGCAAGAAATGTATCCTATTGGCTGTCAGACTCCGGGGGGGGGGGATAGTCTTAGCTAACTTTGTAGGCAGTCTGTCTCCCAGGCTTGGTTGAATCTTGCTGGGTGATGCAATGAAGGGCAATTTCCTATTGTGGCTGAATAGCTTTGCCCTGAAGGATAATCCCATCATCCTGGAGCTGAGGTCTTTTGCTTTGTAGATAGACTGGCCCAGTCTTTTGTCTGTAGATAAGTTGGCACCAAAATGTCTGCTGGGGGCAAGGAGCTAGGGTCTTTTGGTTCTGTTTCCTTTAAGATTTTTATTTCTCTTTTAGGGGGAATATTCTGCCTTTTTAATATTTCTTAGAATGTTTATTTCTTCTAGGAGTGGGATGGGCGCTAACTTTCTACACTATTAAGTCATTGGTTGTTGTTTCCTGTGCTGCCACATACTTAGGTACTTAGGAGCCGACGATACGGCAGCACAATGAAACAACAACCAATGACTTAATAGGCAGCCATCAACACCCCAATTAACAACTAAAAGCTACACACAACCAGGCACCGCATAAATACTACACATAGAACAACCTAGTGCAAACACATTCTGGAGAGAGTGAAGTTCTCTGTGAATGGGCTCCAGCATGAGCCCAAAATCTTGAAAGACTAAACCTGTTGTCTCAGTGGACCGACTCAGATTGAATCCTGCAAATTTATTCTGGGAAACGCGTACATTTGCCTTCATGCAAAAGAGCTTATCTTGGATGAACACAATGGTCCTGCTTTTAAATAGTTTCCGTTGCAACGAGGTAGAGAAGATGGCAGGGACCATTTCAAATTACGAGTGATAGATTAAGTAAGCTTGCTTATTCTATTTGGTTGGTTCATTTCAGGGGCGGGCTCCTGGGGGTTCGGCAGGGTTCGTGCGATCCTCTAGCCAAGGATCGCCAGGGTTCAGCGAATCCCCAAATGCCACCCATGGCTGGCCACGCCCACCACGCCCCTCCCTTCCCCGCCCCACCCTTCCCTGTCCCTCCCCTACAAGGAGTCTCCATACAGCCCTGTCATCATTCCAGGTAAAAGCAGGGGTTGCGCGGAGGGTCTGGAAGGGCAAAACCCGGGCCTACCGGAGGTTCTGGAAGTCCAGAAACAGGCCTGTTTCCAGCCTCCAGAGGGCTCCCGAACCCGGGGGAAGCAGTTTTCACCCTCCCGGAGGCTTGAGAAAAGCCTCTGGAGCCTGGGGAGGGCGAAAAACGCCCCCCCCCCCGTAGTGCAGGTGGCTGACTAGGCCACACCCACCATGGCCACGCCCACCCAGCAACAGGGCAGTGAACCCGTTGCTAAAGGATCTGAAGCCCACCTCTGGTTCATTTCCTAAGTCAAATCAAGGTGTGCTCATGAAAAATACCCAAAATCTGTAAAACCATTCTTGTGTTTAAACCTACAGATTCTGTAGTTACCTGGAGCGTTTGTGATCAATGCGGTGTCAGATTGTATTGCGTTACTGGACAACCTGTGACCCGTTGGGTCTTCCCTTTCAGAGATATTTCCTTACCTAAACAGAAAAATAGAACGACCATTTTATTAAAGAAGAAAGATGCATAGCAAAAGAAATATAGATGTTTTTCATTTCACAAAGGACATTTTGGATGACAGTATTTGGGGTTGAGGTGCCATTCTTTAGGAATACTGTAATGTTTTCATTTCTTTTTTCCTTGGCTTAAAGCAATATGCAGCTGACTGTGCTGGGATATTAATTTCTCCAGAGAAATCAGCACATTTTCCATGGGTTGTTCTCAGTGGTGAAATCCACTTACCTTTGCTACTGGTTCGGGAATGGGAGCATGTGCAGACGTGCACATGTGCTGTGTGCGTACATCTTCTGCGCATGCACAGAGGGTCAAAAACGGGACGTAATGACGTCCTGGCGGGTGGTCGGAGCTTCCGGCGTTACCGGTTCACACGAGCTGGATATATCCAGCTGGATTTCACCGCTGGTTGTCCTTGTGCTTTGGGTATAGTGAGAACAAATATTGTTTTACTGTCTTTTAAATTGTTTAATTTTTATAAGCCACCCAGAGCAGAGGTGGTATTCACTTACCATCGCTACCGGTTCGCAAATGTGAGCACATGCAGGACCTTCCGCACATGTGCAGAGCGTCACAAACGGGATGGTTGACGTACGGGCAGGTGGGCGGAGCCTCCCACGACCGCCGCTACCAGTTCGCCCGAATTGGATAGAACCGGCTGAATATCACCACTGACCCAGAGTCACTTGATTGAATTGGGTGGCAAGAATGAATGAATGAAAGAAAGAATGAATGAATAAGGAACTATGCTGAAGAGATACAGCTTCACTTTCTGATAAATTGAGTGTAATTCTTGGAATCATGACAATATCATTTTTTTAACACATCAATGTTTGAATCTCATACAATGAGATTCTTATGGAGTTCTTCTCATATGTGTTCTATTGAAAAGTCTTGGAAGATCCAAGTTCCTCATTAAAATAATGGGAGATCCTATCTTCAATTCCAGTTTATGTGTGGTGAGAATCCAGAAAATTCAATTCGATCAAGGAAGTCTGTTGGAAAATATGTTAGCCCCTCCACATCATTTCATTGATGGAAGTAGCCAAGATAGAAGCACTTCTTTTAATTTAAATTGTACACATAATTTCACGTTTAATATGGGTGTAAATACCATAGCTGGCAAGATTTTGACCAGACTCTCAGCCTGCCATTCAGTTGCTAACTATTGTTTCATTCCATCTGCGTTGTTTTTTTAAATAAATATTTTATAATATTTATATTATAAAATAATATAAATATTATTTTATAATAATTCACTGAGAACTTCTATTAGAAATATATTTATGCATGGGACAACCCAGTATAAAATGGACGTCTTTGGGCAATGTCAAAGCATCAACCATTGGGTTTCACAATTTCCTAACAGAGTTATGGAGTCATAAAATTCAGTACCAACTGAAGGATTTTAAAAATGCCATAAATCTCATGTGTTTGTCTTATCTTGCAAGATTTCAAGAGAAAATGCCTGAATTTCTAGCATTCTCATCTTAGATGACAACATTTGGAGACTTGCAAGATTTTGGTAGAGAGACAGTTTTATGTAAATAGGCAGGGAGGCAGATGGGAAAAGGAAGGAGAGGGGGAGAAGGAAGGAAGGGAGGGAGGGAGGGAGGGAGGGAGGGGAGGGGAGAGGAGAGGGCAGGAGAAAGAAGGAGTGGAAGGGAGGGAGGAAGGAAGGAAGGAAGGAAGGGGAGAGGACAGGACAGGAGAAAGAAAGAAGGAAGGAAGGGAGAGGACAGGAGAGGACAGGAGAAAGAAGGAAGGGAGAGGACATGAGATGAAGGGAGAGGAGAGGAGAGGAGAGGAGAGGAGAGGAGAGGAGAGGAGATAGATTTAATGTTTGGCACACTTGAGAAGATTGACCTTTTCTCTAGCTCTTTGAAATATTTAAATTAGGAGCAGAATATCCCTATAGCACAAGGGGCAATCTTTGATCAAATCCTAAACTATTAATTTTTCAATCTATATTATCATTCCTTGTTATTCGATTGACATGGGCTGACTACTTTAACAAAATACGCAGAAGTGAAGTCCCAATAAACCTCGCCCGGTTTTTATCAGGTAACTTTTGTGAATTCACTTAATCCAAGGTTTGTCTACAGAGAACATAATCAACAAGGAACTATCCCAGTAAGACAGCTCAAATCCTAACAGATCAAGATTCATCCCACCTTTGAAAGGAATCTAAAAGAACGCTATTTATCCTCAAACAGGCTGATTATTATGATTATACACGTCAGAGTTGCTGGAGCGACTCCAATTGCGGTTAAATGACTAGTGTAATTAATTGCACAGTGCATGCACACTTAATTTTGAGGATGAATACTTTGAGAAAGTTTTGCATATTGTAACATCATCTGCTGCTCAGCATTTCACTTCATTTCAATTAAGATGCGTTCTGTGGGCCATCCTTTTTCAAAGCTATTGTGCTTATTATTTTTAATTAGAAAGAGGCACTAGTTGAGTAAGATACTACGTCTGTTTCCTTTGCATCCCCCTCTTGTTGGTGCTTTTTACTGCTATGTAAGTATTCATGTTTTTCTGTATGTATTTAATGGATTTATTCAGATTCCCGCACAAATTGGCAGAGGATGGAATACAATCAGGGGCGGGATGCTGGGGGTTCGCAGGGGTTTGGGAGACCCTCTAGCTAAGATTCTGTGCAGTTCAGAGAATCCCTAAATCCCACTCCTGGCTCGCCCCGCCCCTCCCAGGAGTCTCCATGTGACCCGTTTTGGATGCAGGTAAGTGCAGGACATGCACAGAGGCTCAGGGAGGGCGAAAAATGGCCCTGCTGGAAGTTCAGGAAGTTTCCGGCCTCCAGAGGGCCTCCAAAGCCTGGGGAAGCTGTTTTCACCCTCCCAGAGGCTCGAGAAAGGTCTCCGGAGCCCAGGGAGGGCAAATTTATTATTTCTAATTTATATTAGAAAAAGAGCTTATCTCGCAGCATTCAATCTGAGTCAGACATCGGGACCAGAGATTTAATCTTTTGACAGCCCCTGAGATATTGGAACACTGCTATCATGTCTCCCCTAGTCCTCCTTTTCATTAAACTAGACATAACCAGTTCCTGCGACCGTTCTTCATATGTTTTAGCCTCCAGTCCCCTAAACATCTTTGTTGCTCTTCTCTGCACTTTTCCCAGAGTCTCCACATCTTTGTTTACATTGTGGTGACCAAAACTGGATGCTTTTGTATTCCAAGTGTGGCCTTACCAAGGCATTATAAAGTGGTATTAACACTTCACATGATCTTGATTCTATCCCTCTGTATATGCAGCCTAGAACTGTGTTGGCTTTTTTGGCAGCTGCTGCACACGGCTGGCTCATATTTAAATAATTGTCTGCTAGGACTCCAAGATCCCTCTCACAGTTACTACTATTGAGCAAAGTACCACATATACTATACCTGTGCATTTTGTTTTTCTTGTTTTACAATAGCAGATGGTTAACAGACGGGTTTGAAAATTAGTGTAATGTTTGAGCTAACCTGTTGACTGTTTTTCCCCCCTCTTTTTTTCTGTATATATTATGACAGACTCTCTCATCATCTGGAATACTTCTTTATTTAATACAGTAGATTTGTCAAATAAGAATGGGAAAGCAATTATCTGTAGACCTGGCATGTAAAGGAAGGAGAAGCTACCAGGTTAGTTAAAAAAAATATTTCAGCACCCAGCTGAGGTGGGTTCCTTATATTCGATTTAGATATTTTTGACATTTTGGGGGGGTGGAGACGTCTCTTTTTTCCCTTTCTTTTGTACACACATAAACAAAACCCTATTTTTCCTTCTATTGTTACTGTTCGATGTTAGTTACCACACACAAAACAGCCCAAAGCACACAGGCACTCAAGTTCCTTGAACATTCACAACTTCTGGAGTCAAGTTGTTCCACTGATTCATTGTTCTGTCAGGAAATTTCCCCTTAGTTCTAGGTTGCTTCTCTCTTTGTTTAGTTTCCACCTATTGCTTCTTATCCTGCCTTCTGGTGCTTTGGAGAATAGCTTGACTCCCTCTTCTTTGTGGCAGCCCCTGAGATATTGGAAGACTGCTACCATATCTCCCCTAGTCCTTCTTTTCATCAAACTAGACATACCCAGTTCCTGCAACCGTTCTTCATATGTTTTAGCCTTCAGTCCCCTAATCATCTTTGTTGCTGAGGATGGGCTCTGGTCCCAGTGACCGACCCAGATCGGATCCTGTAACATTATCCCGGGACACATATATTTGCCTTCATTCATTCGTTTTTCTAGTTTGTATTTTATCCTTCTTGGCAAATGAAAATAAATATATATATATATATTTTTAAAGGAGGAGGAGGAAGAGATATTGAAAGCTAGTGTGCTATAGTGGTTGGGAGGAATGACCACCATTGTGGTTAAATGAAGCTCCCGCCCCCCTCCATTATTGTGACATAAAGAGGCCTCCCAGAATGTAATCTTAACTTCAGGGGACAACTCAACTTCTTGTTTTTGTAAACGATGAAAAGGAAAAAACGGATGGGGCGAGTGCATGGCACAACATAGGCAGTGGTGGAATGCTGCCAGTTTAACAAGCAGTTCGGTGAGTGCGCGCTTAACCGTGTGCACGCGCTGAAAGTGGAGCATTTAGAAACTCAGCTGCTTGCCTTCCAAGTCAGCAACGGTAAGTAGAAAAGCGAGGGAGTGGGGGAAATCAGCTGTGCCACACAACTGAGATGAGCTACAAAGCAGGAAATAAAGGACAGGATAGAGCGGGGGCGGGTGGGCGGGGGCAATTGATCGTCGGCACTCCCGGTTTGGCTGAACCGGTCCGAACCGGCTGAATATCACCTCTGAACATAGGCAATCAAACCCAACAGGACAAGATTCAGTGGTCCATCTAAATTTGAAAGAGAAAAGTCACACTTTTGAAGACAGCAAAGTCCACACTTTGGATAGAGAGGATTGTTGGTTTGAAAGAGGGGGTCAAAGAAGCCATTTATGTTAACACTGAGTAGCCCTCTCTCAACAGAGGGAGAGGGATAACGCGCCACCTATCTCCAGTCTACACCGCAGCAATTCCAAGAAGATTCCACAATCAATTGCTCTCTGATTCAGGTGACCCTGAGGCCAAGCAAGCGCTAATGACCAGATGACTGCAAAGAAATACAATCCTTCCATTCCCGCACCCCAATCCGGGCAGAACCTATCCTTCTTTCCTTCTGTAGGAAGTTAGCACCCACCCCTCTCCTAGGAAAATGAGATATTTTAGGAAATATTAAAAGGGCAGAATATTTCCCCTAAAAGGTAGGCAGAAACTCAGCCCCTCCCCCACCTTTATCAATGGGCCATTAAGGCCTGGGCCCATCTATTCTACATAACGAAGATCTACCTCCTTCAAGCAGACCCATAATCGGAATTGCCCAAAGACCCTTTCATTACATCATCACCCAGCAAGGCTCAACCAAGCCTGGGACCCAGGCAACCTACAAAGTTACCTCTGCATGGCCCCATGGGAGTCTGACAACCAATCAGAATACCAGCTCAAATTCAAAAGCCCAGAGAGGGTATAAAACTCAGGTGCTCTCAGCATCTCTTCCCTTTTTTTCTCTTCGCCCAAGATCTTCAAGGCATGTGATCCTGTTCCACCATTAAAACCATCCTTCCAAGCAGCCCCCGTGTTTCCAGTGTCTTTCTCCCCACTTGGAACTGAACCCAGAAGGACATTTCTTCCAACACTTTCCCCCCACCCCACCCCCAGCATCCAATCTCAACCATCAGTACCTATCCTTCCATCCATCCCCTGGGATCACAACGGATGAAGATTCGTGGATGAGAAACCAAATAGTTTGTTCTTCTTCCTCAAGGAAAAACAAAACCCTGTTGCCTTTTGAAAAAAAAAAGCACCTTTCAGACAACTGTGTCCTGGATGACTGAGAATCTCCACAGACTGGTGGGAAGAAGTATCTCTAACTTTGCGGTTCTGTACTTTTTAAAAAAAAAAAAATTGCTGAGTGATGGGCAGGAAGTAAGATCCTTGCTGCATTTTATCCTACCGCTTCAACTCCTGAAGGGAGTACAGTGGCATGGAACCTTGCAATATTTGGAAAGCTTCTATAGAAATGGAAATAATCCCGATTTAAATTGCCAGATTTTACACCGATGCCATGGCGACTGCTTTTTTTTTTTTTTTTGCTCAAGCTGGTTTCCCATTACAGAGCCGCCGCAAATACACACACAGCCATTGACAATGTGCGAATCTGAAAAAGTACCGCGGCAAAGTCATTCTCTCTAGTCTTTCACAAAATGCACCAATAATGGGCCTCCTTCCTTCCTCCCTTCCTACCCACAGCCCCTTCTGTTCTTTTCTTCAAAAGCTGCTTGGGTGAACAATATGCCCTTCTGCAAACAGCTCCGAACAGAACAAAGGCTCTGTGTGCTGCAGAAATTTTGCCTTTCCCCAGAATAAAAGAGCGAGGCAGATCCCGTGTGAATTTATCCAAACTGAGAGCAAACATGCAAACAATAGTTTCAGTGCCTCCCTTGTCATGCACCTCGCCGTTTCCAGTTTCCTCAAATGGCTTTTTTTCCCCCTTTTCTTTTCTTTTCTTGGTACTGTACTGTGGCAGAGTCCTTAACTGCCTCTTAGCATAAGTGGATGATGCCATTTGAACTTGTGAAAAAGGCCACCGTTGAATCACAGGAGTTATATAGAATTACCTCCGGCGAGATCTGATGTTGACTTCAACCTGGATGGCTTTCCAAAAAAAAAAAAAAGATGATGTATATATATTTTGGTTAGCTGTAAAAGGAAACCAGGATGCCAAAGAACATCAAAGCTGACACTAGCTGGAGTGTAGAAAAACTCAAAGAAGTAGTGCAAGGTTGGAAGATAACAGAATAACAGAGTTGGAAGGGACCTTGGAGGTCTTCTAGTCCAACCCCCTGCACAGGAAGGAAACCCTATACCAGCGGTCTTCAAACTACGGCCCACGGGCCACGTACAGCCTGCCGAAGCCATTAATCTGGACTGCGGAGGACCACAAGGCTGCCCCGCCCACATTGCCCTGCCTACCCGCTGGACCCCACCTGCTTTCTGTAGGCCACAGAGGCCAAACACGGGATGTGCGAAGGCCTCTGGAGGCCAAAAATGAGCCAGTTTTTTGCCTCCCCAACCTCCAGAGAGAAAGGGGGAGAGAGAGAGAAAGAAAGACACACACACACAAAACAAAACAAAACAAAACCCAGAAGTCCCTCATACACACCCCAACACAGCCGCATCTTTTCATTAACATGCTTTCCACCTTCAGGAGCATAACAAATTAAAGTTTAATTTGTGTGTATTGTTTGGACTGCTAAATTGGCCATTCCTACCCAATCACATGACCACTTAGCCACGTCCACCCAGCTGGTCCAGCCCTCACACAGTCTGAGGGACCATGAATTGGCCCCCTGTTTAAAAAGTTTGAGGACCCCTAGCCTATATCATTCCAGACAAGTGACTGTCCAGTCTCTTCTTAAAAGCATCCAATGTTGGAGCACCCACCAATTCTGAAGGCAAGCCATTCTCACTGTCAGTAAATTCTTCCTTAGTTCTAGGTTGCTTCTCTCCTTGATTAGTTTCTATCCATTGTTTCTCATCTTGCCTTCTGGTGCTTTGGAAAATAGGTTGAAACCCACCCACCCCCTCGTCTTTGGAGCAGCCCCTCAAATATTGGAATACTGCTATCATGTTACTCTTAGTCCTTGTTTTTACTAACTAGATAAACCCAATTTCTGAGAGACCTGGTCCCTAGAAACACCAAGAGTCACACACGACTGAATGGGTTTCTTTCTTTCTTTCTTTCTTTCTTTCTTTCTTTCTTTCTATCTATCTATCTATCTATCTATCTATCTATCTATCTATCTAAATTTAAAAACCTCCCAATTAAAACCCATTAGACAATTAAAAATCTAGTATCTCAAAAAGGGATCACGTATGATTGTGTAGCTTTTTCTCTGGTAATATTGTACTGCTAACTAGAGCATACAAAACATTTGCTAGACCAATTCTTGAATAAAACTCATCTGTCTGGAACCCGCACTGCATATCAGACATTAATGCAATTGAGAGAGTTCAGAGATATTTCACGAGAAGAGTCCTCTACTCCTCTGCTCACAACAGAATAACTTAACTATGCCGCCTTTGGTCTGACCTAAGCGTAGTACACAAAATTATCTGCTACAATGTCTTACCTGTCAATGAATATTTCAGTTTCAACTGCAATAATACATGAGCACACAATAGATACAAACTTAAGGTAAACCTCTCCAAACTTGATTGCAGAAAATACGACTTCAGCAACAGAGTGGTCAATGCCTGGAATGCACTACCTGACTCTGTGGTTTCTTCCCCAAACCCCCAAAACTTTAAACTTAGACTGTCTATTGTTGACCTCACCCCATTCCTAAGAGGTCTTTAAGGGGCATGCATAAGCGCACCAACGTGCCTACCGTCCCTGTCCTAATGTCCCCTTTTTATTCGTATATTTATGGAGAACAGGGCTACCAAGTATTATTAGTCTTGAAGACTCACTCTGAGCTGGCCAAGATCAGCTGCAAAAGGACACTGGTGGGATAATCATCTCAAAGTCAATGAGGAAGCTGTCAGGAGATCGCAAGGTGTGATCAGGTAACAATTCACTTAATGACTGCACTGCTTAAAGAGGAATTCTCTGGTCCCTATTGTGGTCATAAGTTAAGGACTAAATGTAGGTGTACCACAAAACAGTCAAGACTCCTGAAGACCCAAAACTCTGGAAGGCAATTAGTTAAGAAGGCAACATCATCACTCTTATTCAAGTTGATGGGTTATATATGCCAAATCTGGTCATTCATCCATTGCCAGTTCTTGAATGAACATTTAACTTGCTACAAATGGACCTATCAATACCAATTCAACGCCAAGGTTTAGCAGTCTTTGTGCTGTCCCACTCACACACCCACAGTGTGAGAAACAAAATACTGGACTAAGATAATCCTTGGCCTCATTCAGCGTGGCTGCTTTTATGTCAAGTCAACAATCTTTGTGCAGCCTGGTAAACAGAAGGGAAAGGGAGACCTGATTAAAACCCTGAACTATATTAAAGGGTATGAACAAGGTTCTGAAAAGCAGAATTTTCAATATTAAGCAAAAATCAAGAACACGGGAGCATAACCTCAAACTGACAGGGGGGGAAGTTCAAAAGCCATGTTAGGAAGTATTCCAAAGCAGGGGTGAAATCCACTTACCTTCGCTACCAGTTTGCAAATGTGAGCACGCACACTCGCATGCTCGCTATGCTTCCGTGCGCCTCCTCCACGCATTCACAGAGCCTTCTGCGCATGTGCAGAGGGTCAAGAATGGGATAGGATGACATCTGGGTGGGTGGGCGGAGCCTCCTGCCACCGGCGCTATTGGTTTTCCCAAGCCGGATAGAACCAGATAAATTTCGCCACTGTCCCAAAGGTGCTTTCTTGCAAAAGGCTAAAAGATTAACAGAGTTGGAAGGGACCTTGTAGGTCATCCAGTCCAACCCCCCGCCCAAGCAGGAGACCCTAGACCATTTCTAATAGATGGCAGTCCAGTCTCTCCTTGAAATCTTCCAGTGATAAAGCTCCCACAACTTCTGAAGGCATCTTCTGTTCCATTGGTTGCTTGCTCTCACTGTCCAAAAATTTCTCCTTATTTCCAGGTTGAATCTTTCCTTGTTCAGTTTCCATCCATTAGTCCTTGTCTGGCCTTCAGGCGCATTGGATTTGACCCCTTCCTCTCTGTGGCAGCCCCTCAAATATTGGAAGACTGCTATCATGTCTCCCCTGATCCTTCTCTTCACTAGACTAGCCATGCCCAATTCCTGTAACCGTTCTTCATATGTTTTAGTTTCCAGCCCCCTAATGATCCTGGTTGCTCTCCTCTGCACTTTTTCTAGAGTCTCAATGTCTTTTTTTATAGAGTTGTGACCAAAAGGCTGGGCTTTGTTTTTTTCCTAGAAGATGTTTTGCTTCTCGTCCAAGAAGCTTCTTCCGTTCTGACTCGCTCATGTTAGAAAATATGACTTCACAGAAAGAGTAGCGGAAGCTCAGAACTCACTTTCTAGCGGAAGGAATGGGTCAATCATCAGTAACTGAGTTTAAACATGTTTGAGATGAGCATAAGTCCCCATCATCATCTGACAAAAATTAAAAAATAAATAGAAAAATAATAATTAAAAAATAAGAAATTTAATAAGAAATTTTAAAAAAAACAAAAAACAACAAATAAATTCAAGGGGCAGACTTGATGGATTACTTATTTTCTATGCTTCTATAAGTCCATCTAATGCCTTATTTGGTTTCACCGAATGGCCCTGACTGCCTCCATGATGCTAGTATTTAAGATTTGTTGCCTGTATTTCCAGGATTAGCAAACAAACATTAAGATTAATAACTGCTGAATGCCTGATTCTTTCATTCCCCCTTTTAAAAGCATCTAAACTGGGAATTATCACTCCTTCTGTTGGCAGCAAATTCACACTTCTGGGTTGTATGAAAGAATTGTTTAAAAGTAATTCATTTATTTCATCAGTTGATTTCTTTGTGTACAAAACAATCCACTTGGGTTTCCAGAAGTTTTTATCAATCAAATCAAAGATAGAAAATAGATTGTAACTCCCAATGACATAGCCCATTGTCATCCAAGTACGGGTGGTCCTGGATTTATGGTCACAATGGGACCAGAATTTCCATTGCTAAGCAACGTGGTTGTTAAGTGAGTCATGCCTGATTTTATGAACTCTTTGCCACTAAGTGAATCCCTGAAGTTGTTAAGTGAATCTGTTCTGACCCAGCTATGGACCCCAAAGAACTCAGCACACACAAAGTCTGTTCAAATTTTAGTTTACTAAATAAACCAGTTTTTACACAACAACAGCTGTTAATTAACTGCATTAACAGCCGCCAAGAATTCAAAGAATAATACTGAAAGCTTACTGTGGTTGGCAGAATGCCCAGAATGCCCAGAAGCAATTTGCAGGAAGCTGATAAGACACGAAGGTATGTGAACGAAGTTGTTCCCTGCAAATTACTTCAGTCGGCGTTCCTCCTTAAATAGGCTAAGGCAGTGGTCAATTAGCCCCAAGCCTTACTCTTGAGGAGACCTCCTCCTGAGAAGCCACTCCTGCCTTTTGGCAGCTCTGCACACCCGTGCATCGAGAAGAGGCTCCTCCTCTTCATCCTCTTCACTTAAGGGAGCTTCTGGAGGTTCTGAAGGCCCTCGCTGAATCCCTGCCTCTGGCACCACATCTTCTCCAGCCTCCTCATTGTCCGACTCGAGTGCCAGCTGCACAGGCTGCTGGCACAGCACCACACCAGCCTCCTCACTGTCGGAATCAGCTACTAGCTGCACAGGCCACGTACAGGCCACAACAGAATCCAGCTTTTCCCATTGACTGGAAAGGTCACAAATGGTGATCACATACTTGTTGGCAAATGTCCAAATTATGTTCATGTGACCATGGGAATGCTGCGATGTGAGGACCAGTCCTAAGTTTCATTGCCTTTCTAAGTTCAAATGGTCACTAAACAAATGGTTGTAAGTTGAGGACTACCTAGACTATCCAGAAGAACTCAGTTGTCACCAACAATCTGGAACTGAACACACTCAAAACCATAGAAATGGGGGTAGACTTTAGGAGAAACCCTCCCATACTACCACCTCTTACAATACTAGACAACACGGTATCAACAGTAGAGTCCTTCAAATTTCTAGGTTCTATCATATCTCAAGACCTAAAATCAACACCTAACATCAAAAACGTCATCAAAAAAGCACAACAAAGATAGTTCTTTCTACGCCAACACAGGAAGCTCAAACTGCCCAAGGAGCTGCTGATCCAGTTCTACAGAGGAATTATTGAGTCTGTCATCTGCACCTCTATAACTGTCTGATTTGGTTCTGCAATCCAACAAGACAAACACAGACTTCAGAGGAGAATTAGAACTGCAGAAAAAACAATGGCTACCAATGGAAGCCAGAAAAAGCGGTTTACAGAGTCAGCCTATTGCTCCTAACAATCTGGCTCCTCATTTTACTGACCTCAGAAGGATGGAAGGCGGAGTCAACCTTGAGCCAGTCAGGATCGAACTCCTGGCAGTGAGCACAGTTAGCCTGCAATGCTGCATTCTAACCATTGCGCCATCCCAACTCTACATAACAGCAACATAGTTATCTCCAGGTTGTTTCACCCAGAGGTGGTATTCAGATGGTTTAGACCGGTTCGGGCGAAAAGGTAGTGGAAATCATGGGTCGGCCCGCCCACCCACCTCAGCTCTATGCTGTCCTATTTATGCACATTTTTGAGGCAGGGTGCATGCGCAGAAGGCACATGTGTGAGCAAAGCGCATGTGCGAAAGGCCGGGTGTATGCATGAAGGTAGCATGTGTGAGGGAAGCACACTTTCGGTGCGGGGCGAACCAGTAGATAAATTATATGAATCTTACCTCTGGTCTCATCACATATAATATAATGGTCATAGATCAAGATGAAGTCATAGATACTTAACAAGCCATATTTCTGAACAACAGCAGAAAATACCAATGCAGAAGGAACAAAGCAAGACCCAATGGGGATTATATGGTCATGAAGATAACTGGACATATTTTCAGTTATCTTAGACATATCCAAGTAATTAACACCACCAAGCAACAGATACATTTGGCACATTATAAGATCAAATAATGCAGAATGTACAATAATGAATTCGACAGCAACAGAGGAAATGTATGTGTAGGAGGGAAAATAATAAGGCAGGTGTGGTGATAATGATGGAAAATCTCAGACTGCGCTCCAATGGGAAATCATCCCTCTTTATGAAATCTTAGAAAATACTGTTTGAGCAGCTATCTTTCCAACGCCAGTGTCATTTTATAATCAAAACTACTCCAGGGGCGGTGTAATTAGGCCTTACATTGTAGAATGGTAGACCAAAATTAAAAACATGTCCATTGACTAGGGCAGGTTGCCCCTAAAACCCAAAGGTTTTTGAATTGATGCTCCTCGCATTCCTAATCATGTGTCTGAGTGTGTCTTTGTGTAGCAGATGTTGTAATTGCTGTACATTCTGTATAAGCTTTGTGCTCCAATCTGGCATACATATGCACGTGTATAGAGATATTATTGCTTACATACTTCTCTTCGGCTTATTGTAAGTAGAAAAAATAAAATTGTCCAGCAGAAATGAAGGCTGGTTTGATTATTTGATGTAGGGTTCCAAGAAATTTTAATCTTTTTTTTTTCATTCTTTTTACAGCAGTAGGTTAGGAGAGAGTTTGTTTGAAATTAAAGCAACACCAAGTTTGTTATCAATTAAATTACCTTCACCTGGTTAACTGTGAGCTGCAAACAGTATATAACCGAGTCAGATGGTTTACAAACTCTGTATCCGACTCAACTCAAAAACAATGTGGAACAATTCAACAAGAGTTCAGTTCTTTATTTGTTTACACACAGCAGACAGAATCTTACCAGACTAAACTCTTACCACTCCCAGGGAGATTCTAAGCAGTGACTGTCTTTACTTTCTTCCTCTGCCTCCTATCCAGCCCTGGAATATGTTGCCTCTTGTCTTCCAAGAAAGTTTGGGGATTTTAAGTGGACATACAACTTGCTGTCAGATTATCGCAGCACAGATCATATCTCCCAAACATGGATAGTGCCAGTAGTGGGATTCAAATAATTTAACAACCGGTTCTCTGCCCTAATGACCGGCTGGGTAGGTGTGGCCATGGTGGGCATGGCCAGGGGGTGTGACGGGCAGCACTTGGCCTCCTGCATTCCCCTGGGGGCAAAAATGGGCTGCGGGGGGGGGGGAGGAGGGTGCACTGCCCGTTTTGGGCCTAGTAGGCTTCCTTGCAGCCTCCTGGGAGTGAAAACAGGCTGCGGGGGGGGGGGCACCACACACCCCCCACACCCCGTTTTTGGCCTAGACCTCTTTGAAGCCTTCTGGGAGCAAAAACAGGGCACCGGGGGGTGCACCTCCCCCCCCC
>WNWU01000031.1:8701961-8728915 GCA_012654045.1 Ptyas mucosa
TTTTTTTTTTTTGGAGTAGTACAGTAGTGGGTTTCAATTTTGTTGGCTACCGGTTATGCTCATGGGTGCATGCACAATGCTTCTGCACATGTGCAGAGATGTCCAGGCGGGTGGGCGGAGCCTCCCGCCGCCGCCACCGGTTCCCCCGATCCGGGGCGAACCGGTAGCAACCCACCACTGGCGTAGTACCGTAAAATTATATCTCAATGGAAAAATAATTTAATGAAGAATGTAAGGCAATAACCTTTATGAAGGATTTGCTATTAGAATAGCAGTTGCAGTATAAAGAAGCGAAACATGTAGAAAAAACGAGATATATAAAAATGATCCCCATGTCAGTGAATACTTAGTTGGGTAACCTTTAGCATGAATGACGGCCTTACAACGTCTTCCCATGGAGTGAACCAAGCCTTTGAGTTCTGCAGCTGTTCTAATGTGAAACCGAGATTGAATGATGGCTTCTATTAACTGGGTTTTATTGCTGGGTCGCTTCTGACTAACAAGTTTCTTTATTCAGCTCCATAGATTTTCAATTGGGTTAAGAAGGTCTGGGCTATTCCCAGGCCATTCCAGCAGTAGAATAGGATTATCTTGAAACTCAAAAAAAAAAAAAGTGGTATTATTAGCCATCAAACCTCAAAAATACATTTTTCCCGAAAGGTTTCCACAATTTTGGCCACTACTGTATGTATTGGTTTTGTGTGCAGGTTAATGCTCTCTTAAGTATTCATTCTCCAGACTTTGGTTGTGTTTTCTGAGCCAAGATCCAACCTGAAGCTCATCCAAAGCTTCACAAGGATAGTTAGAGCAAAATAAATGACTGTCGATGGTTTTACATGCCTGCATATTGGTTTTTAACTTGCTTTTATTGGATTGTTGTTTCTATTTATGATGAGCTGCCCAGAATCACTTACATAAATGGATAAGTGCAAATTAAATTAATAACAGTAACAGCAATAATAACACAAATCTCCCTTTGAAGCAGCTCCACAAAGCAGCCTTCTTACAGAAGAGAACAACGTTTGTGTCGCTTCATTTCTGGGGTGTCTTATGCAGTGGTGGGATTCAGCTGGTTCGGGCCAGTTCAGGTGAACCGGTAGTTAAATTGCTGGTTGGCCCCACCCTGCCCCTTCTAGGAGTCGCCCCACAGCCTATTTTTGCTCCCAGGAGGCTTCAGGGAGGCCCAAAATGGGCTGCTGGGGGGGGGGCGCAGTGTGCCCCCTGCAGCCCGTTTTTGCTCCCAGGAGGCTGCAGGGAGGCCTACTAGGCCCAAAATGGAGCATGGGGGGGGCATGGTTCCCCGTGGCCCATTTTGGCTCCCGAGGGATGCAGGAGGCCGAGTGCTGCCTGTCACACCCCTGGCCATGCCGACTACAGTCACATCCACCCAGCTGGTCATTAGGGCAGATAATTCAAATTATTTGAATCCCACCGGTCTTATGACTTTTTCAGAAGAGGGAAGGCCTCTGAAATGCCAATACAGGTAGTCCTCAACTTATAACCATTCATTTAGTGACCATTCGGCTGGCACTGGAAAAAAGCCTTGGATAGTACAGTGGTCTAAAGCACCCTGTTATTAACACAGCTGCCTGCAATTATTGCAGGTTCGAATCTCATCAAGGCTCAAGGTTGACTCAGCCTTCCATCCTTTCTAAGGTAGGTAAATTGAGGACCCAGTTTGTGGGGGCAATAAGCTGACTTTGTATAAACTATACAAAAGTATGAAGGCTATTGGTTAGCGCATTGTAAGCCGCCCTGAGTCTCCGGAGAAGGGCGGCATATAAATCAATTTTTTTTAAAAAAAGTGACTTATGGCCGTTTTTCACACTTAGGGACCATTGCCGCATCCCTGTGGTCACCTCATCAAAATTCAGTTACTTGGCAACTGACTCTTATTTATGACTGTTGCAGTGTCCCGAGGTCACGCGATCCCCGTTTGCGACCTTCTGACAAGCGAAGTCAATGGGGAAGCCAGATTCACTTACCAACTGTGGCAAGAAAGGTCATAAAACAGGGCAAAACTCACTTAACAACTGTCTAGCTTAGCAACAGAAATTTGGAGCTCAGTTGTGGTCGTAAGTCGAGAACCTGCCTGTAATGTCATACCTACGGTGCATAATATCTCATTGGGCCATTAGTCAATCAATCAATATATTCTACATTTATTATCTATTATTTATATGCAGAATATATTCAGTAGAATACATTACACCCAACACTAGTAATGCTATGTTCTGCAACATGCTAATAAAGCATTTTTCTGATCCCTTCCCCTAGAAATAACTTTGAAATATAGTTTTGGGGGAGGAGTATAAAATACAGAGGACTGGGGGAAAAGATACTTCTCTTGAAATCTGCAACAGCTAGGTGGTAGAATCTAGTGTAGAAGGTTAGCACCAGGGGCGAAATGCTACGAATTCGCTGAACCGGTAGTAAAAAAAGTTTAAAAAAAAAACAACAAAAGTTCCAAAGATCAGCTGAGCAATGCACGATCGTTGGTACTTTTTTTTTTTTTACTTTTTAAGCATTTTTTACTACCAGCTCTCCGGAACTGGTAGTAAAAAATGCTTTATAAAGGTTTTTAAAAAGGTTTCGATGATCACAGCTGTGGCGCGCAAGCTTGGGAACCTTTTTAAAAAGTTTTGTAAAGCATTTTTTTTACTACCGGTTCTCCGGATGACAGCAGTACTTCCCATTTCTTCCCATGGGCTATCAGAAGATGCCACAGACATATTCATGCAGGAAACGAGAGGCAAATTCATCATGACAAACACAGGTTTACCCAAAATTGCAACAGAGGGCAGCATCTTGCTGACTTTGACTGATCTCCAAAAAGGCGACAGGTTAGACCAGCTTCATAATTTGAAAAGGGATCACCAGGAGAAGAACTCAGGGATTCAGATCAGATGAGGAACTTGAAAAAAACATCTCATTAGACAAGATTTCAAGTTTCAAACTATTGCCAAGGAAAATTCCCAGACAGGACCATGAAGTCATCAAGAGTCAAACTCAGTATCTTTATTTGAAGACCAAGAAAAAAAGGCATGCCGACAGGAGAGAATATTTGCAGCTCAGGGTTGAAGTGAGATGTCCTTGGTGCTCTCTGAGCTTGGTGGTTGTTCTTGCAGACATTTCATTACCAAACTAGGTAACATCATCAGTGCTAGTAATGAAATCTCTGCCAAAAAAAAAAAACCCCATCTCAGAGAGCACCAAAGACATGGTTATTGTGAGGTATCCAAGATACCTTATGTAGATTGTAGGAAAAGTATTGTCTAGCTGAATAAATACCGTGTTTCCCCAAAAATAAGACCCTGTCTAATATTTTTTTTTGAACCCTGAAATAAGCGTTTGCTTATTGCTCAAAAGCCCGATTGGGCTTATTATCAGGGGATGTCTTATTTTGGGGGAAACATGGTATATAAAGAATGCAACACATTGAACGGGGACAAAAGAAAACTAAACAATGGTTAAATTAGGTGGAGGAATATGGAAACAAATGGGAAGATATAAATTGTGGCAAGGAAACTAGGTGCCTGTTTGTGTTAAATGTGAATAAAATATTTAGATTAAGAGAATATATTAAAACGGTATATATATGATATACTAGAAATATATGTATAAAAGATATATTAAGATAAGAAAGAGAAAATGTATAAATATGAATTACTGATGCGAAGATGTTGAAAAGAAGATGTAAATATCTGTTTTTGTTTTTTGTTTGTTTGTTTTTAAAAACTGTTTAATAAAAATTATTTTTTTTAAAAAAAAGAATGCAACACATTGGCCATGAACTTGCCTTGTCTTCCCTTGTCTGATCTTCCTTTATTATTCAATTTTTATTCCACTTTTATTTTTGGTCAACAAAAAGTGGCATATACACCTAAATTTTTTTGCTTAGATTTCATGTTTAAAAGTTCCTCTTTTTAAATGACAATACCTGGGGGTATAATAAGGGCCACATTTTCTGAGTATGTTAAAACCTATGGATTGTTATTTTCTTGGCTGCTGTATATACTTAATTTTCTTTTCTGTTTGTCTTTGTAATTTGGTTTTAATTGACTTTCTGATTCTCCGTTGCCTAGAGTTGTTTGTTTGAGATGGACGCGCAAATAAATCGAATAAATACATACATTTAAAATGTATGCAGGCACCATCACTTGATGGACTATGAAAGAAAACAAATCCTTCTACTGTAGTATGAATGTGGAATTTTCTTCTGCTGATTAAAACTGGGTTTTGCTTCATTCCTGATGTTTCCTTGAATAAAGCCAGAAAACAGAGCTCTGTGTTTCTCATCAGAATGATGGCAATTTGGCCACAGATCATATGAGTGAGAAATGTGACACAATTCCTTCAAACGTCTAAAGACTGTCAGGAAGAATTATTTATTTGCTACCCTTCGGTCATAATAATGTTTGCGACTGATTTGATGGGAGACAATTATTTGTCCTCTGCTACTTCCAAAGGACTACAGTTGCATCCGGGTTTGTTTGGGCTGAATATCACAAGAAACTTTTTCATAGGAAAAGAAAAAAAGCAGCTCAAAAAAGAACAATTCCTTGGAGAAATGGAGTTTCACTGGAGTTTCAAGGAAAAACTAGCCCAGCCTTTTCCTGACTTAGGTAGTGTCCAAGCCAGGGGTGAAATCCAGCAGGTTCTGACAGGTTCTGGAGAACCGGTAGTGGAAATTTTGAGCAATTCGGAAAACCTGTAGTGGAAATTTTGAGTAGCTCAGAGAACCAGCAAATACCACCTCTGGCTGGCCCCAGAGTGGGATGGGAATGGAGAATTTGCAGTATCCTTCCCCTGCCATGCCCACACCAAGCCCACCAAGCCATGCCCACAGAACCGGTAGTAAAAAAAAAAATTGATTTCACCACTGGTCCAAGCAGATGAATTTCAGCTTCTAAAAGGGCTATACTTGTTCAAAATCCTGAGGAATACCGTAGGGTGCCTAATCTTCAGCTCATATAGGTAGTCCTCAACTTACAACCACAATTGAACCGAAATTCCCGTGGCTAAGCAAGACACCTGTTAAGTGAGTCTTGCCCCATTTTACGATCTTTCTTGCCACTGCTAAGTGAATCACTGAAATTGAGTTAGTAACATGGCTATTAAGTGAATCTGGCTTCCCCGTCGACTTTCCTTGTCCAAGGTTCGCAAAAGATGATCCCACGACTTCAGGACACTGTCGTTTAATGTGAAAAATGGCCATAAGACACTTTTTTTCAGCGCGGTTGTAACTTCGAACGGTCCCTAAACGAATGGTTGTAAGTCGAGCACTATCTATATACTGGGTTCCCTGCACCAAACTGTGGGTGAAAAATTTCATTCACCAACTCTGTCGTGATCAACATTGAACAATGTCATAGGATCTGTGGTTAGCCTTTCTGTTGCCACATCTCTGTGCTTTGAGGAGGATTGTCTATTTCTGTTATCTGTTTATTCCAGGTGTCTATAAATGTGTATGTACAGGTATTCCTTGACTTACGGCCACAACTGAGGCCAGAATTTCCATTGCTAACCACTGTAGTTGTTAAGTGAGTCACACCCAAGTTTGCAACCTTTTTTGCCGCTATTATTCGGTGAAACACTGTAGTTATTTGATGAATAGCAATAGCACATAGACTTATATACTGCTTCACAGTGCTCCACAGTCCTCTCTAAGCAGTTTACAGAGTCAACCTATTGCCCCCAACAATCCAGGTCCTCATTTTACCAACCTCAGAAGGACGGAAGGCTGAGTCAACCTTGACTCAGAATCGAACTCCCGGAGTGAACGGTGAGTTAGCCTGCAATACTGCATTCTAACCACGGCACCACCACGGCTCTATATCACATGGTGGTTGAGCAAATCTAGTTTCCCCCATTGACTTTTGCTTTCAGAAGCTGACTAGGAAGGTTGCAAGTGGCCATTGCATGACCCCGGGATGCTGCAACCATTGTAACTACATTCGGGTTGCCAAGCACCTGGATTTTGATCACGTTACCATGGGGATTCTGCAGGTGGCCATAAACATGACAACTGGTTGTAGGTCAGGAGTCCCCAACCCCCCGATCCGTGAACCTGCAGCATGTCAAAAACGGGGCTGCACAAACAAGCAAAGTGCATCCATGGGATGCAGGCAACACACAAAAACATGCCCCCTCCAGTCCGTGGAAAAACCTCTTGTTGTGGCCTGTCGTCTACCGGCCCCTACAGCAGCCGAATCAGAGGAGGGGGAGGAGGGGGAGGAGGGGGAGTCAGGGTCAGCATTAGGGCAACCTGAGCGCTCCAAGGGGAAAGAGGGAATGGAGCTGACAGAGAGAAAGACAGAGGTGGAGCCTGGGCCATCTGCCAGCCCTCAGATGGAGAGTCAACAGCCCCCAGGTATGGAGGTGGCTGATGAGGAAGAGGAGGAACAGCTGGGTCCAGTGCCTGATGCATGGATGCACAGAAGGCAGAGGAGAGGAGAGCAGTGGAAATCTATGGGCTGATCCTTGGGATGGAAGAGGCACCACTGCTACAAAGTCCCACCCTGGCTCTGGGGATAAAAGGCAGGGGGCGGAGATGAATAGGTATGACAGACTACCATTCATCTTCTGGCCAGATGGACTTGTTAGCCTGTGAGAAAAACTTTTTGCCGGGGCTACCGGCATTCCTAATAAAGGAATCTTTTGAGTTCACATCAGAGGGTTTGTCGTGTTTGGGGAGCTGAGTCAGAATACCCCTCTCCTTGGAACCAGTTCCTGGTACCCAAAAGATTGAGGGCCACTGTTGTAAGTCACTTTTTTTCAGTGCCATTGTCACTTTGAACGGTTGCCAGACAAATGGTTGTTAAGTCAAGGACTATCCGTATTTCAGTTCCGCCTTGCAAGTGTTACCTTGTCGACTTTGCGCTGCACATTCCCATGGTTGTGATTCCATTGCTCTTCAAGAAGCGTGTTAAGATGTCTTCAAGTCTCAACGCCTGTCCTTTTCTCTTCTCTTTTGTGTCGCAGTTCCAATGGGAAATCGGTCACGTGGGCCCAGAATGAAAAAAGTTCGAGCCGAGGAGCCCATCTCTGGCAGAGGCTTTCCATCCACATCAATAAGAAAGACAACCCCAACCAAACCGCGGTGATCAAACCCTTCTCTAAAAGCACAGACAGCAGCCGGCACAGCAGTAGCACCACAATCGCAACCACCTTCCCTGAATCCGGTGCCAAAACCCTTTATGATGTCTCCGAAGCTGAAGAACACTACCCGGTTCAGTACCGCATTCAAACTCCGTCCCCCATCAGTACGGTCAGCCAGAGGACTGCTTCCCTCAGCCGGACCGAAGACGATGCCCCGACTTTCCAGTCGGAACAAGCCCAACGGAGCAGTTCCTCCCAAGGTTCCCTGATGGAGCAGATCAGCAGCGTGGTGACTCGGTTCACGGCGAACATCAGTGAGCTCAACTCCATGATGCTCTCCACCCCGACGCCAGGCCCGATGGTCACCACCCCGTTGTGCTCTACCTACCTGATCCCGAGGGAGATCCAGCTGCCCACCACCATGACCACGTTTGCGGAGATCCAGCCCCTCCCTGCCATTGAGGTGAACGGAGCATCTCAGTCCACCAGGAAACCATCTTGCGGAAGCGTCAAGGAAGGCCCTTCCGCAGAAACTCCAGCCCCTGCCAAGCCCGAGCTTGAAGAGTTGGTGGCTTTGACGCCTCCTTCTCCATTCAGGGACTCTGTTGATTCTGGAAGTGCTTCTCCCAGTTCTCCGGCATCGGAATCCGCTCTCTGTATCCCGTCTTCGCCGAAATACGACTCGCTGATGATAAAGGATTACACGCAGAGTTCTTCTTCCTTGTGAATGTAGTAGAAGTCAACCTTGAGTCTCTACAGCTTCGGCTCCATCAAGGAGGCGAAGAAGCCCAGCCTCCCTGTTCTCTAGTGTTTACAGACACAACGAGAGTAATGGGTCATTTTTTGGGGGGGGAGGATGAAAAGACACAAGGGAATAGAGAATAAAAACAACGGATGGGTTACGCTCTTTTAAACGAACATGCATACTTACACGCGCACACACCTACACACACGACGAAACTTTTTCTCGCAGATTTTTCGTGGCCTTAAAAACACGGGCTTTTCAATGGAAAAAAAAAAAAAACACACACACACACACACACAAAAACAAACCTTTGAATTTATTCCTGAGGGCTGAGAGGGTGTCTCTTAAATCACTTACTTGTCAAGTGCTTTGCAACAGTGAGTATAACGGGGAACTGGCGGTGGAGGGGGGGGGGAAACAGCAGGCAGACGACCAGAAGCGATCCAGTGTTTTGTTTACTTGGATTCCTTCATCCAAGAAATAAACCTTGATTATTTTTTTTTTTTTCCAAGACACGGAAGACCAAAATCTTGAATGTACATTTTGTAGTGAACTCCAGACCGGGGACCAAAAGATCCAGTGACTTACTTTCTTTTTTCTTTCCTTTCAGTTGAAAGTGGTTTTTTTGTTTTTTTTTAAAATGAAGATCTCAACCGATCTTAGACTCGGTCACAACGGAACATTGTTGACTAACTTGGCAGTGCGCTGCCCGTTGATAAATGTAAGTTAACACAATGCAGCACTCAACGGCTGCACTCAAAGAGGGCTTTTCTAGAATAACTTCCCATCCAAGGATATGTTTAAGAGAGAGAGGTTGGGGGGGGGGAATCTCTCTTCAGTTAAGTATCAATTTTTCCCCCCTTTATTATTGTGGGATTCATCTCCAGAACGACAGCATTCTGGGAGGAATTTTTCCTTACTATTTCACCGTGTTGCCGATCAATAACAAAGTAGCAAAAAAAAAGAGAGAGAGAGAGAGAGAGAGACAGAGAAAATCACAAAATAATAATAATAATATAGTAATAGTATTTTCTGGAGTACTGTTTTGTAATTCCCTGATCAGGACATGATGTTGAGCTGAATATTCGCTTTCTATACTGATGTGGTGGAGCGTAAGGGTTGCTACCTACAGTATGTTCCCGAGGAAAATGCATATTTTTACAGATGTTCTTACATTAACCTTGCCCGACGACAAGGATAAAAGGTCTTTCAGTCATAAAGAGGAGAACAACCGTCTCTAACAGTCGGAGACAGGAAAGGGTGTGTTAAAGGGTGGGCGGGGCAGTTCCCAGGATTACTTCTGATTGGGAGACGAGAGTGCCAGTCAGCCTTCTGTCCATCATCATCTTCATTTAACGACCCCATAATCCCTTGCAAGGTAGCGTCTGGGCAACTGAATGGAGCTAGCAGAGTGTTTTAATGGCCAGATGCCCTTCCTGTTGCCAATGCGGAGTTTTGTTTAGCAGTTACTGTATATTCTCAGTTTGCCCAGAGAGAGAAATATCTGCCTCTACCTAGGATCGAACTCACAGCCTCCCGATTGTGAGGTGAGAGTTCCACCTATAGGCCACCGCACCTCTCCTAGTCAGCCTTCTGTCCATCTGCAGAAGAAATTGCAATATAAGAACCTCAGTGCTGTGGGCCAATGAGGCAACCATAGTTTTTCACAGAGTTTTTAAAACTTTATTAGGGACCATTCTCTTCCCCCACAATATCCCTACCATCACCCCAACATTTAAAGCCAACTTTTTCAGGATGTTCCAACAGGCAATTAGGCTCATGATCCACCTTTTTCAGGCTCATTATCCTTTCTGGTCCTTGTCGATTTAGACCTTCACAATAATTCCCAAAGTCAGGGAATCACCCAATAATGTCCATCATTAACGTTATAACATCATTAATGTTAATTTAGTGAAAGTAGCTTGATTGCACTGAACAGCCTTCAGATGGTCCGGATTTGGGAGAGAAGATCATTGAGCTGCTAAATTAGACCCGGTTTGAGCCTTCAGCTGAATAAGTAGAATTTCAACATCAGCAAGAAACCTGCTCTGTCCTACCTTTAAATGAATCTAAAACCGTTCTTCTGCATTTTCCGTTTATATCAAACTTGGCAACTTTAAGACTAGGGGATTTCAACTCCCAGAATTCACCAGGAAGCATGGCTGGCTGAGGAATTCTGGGAATCGAAGTCCACCAGTCTTAAAGTTGCCAATTTTTTGAGACTCCTCCTTTATATCAGCTAAGCATGGGGAGCAGCGCCATCTAAACCGTTTGGCCTACAAATAGTTCTCTACTTATGACCAGAATTGGGACTAGGCTATCTGTTGTATGTCATTGGAGTCATAAACCCAAGTGGTACCTGATTTTAAGAGAATGTTTATCGTAGTCATTAGATCAATCGTTGCAGTCATTAAGCGAATCACATGACCGTTGAGTGGAATCCAGCTTCCCCCTTGCCAGAATTCAACAAAAATGGTGGCAAGTCTCATTCCCATGATCACAGGATGATGCCATCAGTCATAAATGTGAGTCAGTTGCCAAGTGTCCAAATTGTGGTCATGTGACCACAAAGATGTGGTGACGGTTGTAAGGGTGAACATAGGTCATAAATTACTCAATCCAGGGCCATTGTAACCTTGAGCCGTCGTTAAAAGAAACAGTTGTAAACAGTTGTATTTCTATATTGCTACAGTTGTACCTTGGCACAGATTGCGCAAGGGTTCCAATGAGATGTAAAATATCTATTGAGATAGGTAAGCATTGCTAAATTACAGGCAATCCTCGACTTATGACCACAATTGAGCCCAAAATTTCTGTTGCTAAGTGAGACATTTGTTAAAGTGAGTTACACCCCATTTTACAACTTTTCTTGCCACGGTCATTAAGTGGATCTGGATTTCCCCATGGACGTTGCTTGTTAGAAGGCCACAAAAGGAGATCACATGACCACTGCAACCGTCATAAATATGAGCCACTCACCAAGCATCAGAATTCTGATCACATGACCGTGGGGATGTTGGAATGGCTGTAGGTATGCAAAACGGTCGTAAGTTACTTTTTTCAGGTGACATGGTAACTTCGAATGGTCACTAAATGAATTGTGGTAAGTCGAGGACTACTTGTACCATTTCCAACATTTCTTACAACTGGAAATGCTACCTAACTATCCCTGCAAGACACAGGATGGGATCCCTGGCCTAAATGGTTTTATTTGCTTATATGCTGGTTCCCCCTTGCAGTTGTTATGGGGAGATAACATGCATGCTAAACTCCTGTTCCCCTTTATATTTAGAACCTGTGAATAAATAATGCGTAAGGAAGTCTCTCAACAGTCCCTGTTTTCCTAAGCCGAGCAGACAGATCCATCATCAGATTCCTGGCAGGAACTTTTCAACATCTGTGAGCCCTAAGCAACTGCCCATCACTGCCAGCTTCTGGTGCCAGCTGTGCTCAGACCCACCATAAAATAATCCTCACAATCATTGCCTCTGGCACTGAAAGAAGAGCTCGGCAATTTATACATTCTACAGAGAAATTACAGATATGTTTTTTTAAGAAAAAAAATCATGGACTAAACAGATGTCTTGAGTTACAGAGATAGTTTGTGGCCTGCCAGCGGCCAGCAGAGCTGGCGGCAGACTCAGATAGTGAGGAGGTTGGGGAAGAACATGGGCCAGTCCTGGAGTCTGGGGAAGGCTCTGATGAGGGCTCTACGCCGGAGGCAGAGCTGGGGCAGGGCCATCCGACAGTTATCAGCTACCTTCGGAGTCAGAGATAAGTGGGACTGAAGAACAGCTGGAGCCTGTTTCCAATGTGTGCATGCGCAGAGCTTCCAGGAGAAGGGAACAGTTAAGGAACAAGGGCTGACTCAGGAGTAAAGGCACAAGTGGATGGTGAATGGCCCCTCCCATAGGGAATAAAGAAGAGCGAAAGGGGATTAGACTTTGCAGGAGACAATTAGTTCATTTAATTAGTGTGAAGATCTGTTCGTGACTCTCAGAGACTAAGTATTTTCTTGTACAGCATTGCGTTTGGAAGATATCGGCCTGGCAGCTATCCAAGCCTGATAAGGTCTGTGGTTATAAATCCATCCTTGAAAGACTGTTTGCCGGGACTTTGCTGGATGTGAATGAGAGGAATTCACATTAGCTTAATAAAAAGGGGTTTTGTCGGGACAAGGAGTCTACTTCGTGCTTTTGTGAAGTCTGGGTCAGAACAGATAGGCAGATGCATAAATGCAGAAGGACCTCTTGAGTGGCAACAACACTAAAACACGAGCTTGTGTTCTCCAGCTCGGCGACGATCAGAGGACATTTAGAGTGATCAAATCTGGATTGCAAGAAACACTCCCAAACAGTCCCTAAATTGCAGCAAAGATTTTTAATATTCTATCTTCTAGAAGTCATCCTGACTTCAGCTCTTGTGACTTCATCAGCCTCTCCCTCCAGCAATTCAAGTTTTGAATTGATATTTATTTTTGTCGAATGAAAAATTACAAATTCGAACAAACAAAATGGGGAAAAAAACCCTAAAATGTGACAGGGGTGATAGGCGCATTACAAAAATCAATATTTTTTACAATCGGGTTTAAGGCGGTTCACATGAAGTTTAAAGCGGTTGTTCGCATGCATTACATTACGATTAAAACTTTTTTAAAAAATCATTTACAGCTAGGACATTACTATATACAACTTTGTATGCAATACCTAAATCTGTCCGCAAGCATCAACAGTTCTAAACTATCCAAACCAAGAATTTCAAATCTAGTTGCATAAGGTATTCTATTCTGGACAATTATGGATTATTTTAATCATTATTAATTAGGTCTCGATGATTTCAATAGTTTTACTTTTAAGTATAACTGAGGATGTAGTCTTATACCTATTTATTTTGAATACGCTGCAATCAATGGAGCTTAATCACTAAGCAAATACACATAGAATTGCACTAAAACACTCTATCTGACCTTCTATTTTGAGGAATCTTTTAATCACCTTTAAAGGATATCCCTCTTATATAAGATATTTTGAAGATCATGCATATTTCATGCATAAGAATATAAGTAGTCCTTGACTTGCCACCACAATTGAGCTCCAAATTTCTGTTGTCACATTTGTCAAGTGAGTTTTGCCCCCATTTTACAATTTTTCTTTCCAAGTGAATCACTATGGATGTTAAGTTAGTGACACAGTTGTGAAGTGAATCTGGCTTCCCCATTGACTTCGCTTGTCAGAAGGACACAAAAGGGGATCATGTGACCTCCGGCCACTACAACTGTCATAAATAGGAGTCAGTTGCCAGGTGTCTGGATTTCGATCACATGACCATGGGGAGGCTGCAACATGAAGTGTGAAAAACGGACATAAGCAGAGGTGGGTTGCTGCCGGTTCGCACCAGTTCAGACGAACTGGTAGTTAAGAATCCGCGCAGTTCGGTGAACCGGCAAATCCCACCACTGGCTGGCCCTACTCCCACTCATTTTTTGGCCTGTTTTCTGGGCTGTTTTTTGGCCAAAACGGCCTGAAAACAGCCAAAAAAATGCCTCCAAACAGGCCAAAAAACGGGCAGGGCCAGCCAATAGTGGGATTAGCCCCAACCGGCTGAATCCTACCTCTGCCTTTGAAGCAAGTGGTTGAGCAGTGGGGCTGGGTGTGATGAGTGATGTCACCCACCCAGCCACATGACCAACCGGACATGCCTACCCAGCCAGAGAACCGGTTGTTAAGGTATTCAAGTCCCACCACTGGTCACGCCCCCTGGCCAAACACACCCCAGTCACGCCCACCCTGGCCACACCCACCCAGCCGGTCATTAGGGCAGATAATGTTAAATTTAACAATAAATAATTGCTAAATTATTTGCAGCCCATCACTGGTCATAAGTCACTTTTTTCGGTATCGTCGTAACTTTGAATGGTCACTAAATGAACTATTGTAAATTCAGAACTACCCCTAATAGTCTGGATTAACCCTGGGACTAATTACAACTAATAGCTTGTGGCCTTTATCTAAAAGTATGGATTTGTTGTCTAGTCAGAAATACCACGCAGACAATGGCTTATTGTGTGCAACTCCTGCTTTGAAGTAGCAAGGCTGATTCCCAGATATGTAGATTTCCCATCTTTTTAGTTATTCAACACTTAATGTCTCGTCCTGGAATCCATTAACTGGCCTCTGATAAACATTGTCTTTGAAGAGTCGTTAGGCTCTAACTGGGCCTTTGATGTTTGACTTGCTCTACCATGAAGCAAAGCAGCCTTTTAAATTCATTTCCCTCAAGTGCTCAGATAAATACAGAGGCATCCTGGAAAAAAATCCATGCATTTGACCAGAAACAATGTTAAGTCTCTTAAGGCACTTGGAACTCTTGCATCCGTGAGAGCTAATTCATGCTTTCAGCAAAATGCATAAATAGCCCGCCATTCTTTCGGAATGTAATGCAATGTGAAGGAAACAATTGCAAAGAGGCAGTTAATACAGAGCTACCAATAGAAGAGAATATTTGCAGCTCAACGTTGAACTGTGGGATCCTTGGTGCTCTCTGAGCTTGGCTGTTTTCTTGCAGCTGTTTCATTGCCCAACTGAGGGACGTTTTCAGTGCTAGAAGGGAGTGTGGGACTTGCTTTCTGATGTCGTTATCTAGTTGGGTAATGAAACATCTGCCAGAAGACAGCCAAGCTTAGACAGCACCAGGGACCCCGTAATACAGAGCTAGATGGAAGCAAAAAACCCTTGCTGTTTGTGGCCCATCTAATGATCATTCAGATTTTTGCAACCCAGCTAATAAAGTAGAACGATGGCCAATAATCAGTGGTTGGCTGCAACCGGTTTAACAACCGGATCGGTGAGCGTGTGCTTTGCTTGCGCGCTTTGCTAAAATTGGAGGTTTTTAAAACTCAGCTGCTTACCTTCTAAGTCAGCCCCAGTAAGTAGAACAGCTGAGGCACGGAAATCAGTTGTAATGCGCGATTCAGATAAGCTAGAAATAAAGAAATAAAGGACAGGATAGGGCCGGGGTCGGTGCCAGCTGATCGTCAGAATGACCGGTCCGCCTGAACTAGTCCGAACCAGCTGAATCCCACCCTTGCTAATAATACTTCAGAATTATGCTGGACTTATCATTATCTGGGCGGGGTGGGGGTGGGGATCCAGTTAACAGAGCAAAGAATCTTTGCTCCTTACTTTAATTTCTGCAGTCAAATAGAGTAAACCTAAGCAGTGTAGAAGAATCACACTTGAATAAACTTCTTCAAAAGAAATAAAATCCTGCGAGATAGCATATTATGGAGAAATGCTTCAACCAAGTCTGCTGTTTCATTGCTGATTATTCTTCTTTTAAATCTGGGAGAGCATTACAGTGTCATATTCCACAAACCCTAGTGCTCTATCTTTGGCACATCGTGATTGCAAGTTTAAGCCAGTCACCATCTGATTCCTGTGATAAATACACCTAATGACTTCTCATACAAAGGTCACCAACAATCTTTTAAGGTGCCTTTCAGAAGATGATGGCTGGATCAAACTAAATGGCCCCCAGTTATGCTTGAAAAAATGAAAATTCTTTGTTCTGCTATGGCAGAGGTCAGCAACCTTAAACACTCAAAGAGTCACATAGGTCCTAACCGGAAGCCCCCTGTTCAGTTCTGGAGGTGACCAGAAGTCCCTCACCATAGAGTCTCCTCTAGCATGGTGTCCTTTTTCCTTTACCTGTCCTAACCAAAAGCCCTATGAATTGTGGAGCCGACTGGCGATGGGGAGCCGCAGCAGAGGGATGAAAGAGCCACATGTGGCTCCAGAGCCATAGGTTGCCGACCCCTGTACTATGGAAACCTTGGTGTGACTGATCTAAAGCATGTCTAATATGAAATGGGGAAGAGAGAGGACTCTTTGCAATGGGACTGCAGATTTGTGAAGGATGAGGCTATCAATAGTTATTGCTCACACTGGCTAATGCTATGTCCAGATTCGGAGGCAATTTCTGAATTGCCTCTATCCGAGAGATAAAACAGCCAAGAAAGAGATATTTCTCCTTACTTCTGCTTACAGGAGAAAGAGATTTTGGACTAGACATGTCTCTGGCTTGATCTGTTGTGGTCCGCCAGCAGTCTGCGGAGCTGGCAGTGGAGTCAGACAGTGAGGAGTCCGGGTAAGGCCCGGACGAAGGCTCTGCATCAGAGGCAGAGATGGGGCCAGGGCCATCTGGGAGTGATGCGTGGACTCCGGAGCCCCCAGAGTTGGACAGCAGAGAGGCAGAGGAACAGGGGGAGCCTGTTCCTAATGCAGGCATGCGCAGAGCTACCAGAAGGCAAGAGCAGCTAAAGCAAAAGGGACGACTTGGGAATAAGGCAAGGAGATGATTGGCCCTTCCCATAAGTCTTAAAAGAGAAACAAAGGCATTTGGGGCCTTTTGCAGGAAAGCAACATTGCTAATTCTGTTTCCAGTCGGCGTCTCTTGTTTGCTTCTGAACTTTGTGGGGCTTTGCCATGTAAGGCCTTTGGCAGGGTGTCAAAGAAGATAAAGGCTGGTGATTATCCCAAAGGACTTCTTCGGAAGGACTTGTTTTGCAACTAATTGGGACTCAGCTGGGAATGAACGTAATTCTCAGCTGTTACAATAAAATAGGTTTGTTTGGGACTAATTGTGTCTTGTAATGACTCAGTAAGCCTAGGTCACAACAGGATCAAATAATAATGATCTTACATTCAGAACAGAACAGTTACGAGTATGTTAGGAGCATGTTAATAACTCCAGATTGTACGGTGACAATGAAATATCCATCAAGGCAAATTTGAACCTAGGGGACATCATGGTTATGTAGACTTTGTCAGCAATTACATAGAAATGTTCTATGTTCTGGCTGGTGCTTTGGTGGTGTCTTGTGATTTTTTTAAAAAAAAAAGAACTGCAATGTATTTATATATTCAAAAATCTAATTTTTTTGAATCAGTGGACAGTTTGCTGTAACAATTCTTCTAATTTTTGATGGAGTCAGTGTGATGCATTCCTGCAACACACAAGATTTTTTAACATGTTGTAGAACCCTTGAATTCTAAGCAGAAATGATTGCGCCATACCAAAAAAAAAGGGGGGGGATATCTAGCCATGATATCAGAAGCAACCTGATTACAAGGAATTATAATTATGGAGGGATATATCCACACAGTTTCTTTGATAACACTGCCTGAGTTTGTCCTGTCTTTCCTTTTCTGATAAGACCACCAAGGTCCCTTCCAAGTCTGTTACTCTATAAATTACAGGCATAGTTGAATATGTTTTTGTACAACGCAGATAGTTAGTTATTGAATTAACCCATTGGAGCCACGGTGGTGCAGTGGTTAGAGTGCAGTACTGCAGGCTACTTCTGCTGATTGCCGGTTGACTGCAATTTGGCAGTTCAAATCTCACCGAGCTCAAGGTTGACTCAGCCTTCCATCCTTCTAAGGTGGGTAAAACGAGGACCCAAATTGTTGGGGATCCAATCAACTTGTGCTAATTAGGCTGTGCTGAAGCTGAAACGAGCTGTTTCTGATTGCTGCTTGCTGCAGGGAGGTAAACTGCTGGGAGGCAGAGGCCAAAGGGTGGGGGCAAGTGGGTGGGCGGGGCTACGTTCAGTGTATAAGATGCACCTAAATTTTCACCCCCTTTTAGGGGAGAATAAGGTGCGTTTTATACTCTGAAAAATACGGGTATTTGTCTGAACTGGTACAGGTAATCCTCGACTTATAACCACAATTGAACCTAGGACTTATGTTGCTAAGTGAGAAATTTGTTAAGTGAGTTTTGTCCCATTTTAACCACCTTTCTTGCCACATTTCTTAAGTGAACCACCGCAGTTGTTAAATGGGTAATACGGGTGTTAAGTGAATCTGTCTTCCCATTGACTTTGCTTGTCAGAAGGTTGCAAAAGATGGTCACATGACCCCAGGACATGGCAACCGTCGTAAGTGTAAAACCAGTTGTCAAGCATCCAAATGTAAGTCACATGCCCATGGGAGTGCTGCAATGGTCATAAGTGTAAAAAATGGTCATAAGTCACTTTTTTCAGTGCCGCTGTAATTTCGAACAGTCACTAAACAAACTGTTGCATAGGGTTTTCTGTTTAGCGGGAGGTTGTACTAGAATACTTCCAAGGTCCCTTCCAACCAGCAGTGAAATCCAGCCGGATCTATCTGGCTCGCGCGAACTGGTAGCGCCGGCAGCGAGAAGCTCCGCCCACCCACCGGGATGTCATTACGTCCCATTATTGACCCCCTGCGCATGTGCAGAAGAGGCGTGCATTAGCATAGTGGTGCACATGCGCTCCCATTCCCGAACCGGTAGCGAAGGTAAGTGGATTTCATCGCTGCTTCCAACCCTGTTATTCTTTTAATGCAGTGGAAATCTGGGTTACAATTAAAAGATAGCAAAACTTCCATTTCCACGTTCATTCCAATGCTGATGCAGTTCAGTCTGCTGGGGATTTTGGATGCTACCCCCAATATTTGTGGTCTTTTATCGTCTCAGTTCAGGCGTTTTGTTTGCCTGTTCGTGGGATTACCAGCTCCCAAGCGTTCTTCAATCTTGCTTATCAGGTGACATTAGTAAGGCCCAGGAGGTAAACTCCAACTGCTAGATTCTCCTTTTGTAATTTCCCGGTGGGAGCCGCTCCTCTCAACAGCGGCAAAAAAGGTTTGAGTCTTAATCTTTGTTCTTGTTTTCCTGATGATAATATCTGCAAAATTATAAACTGGGGGGAAAAAGCTCTTTGAAGTTCCTGCAGAGAAAAGACTATTCAACCAGAGGCTACAGTTGTCCTTGAAAAGAGAACGTAGAGGTAGGTACGGAGTAGCTTCCAAGCCAAACATAGAATATTTGTGGGAACTAAGACCTAAATATGCCTTTAGGTCAGGGAACCAGGAATTAAAAGGGCAATCATCAACTATTAATGTCACTGGGAGCTTGGTGGAGTGCATTGGAATATCTTCAGACCTTGACTATAGCATAGAATTATATTCGCAATTATGCTCTCCCCCCTCCTTGTTTGATTGCAGTTGGGTTTTCTCTGTAGCTCAGTAGACAAGAGATAAAAATTCTTCCAAGTGTGTTGAGGGCAGTCTCCTTGACTACACCTACAAGGATTAAGCCTGAAATCAATCAGGACTTCTAGAAGTAGGTCAGTAAGAGATACTTACTCCTTATCAGTGGGATCCTTGGTGCTCGCTGAGCTTGGTTGTTTTCTTGCAGATGTTTCATTACCCAGCTAGGTAACGTCTAGCAACGATGGATGTTATCAAACAGGGTAAGGAAACATCTGCAAGAGAACAATCAAGCTAAGAGAGCATCAAGGACCCCACAGTTCAATCCTAAACTACAGAAATATTCTCCTCTATTAAGTGTTTCCCTGAAAATAAGACCCTGTCTTATATTATTTTTGAACCCCAAAATAAGTGTTTGGCCTTATTTTCAGGGAGGTCTTATTATTTTGGGGTACGTGGAGCAAAACGGGGTTCCTCTTGCCATCTTACCTGATTTCCAGCTCTGTCTCCCTAACCCTAATAAGAGGAAATGGCGGGGACTGGCTGCACATGCGTTTAAATATTTTCGGGGAGGGCTTATTTTCGGGGGGGCTTATTTTAGCGCATGCGTTCAAAAGCCCAATTGGGCTTATTATCAGGGGATGTCTTATTTTCAGGGAAACATGGTAGTTACTTCTATCTGTTTAACTACAGAAAGAATAATGATAAGTTAAGGGACCAGTGGTGTCTCCTATGGCTCTGTTTAGTCTAATCTCTCTCTCCCATCCTCTGTGCTCCACACCATTATAAATTATGAATCTTCTTTGGTAGCCTTGTACATATTGTTGTGCTACCTAGCTAACCCCAGGAAGAGCTTTAGAGCAGATGGATGATCATTCAGATATGGAGCTTGACCCGATGAGATCAATGGCTCCTGCAATACACTTAGTAGTTAGTGCCACCCTCGGAATATTTATTGCCCTCTATTGATATGGAATAACAACCACCTGAGAATCTTCCAAATCAGCAGAAGAAGCTATAATAATAAAGCAGATAAGCGCTTATCGTCGTTAGTGAAGGAACGGTGGGGAAATTCAAAAAAATAGTTGGCATGAAAAACGAGCCCCAAATCCCATCTAAGCTTGCTTTTCATCCGGCTGAAATGAATTATCCAGCAATCTTAAAACATCTGTTTTATGGAAACATTTGTTTGAACAAAAACCTGAGCAGGAACAGTGCTATTTCTGTACCATATGCAATAATAACCTGACTTCTTTGACAATCAGGGCACTGTCAAAAAAAAAAAATACTTTAATTTGGCTGTCAGCAATAAAGTCTAAATCCACAAGGCAGCTTAAGGACTTCCTCATCTCATGTTATGGGATACGTTTTTGTTCCGAGGTCTCAATGCAAAAAAAGGGGACAGAAAATCTTGGTTGAAAATCCTCTGGACAGATCAGGAAAAGGAAGAGATCTCTTTTGCAAGAGATCAGGGAATCGTGAAATTAGCCACCCACGTCTAAAGAATAAGCTTTCTAAGGTGGATGGGAAGTTTTGTGTTGAAATGCACTAGGACAGGAGCAGTGGTGGGTTTTAAATTTGTTTACTACCGGTTCTGTGGGTGTGGTTTGGTGGGCGTGGCAGGGGAAGGATACTGTAAAATCTCCATTCCCACCCCAATCCAGGGGAAGGATACTGTAAAATCTCCATTCCCTCCCCAATCCAAGGGAAGGTTACTGCAAAATCCCCATTTCCTCCCGATCAGCTGGGACTTGGGAGGTAAAGAATAGATGGAGGCAGGGCCAGTCCGAATTTTTACTACCGGTTCTCCAAACTACTCAAAATTTCCACTACCGGTTCTCCAGAACTTGTCAGAACCTTCTGAAACCCACCTCTGGACAGGGATCTCCAACCTTGGCAACTTTAAGACTTGAGGACTTCAACTGCAGAGTTCCTCTGGGAGCTGAAGTCCCCAAGTATTAAAGTTGCTGAGGTTGGAGACCCCTACACTAGGAGACAGATGGTGTCCATGCTTGAATTCTGAATGTAAAATTTTGCAGTGGGGATGCATTTGATTCCCTTGGAAAGTTTCATGTTGGCAGGCTCATATTATTGTGCTGCATCAATTTTGACAACAGGACGCTAACAGTTTCCCCTTTCAAATTAATTAAGCATTCAAACTCAAATCTCCCGAGACTTTTGCATGAAACCTTGTCCCTTTTCGGCATACCTGCACAAGATTTTCTGTCATAGCGATATTCCTAGGTGAGTTCTTAGATGCTCTGAGAATGAGATTGCTAAAGTCTTCAGAGATTTTAGCTGTTATACATTTCCTGCACTTTTCTTCCCTTTTTTGGCCACTTGAAGGAAAAAAAAATTGTTGATCGAAGTGGCTCGAGTTTGCTTTATCTGTAATTTAGATATCCAGACACAGTGACTTTATATATAAAACCTGCCGTTTTGATTTCCACTCTGTGTGAAGTAAGCCACACTGATTTCTTCAACAAACCGCAATCCAAACTGGGGATTCACGTAATGTATGAATCATCTGCCATGCCTGAAAAACATTGGGTGTATTGCCAGATTATTTTTTCCTAACATATGTATTTTTTTGGAAAAAAAGTATGTTAACTCATATTCCAAAAAAGACAGTTCTGTCAACTGAAACTTATAGCAATCTACTTCAGCTTCTTGTTCAAAGATTTAATTCAAGACTATAGATGGTGTAGGAGGAACGACAACCTAAAACTGTCCACATATTTTATCTCTCCATTTTTTCCCCCTATGGTGGTGGTGATTGGTGATGGTGATGATGATGATGATAGAAGAGGAGGAGGAGGAGGAGGAGGAGGAGGAGGAGGAGGAGGAGGAGCAAGTAGTTGAAAGCATTAATGCAACTGAAAATAAATTCTCCCTAAAGATTGCTGAAATACTTGGCAGGTATTTTAGAGAGGAAGATTGCCACTAAGAAAGACAGGCGAGTCTACTCAGGTTGTTCCCCATGTTCTCACCATGGAGTAGATAGAGGAAGAGGATCTCTCTTTCCTCAGCACATTTCTTACACACTTGAACTTGTGAGTTAGGAGTGCTCAACAAGGACCTCTCCCACAGAACAAGCCCAGAAGGCATCTCTGGGTTCAACTTAAGCTTCCTGGCTGACAGTTCAGAAATACATCCACCAGCTCTTCTCCAGCTGCAGTATCTATAAAGGGAAACTTCCTAGGCAGCTGAAGGCAATGACTGAATGACTCAACTCTGCTTTGAGGCTAATGCATTTCCTTGTAGCCAAGCTCTTGAAGTCACTTCAGTTTTACACTGAAGTGGGAGGGATGAAATGAGATAGACGGTAATTTTGTGTCGATCAAAATGAAACCAACCAACAAAACGACATGTCAGCGAACGAGACAAAAAAAAAAAATCATAACAATAATATATATTATTCATCCTGGTGAGGATTCTGTGTGCATGATCAGAGCTGTTTTGTACCAATAAAGAGAGTGCCACAAATATCCGAGGCAGCTCCCACTGCTCCATGCCAACTCCGCTCTGATCAGCCAAATGTGAACAAATATATTATCTAACATTATGTGTACAAATATGATTCTATGGCAGCTGATGGTAAAATTTCTATCATTAGAGACTCTATATAGATATTTTAGAAGGATGGTGCCAATTCTCGACAATATTGTGTGGGCTACAAGTGCTTGTAATTATTTTTAATTTGCAAATCAACTGACAACCATTTGGTTTTTTGGAAAAAAAAATACGTGAGTGTTTGAATTTGTTTTGGTTTTTTTAAAAAAAAAACACTAAAAAAAACAAACATCGTGCCGCATTAAAACAATTAAAAACACTAGAGAATGTAAAGTTCTTCTTTTGATGTGAATTGAGATGGATTTTTTCATTAAAAACAAACCTTAACCTTTTTATCAGCTGTTTCTGCTTTCTTACTTGTACAAATAATAATAAACTGATGATGACTATGATGACGATAATGTAATTTATTTAAAAAAAAACATTTGCTTGTTTCTTGGTTGCCTACTATATCTTGTTATAGTCGGTGTTAATGTAGAGTCTGATAATTTTTGAACAATATTAAAACAAAAACCTGTGATAAGACTTCAGCTTGGATTATTTATTTATTGTTAATCTTTCTACTTAAAACTTATCTTCTCCTACTGATGGATGATAGCAAGCACACTTTTATTATTTTTTTCCCCCATAATTGCAGTGATAAGAACATTTATTTAGCATTTCACAGTTCATATTAGGTATCAAAGTGCAACAATTAATCACAGACCAAGGAAAAGAGGGATCGAAGAGGCTGATTGTTATACTATAAATACATACCTGAGATCTTAAGATTTAACTGATATGTGTACTCCTGAGTAAATGTAATCGTGTTTATTTCATTTATTTATATATAAAATTTGGAGATTGCCCATGTCACTCACCAAACAACTCTGAGAATTTGGAAGTGACCTTCAGATCTACAACCACTGGGATACAAAACGTATCTCAGCCAACCCAAGCGGGGAGGACATGGGAAAAATGTCAGAAGGTATTCTCTCTAGTTTGTTGGTTGGTTTTGAAGAATGGTTTCAGGAATTGGGTATGCTAGTTTAATGAAAAGCAAGGACTGGGGTGAGATAATAGCAGTGTCTGAATGTCTAAGGGGCTGCCCCAAAGAAGAAGTGGGATCAACCTGTTCTCCAAAGCACCTGAAGGCAGAACAAGAAGCAATGGATGGAACCTAGTCAAAGAGAGAAGCAACCTAGAACTGAGGAGAAATTTCCCAACAATGAGAACAGTCCAATGGCTTGCCTTCAGAAGTTATGGGTGCTCCATCACTGGAGGTTCTGAAAAAGAGATTGGGCAACCATTTGTCTGAAATGGTTGTATAGGACCCAATCTGGGACGGTCATCGGGACCAGAGGTTTAGTCTTCCAAGCTCTTTTGGACAAGTGCTGGAGCCCATCCTCAGCAGAGGTGGGTTTCACATAATTTTACCACCGGTTCGCCATGGATCGAAAATGTGAGCACACGCGGCCTTCCATGCATGCGTTTTGCTTATGTGTGCGGCTTTCATGCATGCGCACAGCTTAGAAAATGTGGCTAAATAGGACGGCATAGCGCCGGAGCGGGTGAGTGGACAGGTCACCACTACCGGTTCGTCAAAACCAGTCTGAACCAGCTGAATACCACCACTGATCCTCAGGGAACTTTTCACTCACCGGAACAGCTCAATGCACACATTCTGGGGAATAGGAAATTCCTCAAGGATAGGCTCCAGCATAAGTCCGAAAGCTCAGAAAATAAAACCTCTGGTCTTGATGACTGATCCAGAGTGGATCCTGCAACCTTATCCTGGGACGAGTAGATTCCGACTTCATTGGTGAAATGGTATAGTTCAGAGGGTTGGATTAGAAGACCTCCAATGTCCCCTCCAACTCTGTTATTCTGCAGTTCTGAAACTTAAAAAAAAAGGTAAGAAATATTTTCAGTCATGTCCATGGAGATTCTCAATCATCTGGGTCATGGTTGTCCCAAAGGTGCTTTTTCAAGAGGCAACTGGACTTTCTGGGGGATTTTTTAATTTATTTATTTGAAGATGTTTCAGTTCTCATCCAAGAAGCATCTTCTAGATGAGAAGTGAAACATCTTCCAAGAAAAAAACCAGAAAGTCCAGTTGCCTCTTAAAAAGCACCTTTGAGACCTTCAGTCATGCAAGATTCTGTTACCAGAACCTTACAATAAAGACCAACCTAATATTCCTGGGTGAGCTTCTTGTCAGGACTACCTTGAAGGGCTAAGAGTAGATATGCAAGGGATTGTGTTGAAAAATGTCTCAAAAGGGTTAAGGAATTATTTTTATAAGGCTGGCACTGAAATGACATTGAAAGGAAATGCCAGAAACACATTTCTGGAGGAACAGCTCCATAGCTAAATTACCCACCAAAAGAAATATTTTTAGAACATGGAATAATAGAGTTGGAAGGGACCTCAGAGGTCTTCTAGTCCAACCCTTGCTCAAGCAGAAAACCCAGTATTAATGGTTGTCCATCTCCTTTTTGAAAACCTCCAGTGATTGATCACCCACAATTTCTGAATGCAAGTTGTTCCATTGGTTGATTGCTCTCACCATTAGAAAATTTCTCCTTCATTCTAGGTTGCTTCTCTCCTTGGTTAGTTTCCATCCATTGCTTCTTGTCTTTCCTTTTGATGCTTTGGAAAATAGTTCGACCATGTCATCTTTGTAGGAAAACAGAATAACAGAGTTGGAAGGAAACTTGGAGGTCTTCTAATCCAACCCCCTGCTTAGGCAGGAAACCCTACATCACTTGGTTATCCAATATCTTCTTTGGTGAAGACATGAATGCAAAGCCAGAGTTGGGCAGATGAAAAGAGGTGTTCCAACACTGGAGGTATTTCAGACCACCATATTTTTCGGCGTATAAGACGCTCCGGACTGTAAGACATACCTACCTTTTTTGGTGAGGAAAACAAGAAAAAGAAATCTGCCTCTGCCTCCCAGCAATTTTGCCTCGTTGCAGCAAACAGCAAACAGCCTGCTTTACTTTCAGTTTCGTTTTCAGCATAGCTTGGTTAGCACAAGAAAAAAAAAATCTGCTCCCAGCAATTTGCCTCCTTGCAGCAAGCAGCAGAGGCCTGCACAAAACAGCTGAGAATCAAGAGGCCGATCCAATCAATAGCTTGACTCCCACTTCTTTGTGGCAACCCCTGAGATAGTAGGAACTCCTCAAACATTGGAACACTGCTATCATGTCTCCCCTAATTCTTCTTTTCATTAGGCTAGGCATACCCAATTCCTGTAACCTTTCTTCATATGTTTTTCTCACCTAGATCTCTTCAGATTTGATCTCTAAAAGATGCTTTGGAGCGCAGGAGAATGGTTGCTTCAACCTGCTGCAGAAAGAGCATAGTTTAGAGATCAAAGCCCAAAAAACAGACAACCCAAATGGCCATACCACAAATCTCACTTGGGAGAGGAAGGAACTAACATCTAAACCAGGGGTCCTCAAACTTGGCAGCTTTAAGACTTGTGGACTTCAACTCCCAGAATTCTCCAGCCAGCTGTCTTAAAGCTGCCAAGTTTGAAGACCTCTGATCTAGACAAACATCTCTGAAGATGAATTTGCTGTCTAAGATGGAATCAACAGAGAGAGAAGCTAACCTGGACCTAATCAATTGAGTTGGTTCCTGCCATGAACCAAAAGCCAGGAAAATATATGAGAAATAGGGAATATTCATAATCATAAGTTTATTTGTCAAGCATATATAAGATAACAGGTAAAAGTATAAACATGATTTGAATACATGAAAAGAGTAAGTAAAAAGGAATATTAGGGCATGGACGGTAGGCATGCTGGTGCACTTATGCACGTAATCGGGCAATTTTCTGAACATTTTCAAAGCTGGCCACATCAATGCAACATGTTGCAGTAATCCACAGAAAAATGTACGTTTAATTACCTCTGCTGGGTTTTTAATTAGAAATTCCTAGTATGATATAAGCAATTAGCACTGCTTTCACTTTTTTTTCAGGCTATGGAACTTTTAGATAAATAAATAAATACATAAATGCTCCAAAAACCCCTAAAACCCCTAATCAAGAGGCAAATCTCTAATGATATATAAAAAGCGAGTTGAAATGATTGGGATTTTTTTTGCCTGAACTCTTTCCCAGAGCCTTGTCAAGTTCTTAGGGACCTCTGCAGTTTCCACAGAACACAGTCTGAAGAACTAACATTTTGCTACAAGAAGCAAACGCATGAAATGCACAGCCCCCTTCGCACTGTGCTTACTGAGATCCCCCCACCCCACCCCCCAGAAGCTCACCAGCAGGTTACAACAGCAATAGTCCTACTTGGGTGATTAGCACCAGATCAATAAACAAAATAATGGAGATCGCCTCGTGAGGCTCTTTGGTAATAGAGATGAGAAGTTTCTTGAGCATGTATTTGGTTTATTGATCTAATGCCACACTACAGTTTCATCCACTTCTTTGGAAAATTGCACTTGGGCTAAGAGTGTAATATGATGGGGGAGAGAGAGAGAGAGAGAGAGAGAGAGAGAGAGAGAGAGAGAGAGAG
>WNWU01000031.1:8743884-8754420 GCA_012654045.1 Ptyas mucosa
AAGGAAGGAAGGAAGGAAGGAAGGAAGGAAGGAAGGAAGGAAGGAAGTTTGGTTGATTAAAAAGGAAAGGAAGGAAAGCTATTTAAGAAAGAAAAGTACTATTAGACATGAGGTGGGCTTGGATGGAAAATCTTTGCTTCTGCTGGTTCGTTTGTCACATGCTGACCAATTAAAAAACTGCTGCGACTTAACAGTATCTTCCCAAAATAAACACTACCAACTGTTACTGATTATATAAATTATAATTACATCATTTTCTTGAGTCCTGAGTCCTCCAGGTCTCAGACTCCATCATCTGAAGCTTTTTCGGATATTCCTTACAATACAGGTGAATATTCAACTGACGACCACAACAGAGCCCAAAATTTCTGCTGCTAAGCAAGACATTTGTTAAGTGACTTTTGTCCCATTTTATGATCTTTCCTGCCACAGTGGTTCAGTGACTCACTGCAGTTGTTAAGTTAGTCACACGGTTGTTACAGTAAGTGAATCCGGCTTCCCCGGTTGACTGCTTGTCAGAAGGTTGCAAATATTGATCACATGACCCCGGGACACTGCAACGGTCATAAATATGAAGTGGTTGCCAATGGGGATGCTACGACGGTCGTGTGTGAAAAACAGTCTAAGGCACTTTTTTCATTGTTGTCGTAACTTTGAATGGTCATTAAAAAAATGGTTGTAAGTTGACGACTGCCTGAATTGCTACTTGCTCTTCTTCTTTAGCATATTAAAAAGTAGAGACATCACCCTGCCAACAAAAGTGTGTATAGTCAAGGCGATGGTTTCCCCAGTTGCAATGGATGGCTGTGAAAGTTGGTCCCTAAGGAAGGCTGAGCGCCAAAGAATTGAGGCCTTTGAACTCTGGTGCTGGAGAAGACTCCTGAGAGTCCCTTGGACTGCAAGGCGATCAAACCGGTCAGTCCTAGAAGAGATCAACCCTGACTGCTCTTTAGAAGGCCAGATCCTGAAGAGGAAACTCAAATATTTTGGCCACCTAATGAGAGGGAAGGACTCACTGGAGAAGAGCCTAATGCTGGGAACGATGGAGGGCAAAAGAAGAAGGGAACGACAGAGAATGAGGTGGCTGGATGGAGTCACTGAAGCAGTCGGTGTGAGCTTAAATGGACTCCAGAGGATGGTAGAGGACAGGAAGGCTTGGAGGAACGTTGTCCATGGGGTCACGATGGGTAGGACACGACTTCGCAACTAACAACAACAACAACTTCTCAAGCCCGCTTTCGCCATCGGGAGGTTTTCCTCAGAGGAAAGGAAGTGTTTTTGGACAACCACAAAAATAAATAAAAGCCCTTGAAATCCATCTGGCCTTTAGCAAGCTTGTCAGTGTATGGAAATCATGAATAATCCGTAGCCCTACAGGTGCCCACCCACAAATGTAGAAAATTTTCACTTAAGAGGAACTCTGCCTCGGCCAACTGCTGGTAGCTGCTTTGCAGACCAACGGCTTGTGAGAAGGCTCCTGAGGAGCAGTGGGGGTGTAAAGGGGAAGCAAATTGTGACTTAATGCAACTCAACAATTCCCTCCCACACGGTGGAGGCTGTGCTTTGAAGCTCACCCTGGATTGCTTTGCCTAATTTCCATGAATTGCTCTTGGCAGCTGAAATTTGTGCTCAGGCAGCGTGCCAACACTTCTCCTGAAAGTTTGGACAGCCAAGGAGAGGGTTTTTAAAAAAAAAAAAAAAAAAGAAGTCAGAATTTAAGCCCATAAATATATTTATAGCATTTAGACCTCCATATCTTATGGTTAGGGAGATGTGGTGGCTCAGTGGCTAAGACGCTGAGCTTGTGGATCAAAAGGTCGGCAGTTCAGCGGTTCGAATCCCTAGTGCCACGTAACGGGGTGAGCTCCCGTTACTTGTCCCAGCTTCTGCCAACCTAGCAGTTCGAAAGCACGTAAAAATTGCAAAAAATAGGGACCACCTTTGGTGGGAAGGTAACAGCGTTCCGTGGGCCTTTGGCGTTGAGTCATGCTGGCCACATGACTACAGAGACGTCTTCAGACAGCACTGGCTCTTTGGCTTTGAAGCGGAGATGAGCACCGCCCCCTAGAGTTGGGAACGACTAGCACATATGTGCAAGGGGAACCTTTACCTTTATCTTATGGTTCTCCACACTCGAGATGGCCCAACAGCCATAGCTGGCAGCTGACGTGAAGATGATCTACCGTAAGGCTGATCTAGAACTTGTTATAATACACCTTCCTGTTACAGTGTGCAGAAAAGAGAGAGGATAACTGGTGTTCTGTAGAGATTCTCAGTCATCCGGGTCATGGTTGTCCCAAAGGTGCTTTTTCAGGAGGCAACTGGACTTTCTTGTTTTTTCTTTGAAGACATTTTGCTTCTCACCCAAGAAGCTTCTTCAGCTCTGACTGGATGGTAGGGAATGGAAGGATTTATATTCCTTGCAGACACCATTCAAAGGGTGTTCGAAAGCCATTCAGCTATGGAAGTTGGGATATGAACACCCTTCGAATGGTGCGGGAGTATGAACGGATTTCCAGAAAAATGGCAGACTATAGGAACCAGAAACACTATTCAGGTGACCCTGAGGACACAGATAAACATCCGAGGGCTTCAACGACCCTCTAAAAGGATGCATATTTATTTTATTTATTTATTTATTTTGTCGAGTACCTATTAGATAATATATATATTATCTATTACTGTTAAGGATATTGATGTTGTGTTACCAACCAGCAGAGTAACTGCACAAGGAAACGTTGGAGAGAGCAATGAATAGGAAAACTGGTTTAGCAAAAGTTTACTTTATCGTAGGAAAAAGCAGTCGCATAGTCATAAACAAATTCCAAGTCTTCACCAATTAAATCAGTCCAGTAGTTACAGTAAAACAAACACACTCTGGTTAGCAAACCACGATGGTAGCAGATCCATCAAACGATGATTAACAGATAGCAACTCCTTCACAATAGCAGCACCTTCACAATAGCAGCTTCTTCACAATAGCAGCAACTGACCAGGTTACAATGCTTTGTTTAAGTATACTCCCAACTAGTCATTATCCAATTACAGCATGACTCAGCAAGAATGTAACATTTACAGCTTAAAGTTATAGTATACATATATTGCCTGGACAACTGGTTAGGCCCAAACCATATCCTAACAATTACTATATATTATATATATATAGTATAAGTATGAATTGAATACATAAAATGAATACAATTAAAGGGAATATTAGGACAGGGATGGTAGGTACGCTGGAAGGAATATAAATCCTTCCATTCCCCACCATCCAGTCAGAGCTGAAAAAGCTTCTTGGATGAGAAGCGAAACGTCTTCAAAAGAAAAAACCAGAAAGTCTAGTTGCCTCCTGCAAAAAAGCACCTTTGGGACTAAAATCCTAGAGTTGAAAGGGGCCATGGATGTGATACACTCTAACCCAAATCTGTAGAAATCCAAAGTGGAGCATCTGTAAAAGATATCTGTCCAGTTTCTACCTGAATTGAGATGGCTACTAAAGCTCGGATGGCCCATACTACGTTGTGTTCAACGTAACAGATTGGAAATCAAATTAGACTTTATACCAGAACTGCAACAATCCAAATGACCATTAGATGGCAGGAAAGAAGGAGAGCTTTCTGGCTCTTTTGCTGACATCTAGTGACCAAAGGTGTGTTTGCAGCCCAGAGACTTTACAAATTATATAATTTGTATATAATCTACATATATAAAAGTGAAATACCACTCACGCATCATCAAATCTCCAGAACCGTAAAGCCTACAAACCTGAAATTTGCCACGTATGTTCCTCTTGGCTTCTAGGTGCTCGCTAAGAAAGGGTTTTTCAAAATGACCATCAGATCATTAGTATTTCTTATATTATTATTAACATGCTCTGATGCTAAGGAGTTAGACTTCTATTCCCCCTCCCTACCTGAAAAGAACTCTGTTCCAACTGCCACTTGGGCATGGCCAGCACATGGCTCACCCAGCTTGCGGGGTGGGAGTTCTCCCCCCTGAAAGGGAGAGAAGGGGAGAGGAGAGGCCGATCAAGCCCGATTACATAGTTTCATAGCAGAGCATGGGTATCCAGCTAGTTATATTATAATATATTAATATAATGTAAATTATAAATTGTATAATTTGTATAATAATATATAAATGACAAAGTAGACACTATAACTTAACTGTTCCATGGAAATATACTTTGAAGGGAATTATTAAAAGGGATGTTTGGGAATGCAGTCTGAGGAGGAAATGTATCAGAGCCCATATACTTGCAGTGGAGAAGCTTAATCCACATTGAGCTAAGCCATTATTCATTTTTTCCTCTGAGTAAATTTGGCTGCACCTTTGTGGCAACGCCTGATGGCACAATTAGTTTTGTTTTTATTGACTGAAAAAGGCTTTTCCAGGTCTAAGAGATCTTTTTAAATTCTACTTTGATTTCAATCTGTAACTTTCAGCATACAGAACAGATACTCAGTGACTGAATACAGTCTAGCAATAGCACTTAGACTTATATACCACTTCACAGTGTTTCTACAGCCCTCTCTAAGCGGTTTACAGAGTCAGCCTATTGCCCCCAAACAATCTGGGTCCTCATTTTACCTACCTCAGAAGAATGGAAGGCTGAGTCAACTTTGAGCCTCGTGAGATTTGATCTGCCAAATTGCAGGCAGCCGGCAGTCAGCAAAAGTATCCTGCAGAATTGCACTCTAACCACTGCGCCACCATTTTGTAGCCATGCTTAATACAGGTAGTCCTCAGCTTATGACCACAATTGAGCTCAACATTCCTGTTGCTAAGCGAGACAGTTAACTTAGAGGATCCAATCTGGATCAGTCACCGGGACCAGAGGTTTTGTCTTCCGAACTTGTGCCGGAGCCCATCTTCAGGGAACTTCTCTCTCAGTTCAGTGAATTTAATCAAGTGAACGTTGTCCCATTTTACAACCTTTCTTGCCACCGTTGTTAAGTGAATCACTGCAATTGTTAAATTAGTAACACGGTTGTTCGGTAAATCTGGCTTCTCCGTTGACTTTGGCTTCCCAGAAGGTTGCAAAAAGTGATCGATCTCATGACCCCAGGATATGGCAACCGTCATAAATATGAGTCAGTTGCTAAGTGTTTGAATTTTGATTCAATTACAGTATGGCAGTCCTCGAGTTACAACCGTTCATTTAGTGACTGTTCCAAGTTACAACGGCACTGAAAGAAGCGACTTACGACCATTGTTCACATGTGACCAAGGGGATGCCGCAACAGTCACGTGTGAAAAATGGTCGTAAGTCGCTTCTTTCAGTGCCGTTGTAACTTCGAACAGTCACTAAATGAACGGTTGTAACTCGAGGACTACCATACTGTAATATTTGAAAATAATGTTTTCCATCAGGGAAAATGAGAATAGAGACAGATAGGAAGAAGACATCTGTTCCACCCCCGCTTACTGAACATACCTGCATAAAACATTGCAATTTTTTTTTCTTGCAAAATCCTTCCGCATTCAGTGCCATCTTCCTGAAAATTCAAACATGTACACGCACCATTGCTGTGTTTATCCTAATTACCCTAATTGCTACACTGTGGGGTTTGCAAACAATAGCAAACTCTAACGCCACCTAATTACACCCGTTATATTCATTGCAAATGGCCCCGGACTTTAAATTTCTTCCTATTGCAAACATGTCTATCTGAATGTGTTTTCTTGATGCTCTTCTTGCAAAGGTCAAGAGTCCGTACTAAAATTAGTATCAGCACTTCAGAATTTCGGAATGGCGCTTGATGCAATAAATTAATCTACCAGGGTTTAATGGATGGGAGGGGGAGGGTGTTGGAATTTTCTCTGACTTAATGGAGGGCATAACCTCCTCCAAGTGACAGGAGAGAAGTTCAAAAGCCACGTTTAGAAAGTGTGACTTCCCAGGAAAAAAAGTAGTGGAAACATGGAACCATCTTCCAGCGGAAGTCGTGAGTCAATCCTCAATAACTTGAGTTTACACATGCTTGGGATAAGCACACGTGCATCTTCCGACAAATATTTAAAATAATGAATACATAAATTAAAAAGAAAACGACGACAAAATCAAAGGGCAGATGGAATGGCAGGTCTTTTTCTCTTTGTCAGTTTTCTACCTATGTTTCTAATCCTACCAAGACCAGGTGTTTGTGAGTGTTTGGTCTATCCCAGGGGTCTGCAACCTACGGCTCTAGAGCCGCATGCGACTCTTTCCTCCCTCTGCTGCGGCTCCGTCGCTCAAAACATGCGTCACAACCACCAATGTGCGACACCCAGCGGCATGCGATTTATTGAGCTTTTCGACCCATTTTTTTTTCCAGCGTTCAAAATGTTTTTGTTGCATGCAGAAATAAAAATTTGTTTTCTCTGTAGCAGTTCATTGATTACATAAATGCAGCACACTGTATTTTTTTAATACATAGCATAAAGGTAAAAAAAAGATATATGCAGCATTATCTTCATTTTATTTATTTATTTATTTTATTTTATTTTATTAAGCTTATATGCCGCCGTTATATCTCCAACGGACTCAGGGCGGCTCACAGCAATAAAACCACAATACCATAATACAAAGTTAAAATGCCTAATTAAATCAGATAAAAGTTAAAAACCGGTATAAAACCCCATCAGTCCAGGCTGGGGGATTTGAATAACCAAGTTTTTAATTCGTGGCGAAAGGTGAGAAGGTCAGGGGCCAACCGGAGCCCCAAGGGGAGTTGATTCCAGAGGGTGGGCGCACCCACCAAGAAGGCTCTACCCCTGTGGGCCGCCAGCCGACATTGTCTCGCTGACGGCACCCTGAGCAGGCCCTCCCTATGGGCGCAAACCGGGCGATGGGATGTTGTTGCTGGCTGCAGGTGGTCCGCCAAATACCCTGGGCCTAAGCCATGTAGGGCTTTATAGGTCATCACCAGCACCTTGAATCTCACCCGGAGGGCAACCGGCAACCAATGCAAGTCGCGCAGGAGAGGTGTTACATGGGAGTATCGGGATTCTCCCATCACAACCCACGCGGCTGCATTTTGCACCAGCTGAAGCCTCCGAGTGGTCCTCAAGGGCAGCCCCATGTAGAGAGTGTTACAGTAGTCAATACGAGAGGTGACTAGCGCATGAGTAACTGTGCGTAGGGCATCTCAGTCCAAGTAGGGGCGCAACTGGTGCACCAGACGGATCTGGGCGTATGCCCCCCAACTTTTAGATGTCAAAAGGTTGTTGTGGCTCCCGGTGTTTTCTTTTCAGTGGGAAATGGGTCCAAATGGCTCTTTGAGTGTTTAAGGTTGCCGACCCCAGGTCTATCCAGATCTAGGGCTATTCCATCTCAGACCTTGGGTGGAGTAGCACTTTGAAGTTTGAAACTCCGTTTCAAAGCAGGCTTTGAAACGGAGATGAGCACCGCCCCCTAGAGTCGGGAACGACTAGCACATATGTGCGAGGGGAACTTTTACCTTTACCTTACAGATTTTCTTAGATTTTAAATTTCAGAAGTATCTACTGTAGGTAGACCAGCCAAGCTCAATAGGCACATCTTTTTTTCCCTTTTCCATTTGAAAAAAAACCCCTCATTGTTTAGAATACCTCTATAGAAATTCCACTTTCACAAAATTACGATTTTCCTCCCTGGCCACTTTCTCCATATAGAATTATTACTCGGTATTAAGCCGCTTCTGGGCTAATGAAATTTGTACATCGGTTTTAATTATCATCAATTTGTAGTAGTGATTTGCCAATCTGGCTGTTTTCAAGCTTGCTGGAAATATTACAATTTCCAGTCCGTGTTCAGCACACACCACCATTTTGCAGCCCTCGGCAACCAGCAATTTATGACAGAAAATGCTGCTTTTTTGTATGTTATATAAAACATAAAGAGGCAAAGGAACACTGGGGCGAGGGGAGGTTTATTATCATGGCACCAAAAGATGGAAGTTTGGAATCTCCCACAAGGGTACAATATACAGATAATCCTTGATTTACGATCACAATTGATCCCCAAATTTCCATGACTAAGCAAGACAGTTGTTAAGTAAATTTTGACCCTTTTTTTAAAAAAATTTGATTTATATGCCGCCCTTCTCCGGAGACTCAGGGCGGCTTTACAATGCGCTAAGCAATAGCCTTCATACTTTTGTATATTTATACAGTCAGCTTATTGCTCCCACAAACTGGGTCCTCAATTTACCTACCTTAGAAAGGATGGAAGGCTGAGTCAACCTTGAGCCTTGGTGAGATTCGAACCTGCAATAATTGCAGGCAGCTGATGTTAATAACAGGGCTTTAGACCACTGTACTATCCAAGGCTCTATTTTATAACCTTTCTTGCCACAGTTTCAGTGGTGGGAGTCAAATAATTTAACCGTTTCTCTGCCCTAATAACCAGTTGGGTGGGTGTGGCCAGGGGTGTGACAGGCAGCACTCGGCCTCCTGCACACCCCTGGGAGCAAAAACGGGGCATGGGGGGCATTGCCTCCCCACATCCCGTTTTGGGCCTAGTAGGCCTCCCTGCAGCCCCCTGGGAGCAAAAATGGGCTGCGGGGGGGGGGGGGGGGCCCCCCCCCCCAGCCCTTTTGGGCCTAGTAAGCCTCCCTGCACTTACCTGGGAGCCAAAATGGGGCGCGTGAGGAGTTCTGGAAGGGGCGGGAAGGGGAGGGTCAGGGCCAGCCAACAATTTAACAACCTGTTCATCCGAAGTGGTGCGAACCGGTTGAATCCCACCGCTGCACAGTTGTTAACTGAATCACTGCCATTTTTTAAAAAAAATTGATTTATATGCCGCCCTTCTCCGGAGACTCAGGGCGGCTTACAATGCGTTGAGCATTAAGTTAGTAACACGATTGTTAAGTGAATTTGGTTTCCCCATGGACTTTGCTTGTCAGAAGATTGCAAAAGGTGATCACATGATTCCCCAGGATACTGCAACCATGATAAATACATGCCAGTTGCCAAGTGTCCAAATTTTGATCACATGACTACAGGAATGCTGCAATGATCATTGTGTAAAAAACAATCCTAAATCTCTTTTTAAAGTGTCTTTGTAACTTAGAATGGTCACTAAACAAATAGTTGTAAGCAGAGGTGGTATTCAGCCGGTTCGGACCCGTTCCGGCGAAGCGGTAGTGGCGACCTGCGGGTGGGGTTGGCGAAGCGGTAGTGGTGACCTGCGGGTGACCTGCGGGTGGCCACCCGGGCGCAATCCCGTCCTATATCACTGTGGCTTTGATGCCACATGTATTTGTGGATGGCGCACGCAAGCGAATTGCTGTGTTGTTTGACATCGCATGCATGCATGGATGGTACACACGAGCGAATTGTTGTGTTTTGTGATGCCGCAAGCATTTGCGGATGGCGTGAGAGCTCACATTTCCAGTGCTGGGTGAACCGGTTGCTACAGTATGTGAATCCTACCTCTGGTTGTAAGTCAAAACCTATCTGTATGCTCCTCAGGTTTCAAAGGAAGACTAACCTAGAATCAACAACATGGCCAATTGCATTATGGTTTCATGTCTTCTGTGCTAATCCAGTTAATTTAGTTAATTTAGAAAACTATGGTTTAAATAAGGATGAGTTAATTTAGAATGCCATTTAAGTCATTAATAAAATTCCCAGGCTTGAAATTTTAGGTCTGGATTTGCCTCGAACTACGCCGTCTACGTTCCGACCTACGCTTAGTTCATAAGATTATTTACCAAAACGTCCTACCTGTAAATGAGTACTTTAATTTCAACCGTAATAACACAAGGGCGATCAATAGATTCAAACTCAATGTAATTTGCTCTAAACTTGAATGTAGGAAATATGACTTTTGCAATAGAGTAGTAAATGTCTAGAACACTCTACCTGATCCTGTTGTTAGTCTCGCTAATCCCCCATACCTTTTACCTTAAACTTCTTCCGTGGACTTTTCATGTTTCTTAAGAGGTCCCTAAGGGGGCGTGCATAAGCGCAGCAGTGTGCCTACCGTCCCTGTCCTACTGTCCCCATTTATATGTAATCATTCTATGTGTTTATGGCTATGTTTTGTCTATTTATAGCCTTTTATTTGTGCCAATTTTTTTCATGTGTCCATGTCTATGTCTATACTGTCACTTGTTTCCTTGTATTTGTTGACAAACAAATAAGCCATTCTACCTTAATCCTGTGTTCTTAAAATGAGCTGAAGTCCCAACAGCTGGAAAACATCAGGGTTGCAATAAGGGAAAAGTATCTATCTCTGTTTATTCATTTTGGATTCAGAAGTGAATATTAAGCTGCTGCTAATCATAATTCTAAAACTGTGCTTGTATTTTTCAGATAGGATGGGAGTGTCCCAGAATACCCTTATCTGGTCATGACATATTAAACGTATTCAAACAGTGAACTTTAATAGCTCCTATAAAACTTCTTCTAAATTTCCTGAAAGGCATCATGGAGATTCATCTGTGCTTTCGAAGTGGAAATCTACGTGATTAATTTTCAGGTTTTCCAAGACTCCCTATGGATGATGCCAATTTTGATCTATTATTATTATTATTATTATTATTATTATTATTATTATTATTATTATTA
>WNWU01000031.1:8754430-8812849 GCA_012654045.1 Ptyas mucosa
TATTATTATTATTATTATTATTATTATTATTATTATTATTATTATTAGGGTGAGGAAACTGAATTTACTCAGAGAATGGCTGACGTTAAAGAGTGCAAACTTTAAGGAACAAAAGGCCCTGCTCTCTGACCTTGTCAGTATTTTCTTCCAACAAGAAAATATTCTGTGCAAGACAAAAATAAATCATGTAAAGTGTGGATTTTATTTCTCCAGGGAAAATAAGCATAAGACCAGCTACTTATTGGTTGATGACGTATTTTTGCTAGGCACAGATCTTGCACTGTGTGACAATGTCATTTCTTTGATTCTGTCTTAATGTTATAAAGCCAGGCAATAGTGGGGTTATTAATAAACTAAACACACCATGCTTGAATTTTAAGTCAGTGGTCATGTCCCTCCATTCATGCCTTCTCATCAGGGGCATCTGTAACAGAGTGGTCAAAACAAAGTATAATGGCCTTTTTTTTAATGTAGTTTTTTAAACTTTCCCTGTTGTTCCTCTCACCCATTTTTCCTCTTTTGCTGTAACTTTGTATTTCAACTATTTTATTTTTGGAAATTTAATAAAAAGATTTTTTTTAAAAGTTATAATGCCAGCCATACCCAGGATTGTATTAGTTATTTTGGGTGCAACTGCACATTGCTGGCTCCTATCCAACTGATCATCCATTAAGACTCCAAGGTCCTACTCATTTTGATTTTATGTCATTTAACATTTTACATTTACACTTTTGATCCTGTCACGGCAGTATTTGCATAAGAAGGCACCCTATTAGATTCCTACACATAGTTTGAGCTTTTGGGGGCTATGGTATTGTGTGAACACAGCCCCCCAAAAACGGGAATGACCAAAGGCCCTTCAACTAATTTCCTTTTGAATAAGCTTGCCGTAGCAGCCCTGGGCATATCCAAAGGCACTTGGAATAAAAGCGTTCTACTTTTCATCAGATTATCTTGATCCCACTATCTGTAAGAAATGAAGTGACTAAGGAAGAGACACAAGGCCTTATCTGTAATGGTAAATCCAATTGTTAAACTTCCCCCATCTTTATCATCCTCTCCTCTAAAGCTGTGTTTATCTGCTTTGGCAACTTTAAATCGTGTGGATTTTTAACTTCCAGCAAGATTTGCTGGTTGGGGGATTCTGGGAGTTGAAGTCTACTCATCTTCAAGCTGTCAAGGTTGAAAAGCACTGCCCTAAATAGAGTGACCTTCACCTAATTTGAGTTCAAATATAGATTGGCAACATTTCCCCCCAGTGGGTCCCACTTACAGTCGTGGCCCAAATTGTGGAAACCTTTTGGGAAAAGTGTATTTGCTAAAACTAGCTAATAACACCACTTTTTTTTTTTTAGTAATACCATAAAATTATATATCAATGGAAAGATAATTTAATCAAGAATGTAAGGCAATAACTTTTATGAAGGATTTGCTATTAGAATAGCAGTTACAGTATAAAGAAGAAAAGTGAAACACGTAGAAAAAACGTGCTATGCAAAAATTATCACCATGTCAGTTGATACTTAGTTGGGTAACCTTTAGCATGAATTACGGCCTTACAACGTCTTCCCATGGAGTGACCCAAATCTTTTAGTTCTGCAGCTGTTATAATGTGCAGCCAAGGTTGAATGATAGCTTCTATTAACTAGGTTTTATTGTTGGGTCGCTTCTGACTAACAAGTTTCTTTAGTCGGCTCCATAGATTTTCCATTGGGTTCAGGTCTGGGCTACTCCCAGGCCATTCCAGCAGTGGAATAGGATTATCTTGAAACTCCAAAAAAAAAAAAAAATGGTGTTATTAGCCATCAAACCTCAAAAATACACTTTTCCCAAGAAGGTTTCCAGAGTTTTGGCCACTACTATATCTTCAGCTGATCCTTAACTGTACAACCCTTCAGAAACTATTTTTTCCCCTTAATTCAAGGACGCCATTGAAGGGCACCACGATTTCCTGCCCCCAAGGAAACCAGGGGTTTGACAGTGATTAGCAGTAAAAGCATAGCAACTCTGAGCAATTCAGACAGCTAATTTCATATACAGCTTTCTTGCCAAAGCAATTTAACCCAGTCCTGGCCAAAGGCGCTTAAATGCTTTTTGCTCTTTTTTATTTCTCCCAAAATTTCAGATGCACTTTTATCACCCTTTCCTAATTTACAGCTGTTGCCCCTTTTCCTTTCCTAGTACAGGTAGCCTTCAACTTACAACCACAGCTGAGCTACAAAATGTCTGTTGTTGAGTGAGATATTAGTTTAAATGAGCTTTGCCCCCATTTTACGATTTTTCTTGCCTCCATTCTTAAGTGAATCACTGCAGTTGTTAAGTTAGTAACACAGCTGTTAAGGGACTCTGGCTCTTCTCCATTGACTTTGCTTGTCAGAAGGTGGATCAAATGACCCCAGGACACTGTACCCGTCATAAAGATGAGTCAGTTGCTAAGCGTCTGAATTTTGATCACATGACCGGGGGGGAAGGAAATGCCACAAGGGTCCTAAGTGTAAAAACCAGTCGTAAGTCTGAGAAACGGTCATCAGTTTTTTCAGCACCACTGTAACTTTGAACGGTCACTAAACAAACCGTTGTAAGTCGAGGGCTCCCTGTACCCTCTCCTGATGACACTCTGATTCCTGCCGCTGTTGCAAACCAACGTGGGAAACCGATTTGAAGGCGGGTTGTTGTCCCACCTCACATCCCCAAAGGCATCATTGGCTGAACGCATCATGAAGGTACGCCTACAGATGAAAGTATAATTAGAAAAATATTAGACTGTGCAGAGATGGATAGATTAACATTCAATATAGAGGATAAGGAAGAAACAGAATACTTTTTAACATGGGATATGTTTTATCAATGATTGGCTAAAAGAGGTGGAAACTAGAAGATGAAAGATTAATACTATATATGAGAAAAAATGCAATAAATTATATTACATATAAGCAAATATTAATATTAATATTAGTTATTATTATCATTATTGCATATTAGCAAATAAATGATGTTAAGAATCAATTACAAATTTATTTATTCCCACTTACGGCTATATCCATGTTGCTTGTATCTTTACAACTTATATTCTTTTTATTGTTTCCTAGTATGATTTGATTGCTTATTAGTATCCTAGGACTATCACTAAGTGTTGTATCTTATGATTCTTGATGAATATATTTTATTTTTTCTTTATGTACACAGAGAGGATATGCACCACATACAAATTCCTTGTGTGTCCAATCACACTTGGCCAATAAAGAATTATATTCTATTCTATTCTATTCTATTCTATTCTATTCTATTCTATTCCTATTATTTCTTTCTTTCATTCTATTTTATTCTGTTCTGTTCTATTCTATTCTAAGAAGCAATTATTAGTATTTTAAATATGGCTGTTATTATGAATACAGAATAGAATAAAATAGAATTCTTTATTGGCCAAGTGTGATTGGACACACAAGGAATTTGTCTTGGTGCATATGCTCTCAGTGTACATAAAACTGTACATAAAAGAAAAGATACATATTATTAATGTTACTCTAACAGTTTACTAATACTTTGTATAAACAAATGGATCCGGACAATACACTGCTCATTAAGCATGCATGTCATTTAAAGAAGAAAGAAAAATGTACAAATAAACAATGGAAAAAAAATAACAATGCAAGAGAGCCAAACTCTCCAGCGGGAAAGCAAACAGCCGGTTGAAAAAAATAAATAAATCACCGGATCGATTCCGGGCAAGCACATGCAAAGTAGATCTCTGTTCCGGGAATCCGCCCCGCGGTAGGCGAAAATGACTCGCGTTGCAGCCGGGGCGCCGGGCCAAAAAAGTCTCGGAGCCCGCGAAAAAACAACCCCAACCCTTTCACACGTGACACGCAAAGGGCGGGCCTAGCCGAGCCCCGCTGTTCCGGGGAAAGGGTTACCAGACGGCTCGGCAGGCTCTCGGGAACCCTCCGTGCCCGTCTCTTCTCTCTCTCCTCTCTCCACCGTTCGCGGTGCCATGGCGCGCTTGGCAGCCTGGCTCTCCTCCTTCCTCCTGGTCGCCCTGCTGCAATTCGGGCCGTGCAGAGCCGACACCCCGGCCAACTGCACCTTTGAAGACCTGGAGGGCACCTGGGTGCTCCAGGTGAGAAGCGGGCAGGGGCCCCCGACCCGGGAGATCAATTGTTCCAACCTGGGTAAGTCGCGCCTTTTGACTTTTTGTTTTTGTTTTTTCTAATTCTTTTTTCCCCCTTCCTTCTGTTCTCGGGGAAACAAAACAAAAAAGAAATCAAAACTTTCCAACGGGAAAACATAACACGCAAGTTCAAGCGTTCCCAAGGGATTTTAACCCGTGGGTGCTGCTTCTTCTTCTTCTTTTTTTCTTCTCCCCCAAATGGCAACTGGGTTTTGTTTTTGTGTGGTTTTTTTTGGGGGGGGGGGAGCAAAACTTTTGCTTCCAAAGTTTTTCTTTCTTGTTCTTTCTTTGTTTTTCTTCTCTGGTCCAAGAAGCTTCTCACTTCACTTCACTTCTTTTCACTTCACTTCATCTGTTGAAAAGCGGAGAGGTTTTCAAAGAAAAAAAAACAAACAAAGTACAGTTGCCTTTTGGAAAAAGCATATTTAGGACAATCATCACCTGGATGATTGAGAATCTCCATAGACTGACTGACTGACTGACTATCTATCTATCTATCTATCTATCTATCTATCTATCTATCTATCTACCTACCTACCTACCTACATCTATCTATTTATCTATCTATCTACCTACCTCTATCTATCTACCTACCTACCTACCTACATCTATCTATCTACCTACCTACCTACCTACCTACATCTATCTATCTACCTACCTACCTACCTACCTACCCAGTCAGTCAGTCAGTCATGTAAAATAGCATAGAATAGAATTCTTTATTTTTATTTTTTATTATTATTTTTATTCTTATTTATATGCCGCCCTTCTCCGGAGACTCAGGGCGGCTTACAATGCGTTAAGCAATAGCCTTCATACTTTTGTATATTTTATACAAAGTCAGCTTATTGCCCCCACAAACCGGGTCCTCATTTTACCTACCTTAGAAAGGATGGAAGGCTGAGTCAACCTTGAGCCTGGTGGGATTCGAACTTAAAGTAATTGCAGGCAGCTGGATGTTAAATGCTGCCTTGTAGGATGCATTAGCCTCCTACGCCATTCAGGCTCTTTATTGGCCAAGTGTGATTGGACACACAAGGAATTTGTCTTTGGTGCATATGCTCTCAGTGTACACAAGAAAACAAGATTCACAAGGCACAACACCCAGTGACAGACATACTTAAGGCACAATATGCCCCCTCCCACATGTTGGGGTAGACCAGGTGTCCCTAGAGAAAAACACTTAATCTCTCCCCTGGCTCAAGCTGATGAAGGGAGGAGAATTTGTGGCTCAGAAGGTTAATTCAACTGCCTAACATGCAGGCAGCCAAAGTTCGAATCCGAGTAAAGGTATGGCTAGCTGATGAAAGCTAAAAAGCTTGAAATAGATCTATATTAGTCTCCCTTTATTTCGTTATCAGCAAAATACAAATTTGATATATATGTATATCAAATGGGTGAAATGTAAAATTTGTTACTACCGGTTCTGTGGGCATGGCTGGGAGGGGGGAGGGGTAATGTGACGGTGGGCGTGGCCAACTTTTTTTTTTTTTAACTTTTCAAAGCATTTTTTCTAATGCTTTGAAAAGCCTCTCTGATGATCAGGCAACTCAGCTGGGATCGTCAGAGACTTTTCAAAGCATTTTTTTAAAAACCACCTCTTCGGCCAAGAGGTTGCAGAAAAAAATGCTTTGAAAAGCCTCTGACGATCCCAGCTGAGCCGCGAGATCATCAGAGGCTTTTTTTTTTACTTTTAAAAGCATTTTTTTGTCGGAAGAGGTTGTAGAAAAAATGCTTTTAACAGTAAAAAAAAAAAAGCCTCTGATGATCGTGCGGCTCAGCTGGGCATGGAGGGGGGGCTCAGGAACTTTTGCTAATGGTTCTCCGAACCACCCACTGCCATCGCTACTGAATTGGGCGATCCGGTCCGAACCGGGAGCATTTCACCCCTGAGATAGATAGATAGATAGATAGATAGATAGATAGATAGATAATATATTATATATAATATAATATACTTATAATCTCTATAGACAGCATACACACACACATTGTGATAATCAGCTCCATTGAACACAACTCGAGAGGGATAGCCATCTAGGCCGTCTCTCCCCACCGAATTACAAATCCCATCCTCCCCAGTTTGTGTGAACATTGCTAGTTGGAAGTTGGTAACTAAACACAGTTCAGTGATGCCAGGCTGGGGCTTTTTTATCCATCCTGCTAAACCAAGTTAAAATGAGTTCGGGGTAATTTGCAATTCAGCATTGTAAAAACTCAATGACCATCTTTAAGATGATATCAGTCATCCCCCCCGTGACTCATATGGTTGATTGGTTTGGGTTTTGCAGATTGTGCAAACAGAAGAATTGTTTTGACAATCTGGGTTGCGCAAACACTTCTCCTCCATTCTGACTCAGTGCCCCCTAATTCTCATTTTTCCACTTCAACTGAAATGATACACAAACTTGGCAAACGCATTTAGGCATCAAACACCAAGCCTGTTGCTTTCGAGAAATATTTCTGGAGCGGCCTTCCTTCAGCAGGGATGCTGCTTGGAAAAGTTTTGTAGTTCCGTGTTTGGGATGAAGGAGAGCTTAAACGTTGCTTGATAGAGAAATTGGGTGGCATGTAAATTTAATAAACAACTTTTTAAAAAAAAGATTTCCCAGTGATTTTGCAAGACAAATATGACAGAGTTAATAGGTGTGTGGCAGTTCAAATCTCACCGGCTCAAAGTTGACTCAGCCTTCCCTCCTTCCGAGGTGGGTAAAATGAGGACTCAGATTGTTGGGGGCAATAGGCTGACTCTGTAAACCGCTTAGAGAGGGCTGTAAAGCACTGTAAAGCGATATATAAGTCGAAGTGCTTTGCTATGTCCCCTCCATCACTCACACTGTTGCTAGTTTCTCGGGGCCCATGTTCCACCACCCACCCTTCCTCCTCTTGCTATCACTTTTCTTAATCTGCCACTCCTTACCCCCTCCCCCGCGCTTCCATTTAATGGCCTTGGCTTGGTTAATATTTAGCTTGCCAATCTTTAACTAGAGCAAAAGCTTCCCTTTTCAATCCCTATTTGAACTAAACCCATGTTCAGGGATGTTCAACCTTGGCCACATTAAGACCTGTGGACTTCAACTGCCAGAATTCCTCAGCCACCCATGCTAGCTGGCGGAATTCTTGGAGTTGGGGTCCACAGGTTTTAAAGGGGCCACGGTTGGACACCGTGCTGCTCACATTTCAATGCTACCTCTCCCAAATCAGCTGCCCATACAGTTTGTGTGCATAAGGCCGAATGGTTAATAAGGGGCTACAGTACCTAACTCTCCGTTGAAGCCTTGTTTAACTCAGCGTACAACTAATTCATCCTTTTCTATGGCTCAAAACTTTTGCAGCTGGTGCAGATACAAATTAACAGAGTTGGAAAGGACCTTGTAGGTCATCTAGTCCAACCCTCCGCCCAAGCAGACCCTACACCATTTCTGACAAATGGTAGTCCAGTCTCTTCTTGAAAGCCTCCAATGATTAAGCTCCCACAACTTCCGAAGGCAACTTCTGTTCCATGGGTTGATTGTTCTCATTGTCAGAAAATTTCTCCTTATTTCCAGGTTGAATCTCCCCTCGTTCAGTTTCCATCCATTATTCCTTGTCTGGCCTTCAGGTGCTTTGAAGAATAACTTGACCCCTTCCTCTCTGTGGCAGCCCCTCAAATATTGGAAGACTGCTCTCATGTCTCCCCTGGACCTTCTCTTCACTAGACTAGCCATGCCCAGTTCCGGCAACCGTTCATCGTATATTTTAGCCTCCAGTCCCCTAATCATCTTGGTTGCTCTTCTCTGCACTCTTTCTAGAGTCTCAACATCTTTTTTATAGTGTGGTGACCAACACTGGATACAGTACTCTAGGTGTGGTCTTACTCAGGCTTTATAGAGTGGTATTAGTACCTCTCTTGATCTTGACTGTATCCCTCTGTTAATGCAATTTAGGATTGCATTGACTTTTTTGACTGCCGCTGCACACTATTGACTCACATTTAGCTGGTTGTCCACTAAGACTCCAAGATCCCTCTCACAGTCACCGCTGTTAAGCCTGGTTTCACCCGGTCTATATGTGTACTTTTGGTTTTTCTCGCCTAAGTGTAAGACTTTACTTTTCCCTACGTTGAATTTCATTTTGTTACATAGGGCCCAGTGTTCAAGTCTGTCCTACCGCCCAACTAAAACCATAGGAACATTTTTTTTAATTAGCATAATCCACCTAAAGTCCAAATTTGAGGAATGTTTACAAGAGGGGATAATTGCTTTGCAGTTTTTATTATCAGAGGTATGTTGCTAGTTCCAGTGTCAAGGTTAAGAGCTGTGGTTTCTCTCCACGTGATGGCAGTACCGGTAGAGGATATCTTTTTTTTTTTAAATTTGATTTATATGCCGCCCTTCTCCGGAGACTTAGGGCGGCTTACAATGCGCTAAGCAATAGCCTTCATACTTTTGTATATTTATACAAAGTCAGCTTATTGCCCCCACAAATTGGGTCCTCAATTTACCTACCTTAGAAAGGATGGTAGGCTGAGTCAACCTTGAGCCTTGGTGAGATTCGAACCTGCAATAATTGCAGGCAGCTGATGTTAATAACAGGGTGCTTTAGACCACTGTACTATCCAAGGCTCTTATCACAGAAATCTTAAGCAGAAATCTCAGTGGTTTCCGAATCGGTGTCAGGCCTCTTAAACTTCCTTTTCTTCCTCCTTGCTAATATCGCTAATTTTTTTTTTCCGGTTTTGGGGTTTTAACGTTCTTTCTGGACATCTGTGCTCTTATTCGATGCTTATTTGCAAAAAAAAAAATATCAGGTTTTCGAGTTCCTAAAAATGACATTTACCACGTATAGCTGTGAGAAGTGCATCACCGTTGATGCAAAACAAGCTAGCGTTGTATTTTTTGCAGGTTATTTTGTTCCAGAAGACGATGGGAGAAGGCAGTTCTTAGAGGAATATAAAAATAAATAGTATTTTGTTTTATTGCCACGACACTGACCTAAAAAAAACAATAATTGAGATCAGTGGGGAAACATTCCAACTGTACAGAGCTACAGATCCTTTTGCTTGAATTTCTCAACTCTTTCTGGTTTTTACCAAATGTTCCTTATGGGAGTGTGCAGGTAGTCCTCCATTTGCAACCACAATTAGGATCCCAGTTTCCGCTGCTAAGCAAGGAGGTTTTTAAGTGAGTCATGCCCGATTTTATGACCATTTGGGCCGGGGTTGTTAAGTGAGTCACTGCAGTTGTTAAAGGAATCACGCGGTTGTTAAGCGAATCTGGCTTTCTCCATTGACTGTTTGTCACAAGGTGGCTGGAAAGGATGCTGCAACTATTGTAAAAGTCCTCCACTTACAACAGTTCATTTTGCGACCGTTCAAAGTTACAACACTGAAAAAAAAGTGACTTATGATCATTTTCCCCACTTACGACCATTGCTACATCCTCATGGCCCATTGATCAAAATTCATAGGCTTGGCAACTGACTTATATTTATGACGGTTGCTGTGTCCCCGGGTCATGTGATCACCTTTTGCGTTCATCTGACAAGCAAAGTCCATGGGGAAGCCAGATTCACTTAACAACTGTGTTACTCACTTACCAAACTGCAGCATTTCACTTAACAACGGTGGCCAGAAAGATTGTAAAACAGGGAGAAATTCACTTAACAAAAATGTTTGGCTTAGCAACAGAAATGTTGAGCTCAATTGTGGTTCGTAAATCGAGGACTACCTGTACATTCCGGTCGCCAAGCATCCAAATTTTGATCACATGACTATGGGAATCAGTGGTGGGTTTCTACCGGTTCGCCCGAACTGGGGCGAACCAGTAGCATCGGCAGTGGGAGGCTCCGCCACCCACCTGGACGTCATCACGGACACTCTATGCAGGCGCAGAAGCGTTGTGCACGAGCGAAGCAAGCACACACGCATGCTCACAGTCCCGAAATAGTAGTGAAGGTAAGTGAAAACCACTATTGATGGGAATGCTTTTTTCAGTGGAATTGTAACTTTAAATGGTCCCTAAACAAACAATTGTAAGTCAAGGACTACCCATATGAGCTATTACAGCAATATTTTATGAAAATATTTCTCCCCAAATGGTGAAAGATCGCCATTTAGAGGCATGAAAAATTTTGCTGTGCTTGAAAAGTGGATGCAAAGCTGCCTTCACTTTCTCTGCTCACTTTTGTTTCTAATAAAGGAGAAAATGCAGAACTGTGCAGAGCTCCAGGTTTAAAGTAAAATAAAAAAAAGTATATTTCAGTTCAGATGCCGAACAGCTGTCTGTAACTCCTAAACCAAATATGACTTTTCTTAGGATTATGCTAAATTTGCAGGAGGCAACTACCGTATACCAGGCACCTTTTCCCCCCTAAAAGGGGGTGAAAATTTAGGTGGGTCTTATACACCGAATGTAGCCCCGCCCACCCACTGGCCCCCACCCTTTGGCCTCTGCCTCCCAGCAGTTACCTCCCTGCAAGCAAACAGTAAGAAGAAACAGCTCCTTTCAGCTTCAGCACAACCTAATTAGCACAAGTTGATTGGATTAGCCTCCCGACTCTCAGCTGTTTTGCTCAGGGCTCTGCTGCTTGCTGCAAAGAGGTAAATTGCTGGAGCAGATTTTTTTTTTCCTTGTTGCTAATCAAGCTATGCTGAAAACGAAAATGAAAGTAAAGCAGGCTGTTTGCTGTTTGCTGCAACGAGGCAAAATTGCTCAGAGGCAGAGGGAGATTTCTTTTTCTTCTTTTCCTCACCAAAATAGGTAGGTGCGTCTTATACTCCGAAAAATACGGTATATAATCTCAGGGGGGGAAAAAACTGCTGCTTTAAGGAACGGAAATGTTGAACATATTGTCCTCCTGATCTAGATTGCTCCACCGGACTTTCAAAGGAGAACAAAGAGGGAAACCGTGGTTTCATTTAGGAACTGAACTGATTTTATATTTTTCCTTTGTAAAGCTTTTTGTTCAGTTTGTGATCACATGTCCTTTATCAAAGAGATTTGGGTGGTGGAATTTCCCCACCCTTAGAAGCCTTTAAGAGGTGCAGCCAGTCAGTTGTTTGCGTAAAAGAAAAAAAAAATAAAGTTGTACTTTGGCATTCTGCAGCTTTAAATAACAGCAATGGAAATAATTTTTGAACTTGCCTTGTGCCTGAAACTTATTGGATCAGCAGGAATTTCAGTCATGTGAATATTTTTTTTTCTTTTAAGGAAATGTAAGCAGATTTCCGTGCTTGCCTTTTCGTTACCATATTTTTATATTTTGTGTGTGTGTGTGTGTGTGTGTGTGTGTGTGTGTATTGTTCTGAAAAATATTTAGCAAATGCTGGGGATTTATGGTCAATTCAGACTTTATTCCAAAGCTTTAATATTGTTCAATTGCAGCAATTCTCATTCTCTCTCTCTCTATTATGTTAGTAGCATAATCTTTTTTTTTTTAAAAAAATCTCCTTTATAGATTGTAGGCATCATTTAAAATAACACTGCAGTATTAACATCTAAAGACATCATCAAAAAGAAATATGATCAAAAGCAAAAAGGAGTAAAATGAATACAAGAAACATTTGATATAAGGTCAAACTGAAAAGATGGTAATGTTCAGAACATTAAACTAGCCAAGCTATACAATAAAAGATAAACTCACAAATTCACCAAAAGCAACTAAAAATTGAAGTATTTTTCTATTCAAACCAGGACGCAATAAAACAGATCGTAAAAAGATAATAAACATAAAAATGATACATAAAATTATTATATTAAATATTTGACCAGAGTATTTTATAGTGCTGAAGAATCTTGTTCTCATCTTTAGCAATAACATTCATAAAAAGTACCACATATCATAAATACCTTTTGTGTCTGCCATATTAACATTTATTTATTTATTTTATTTTATTTTATTTATATATCACCCTACTCCCGAGGGACTCAGGGCAGTGAACAGCCACAGGGTAAAAATACATATCTAAAAGTTAAAAAACCATTTTAAAATATATTAAATAATTTTGGCCCAAAAACAAATTTAAAAACACCCAATTTGTATAAAAACTTAAAAGCAGATTTAAAAGGGAGAGTCAAGCCAGACCAACCTGCTGGAATAAAAATGTTTTGAGGGCGTGGCGGAAAGTGCGTAAGTCTGGGATCCTCCGTATCTCCGGGGGGAGCTCATTCCAGATGGCAGGTGCCCCTACAGAGAAGGTTCTCCCCCTGGGGACTGCAGTCGACATTGTTTGGCTGACGGCACCCTGAGGAGCCCCTCTCTATGGGAGCGTACTGGTCGGTGAGAGGCTACTGGTGGCAGAAGGTGGTCTCACAAGTACCCTGGTCCTAAGCCATGGAGCGCTCTAAAGGTGGTAACCAAAACCTTGAAGCGCACCCGGAAGACCACCGGGAGCCAGTGCAACTCGCACAGGAGGTGGGTCACATGGGAGCGCCCCGTGGCTCCCATAACCACCCGCACAGCCGCATTCTGGACCAGCTGGAGTCTCCGGGTGCTCCTCAAGGGGAGCCCCATGTAGAGAGCATTACAGTAGTCCAGGTGTGAGGTGACGAGGGCATGAGTGACTGTACGTAACGAGTCCTGATCCAGAAAGGGATGCAACTGGCAAATCAGGCGAACCTGATAGAAAGTCCTCCCATAACACATATTTTATGTGTTAATTTTTTCTGTAGATACTATATACCGTACTTGGTTTAACCATATGTCAGGTTATGGGATAGAATCAGTAGTGAGTTTCAAAAATTCTTACTGTGGGCGTGGCTTGGTGGGCGTGGAAGGGGAAGGATACTGTAAAATCTCCATTTCCTCCTCACTCCGGGGACGGATACTGCAAAATCCCCATTTCCTCCCGATCAGCTTGGGACTTGGGGGGGGCAGAGAATAGATGGGGGCAGGGCCAGTCAGAATTTTTACTACCGGTTCTCCAGAACTGGTCAGAACCTGCTGAAACCCACCTCTGGATAGAATCTAATTTCTGCCAAAGAGTTATTACCAATCTATCTACTACCGGCAGAGCAATTAATATTAATTTTCATGTGGTTCTTAAACTGTGCCTCAAACAGATTGACAATAAAATTCTTAAAGGACCCCAAAAAAATATTCAAAATTGGAAAGGGGGATTTATATGCTTGCATATTTATTCAAACATTTGAAGCCTGCTTTTTTTACCAATTAATCTCAGGTCTGAATTCAGTCAGCTAAAAATAAGGCCAGATAAAAACAGTAGTTTTTTTTAAAAAATATTATTGCATATTAAGGAATAGGCAATTAACACTGTTACTGCTATGTCAGCTTTTCATCTTCAGTTACTGAAAACTCTTTGCTGTTTTGTTTTTAGGTCCTGTGGAGAAGAAAATAACTGTACATCTTCAGAAACTTGATGTAGCTGAGGACGATCGAGGGAATTACGGCTTTTTCACCATAATTTACAACCAGGGCTTCGAGATTGTCTTGAATAGCTACAAGTGGTTTGCATTTTTTAAGGTAAATGAGGATTCCCTTTCCAGAAACTCGTATGCCATTTATCCTAGAATGTATTGGCATTAAAATGTAGCTCCAAAACTAAAATCTTGCTGAGCAGAGTTGGTAAAAATTCATTTTATGTTTTTCCCCCTGGCTGTGTAACACAACCGATAGCTACATCTCCCCTTTGAAGAGCAAGCAAGGAGCAATCAATACTTAACCCTTGTAAAATACAGAATTGTATAAATAATTGAGGAAAGCAATCAAGCGCGATGTGCAACAACGTGATGTTGTAAGGTATTTCAGGGCAAACTTCAGTGGTCGGTAATGAGCATAACAAAGTACCGTATTTTACGGAGTATAAGACGCTGCGGACTATAAGATGCACCTACCTTTTTGGGGGAGGAAAATAAGAAAAAAAAATTTGCCTTTGCCTCCCAGCAGCCATCCGGTATTCATCTGGCCCATTCGTTGCCACCCGTTTGCCACGGCCCATTCACCACCGCTGCAGCCTGTTCAGCACAGCCCGTTTGCCGCCGTCCATTTGCCGCGGTCTGTTCACCAATGCCACAGCCCATTTGGCATGGCCCATTCACCGCCGCCGATCCCCATCACCTGGAACCAGCTAAAAACGGGGCAAGCGGAGGCCAAAAATGTGACATGCGGAGGCCAAAAATGGCTGAAGGGTGGGGGCCGGCAGGTGGGCGAGGCTTCAGCAATATTCAGTGTATAAGACACATCACAATTTTCACCCACTTTTGGGGGGGGAACTGTGTCTTATACTCTGAAAAGTACAGTACATGGGGTGAATTGCCTTCTAGCTGTAGGTCTAGAATGGAGATTTCTTTGCTTAAAATCCAAAGCTGCTTTTTCTTGGGATTGGAGGGAGCCTGAAGAAGTGAAACATGTGTGTTAGCATGTGGGTTGCAAGGCTTTGTGGTGGCGCAGTGGTTAGAATGCAATACTGCAGGCTAACTCTTCCCACAGCCTGGAGTTCGATCCTGACGGGGCCCAAGGTTGACTCAGCCTTCCATCCTTCCGCGGTCGGCAAAAGGATGACCTACATTGGAGTTGGCCTCAGTCTCCAATGCAGAGGTCTTGCTTCTTTGCTCCAGAAGTATTTGGAGAGGGCAGGAGTGCGATTTTAATCAAGAGCGCTAGACAGCTATTGCAAAATCTTGTGGCAAAGTCAGACCCACTGAAAACACAGCCTCCCCTTTTCCAAAGGTTGTAATTGCTCTGTGATGATACACTGCAGTAAGCGATGTCCCGATCAGATGTTTGTCTCCTGAGGTCTTGCAAGCTACACACTTTAGGTTTGGCCTGGCTTCTGTTTTCACAGATGGTAGATGAAGTCATGAGGGATAAGGCACCAGACTAGAAAGCTGGAGATTGTGAGTTCTAGTCACGAAAGGCAGCTGGGTGACTTTGGGCAAGTCACTCTCTCTCAGCCCAACTCACCAAGGGGATTGGAGGCTAAAACATATGAAGAACGGTTGCAGGAATTGGGTATGTCTAGTTTAATGAAAAGAAGGGCTAGGGGAGACATGATAGCAGTCTTCCAGTATCTCAGGGGCTGCCAGAAAGAAGAGGGAGTCAAACTATTCTCCAAAACACCTGAGGACAGGACAAGAAGCAATGGGTGGAAACTAATCGAGGAGAGAAGCAACTTAGAACTAAGGAGAAATTTCCTGACAGTTAGAACAATTAATCAGTGGAACAACTTGCCTCCAGAAGTTGTGAATGCTCCAACGCTGAAAGTTTTTAAGAAGAAATTGGACAAACATTTGTCTGGTGTTGGGTTTCCTGCCTAGGCAGGGGGTTGGACTAGAAGACCTCCAAGGTCCCTTCCAACTCTGTTATTCTATTCTATTCTATTCTATTCTATTCTATTCTATTCTATTCTATTCTATTCTATTCTAATTACCTGTCACAGTTGTTGTATGGGAAAATAAGAGGAAGAAGCTGGGTTGAATATGTCTCCGCCTTGGATAATTTGTAAAAATAATAGGAAGGAAAGGAAAGGAAAGGAGGAGGGAGGAAAAAGAAAGAAAGAAACAAAGAGAGAAAATAGAGAGAGAGAGAAAGAAATAAAAAAGAAAAGAAAGAAAGAAAAAAGAGAGAGAGAAAGAAAGAAAAAAGAAAGAAAATAAGGGAGAGAAAAAGAAAATAAGGGAGAGAGAAAAAGAAAGAAAGAAAATAAGAAAGAGAAAGAAAAATAATAAAATAAAATAAAATAAAAATTTGAGCAGAGTTTTTCTGCTTGTCCCTTTTCTGAATACTTTTGATTAGCGGGGACATGCAACAGTTCCAAGTCTGCAGACCAGCTGCAAGTCACTTTTCTCAGCATGATCATAACTTCAACTGGATGTTAAACAAATAGCTGTAAGTCAAGGACTATCAGTACAGCAGATGGCAGGCACTTAGCCAAACCTGATGAACCTCAGAAAGAAGCACAACAGAGGTGGCCTCAGTATTACATGGAGAGGAGGCTACAAGGAAATCCAAAGTCTGTAGTATATATTAGGAAATTGTGTATAGGCGAGAAATATAAGAAATCAGTGGCAAATTCCTTCTGAATCGCTGGCCAGAAAATAGCAGGATAACATGTCCATGAAGCCACCAGAAATTGAGTATCATTCAGAGAAGAAGCCTGTAGCTTTTGAACTGATCAAAGAACACGAAAGTCTATCAGGATGGAATTTCTCAGAGTTTGGGGAAGCTAACAATAACAGAGTTGGAAGGGATTTTGCAGGTCATCTAGTCCAACCTCCTGATCACGCAGGAGACATGTGCTAGAGATTCGAACCCACCAAACTGCCAACCTTTCTGATTGACAAGCTCAGTGTCTTAGCCACTGAGCCACCTAGCTCTCCTGTTCTTGCCACATGCGTTCTAATTTTTCTCCATCCGCTTCCGATCGTAGGTGACATAGCACATCTGGGTGATTGTTTCAGGGAGAGCATATTTTCTAGGTTGTTTATTCTGGATTCATCTCAGTATTGTCCGCAGTATTGTCAGGGATGCTACACATCCTCTCCATCAATCAGTTTTCTTTGTTACCTTCTGGGAGGAAGCTTCGTGGTATCCGAAGTGGAATAACTAGATTCTGTAATAGCTTTATACCATTTAGTGTCAACCTTCTTAACTCTCAGGATTCCACTATGTATTCTAAAGGGTTTCTGCTGTGTTTGTGTAAGCAACTAAGATGATCAAAGGCCTGCAGACTAAAACACACCAAGAGCCTTGGTGGCGCAGCAGACTAAAGTGCTGTTAACTAGCACCAGCTGCCTGCAATTACTGCAAGTTCGAATCTCACCAGGCTCAAGGTTGACTCAGCCTTCCATCCTTTGGAGGTAGGTAAAATGAGGACCCGGATTGTGGGGTCAATAAGCTGACTTTGTATAAAAAAGAACACCGCTTAGGGGGCCCCGAAAGCCCTACTAAGCAGGTATACACAAAAGTACGAAGGCTATTGCTTAACGCATTGTAAGCCGCCCTGAGTCTCCGGAGAAGGGCGGCATATAAATTGAACAAACAAACAAACAAATAAATAAATAAATAAATATGAAGAACAGTTGCAGGATTTGGGTTTGGCTAGTCTAGAGAAGGGATGCGGTGGCTCAGTGGCTAAGACACTGAGCTTGTCGATCGAAAGGTTGGCAGTTCAGCGGTTTGAATCCCTAGTGCCGCGTAACGGGGTGAGCTCCCGTTACTTGTCCCAGCTTCTGTCAACCTAGCAGCTCGAAAGCACGTAAAAAATGTAAGTAGAAAAAATAGGGACCACCTTTGGTGGGAAGGTAACAGCGTTCCATGCGCCTTTGGCATTTAGTCATGCCGGCCACGTGACCATGGAGACGTTTTCGGACAGCGCTGGCTCTTCGGCTTTGAAACGGAGATGAGCACCGCCCCCTAGAGTCGGGAATGACTAGCACATATGTGCGAGGGGAACCTTTACCTTTAGTCTAGAGAAAAGACGGACTAGAGGGGGTCATGATAGCAGCATTCCAGTATTTGAGGGGCGGCCACAAAGAAGAGGGGTTCAAGCTATTTTCCAAAGCACCTGAGAGCCAGACAAGGAATAATAGATGGAAACTAATCAAGGAGAGAAGCAACCTAGAACTAAGGAGAAATTTCCTAATGGTGAGGACATTTAACCAGTGGAACAGCTTGCCTTCAGAAGTTGTGGGTGCTTCATCACTGGAAGTGATGAAGGCCAACCACTTGCCTGAAATGGTATAGGACAGTGATGGCTAACCTTTTTGCTGTCGCATGCCAAAAGCGGGGGGAGCAGGGGAGGTTGCGGGTACGGGTGTCCACATCCATAATTCAATGCACCCCGCCCTCCTGCGCATGCGCACGTGACCCCCCCACACACACTTCCCCGTGCTTTTGGTACATGATGGCTCGGTGGGCCAGTAGGTCCGTTTTCCCCCGTCCCCAGGCTACAGAGGCTTTCTAGGAGCCTGGGAAGGGCAAAAACAGCCTTCCCCATTCTCCTGGAGGCCTTCCGGAGGCCAGAAACAGCCAGTTTCCTGACTTCCGGTGGGACCGGAAGGCGTGAAAATCAGTTGGCCGGCGCGCGCATGCGCGCTGGAGCTGAGCTAGGGCAACACTCGCGTGTCCACCAATTTGGCCCCGCGTGCCACCTGTGGCACCCGTGCCATAGGTTCGCCATCATGGGTATAGGATCTCTATCCTATGTATGTGTGTGTATGGGTATGGGTGTACGTGAGTTTGTGTGTGTATTCTTTTGAGAGTGGGCATCAGAATTTCATTTTTAATGTGTGCCATTGTGTACACAGAAAAAGTGACAATAAAGCTTATCTTATTTGATGGTCTAAAAACTAGAGTTTATTATTTTAATTTAATATTCTTAATTTATTTTAAGAAATGGTAAAATCCAAGAGAAATTTTATTGTTCCGGTCCAAACAATAGAACCCATAGATTACAGAGACTACACAGCTCAGTATAAAAAATATCCTCCCATACCATCACATTATCCATAATAAGCCAATTACAAGAATTGGAAAATCTCAAATGAACCATTGTATAGACAGGATTCCATGTCCTGTTGCTACACTTGCCCAGTGGTGATTATATACTAATGCATTGTTGATATTAAGCATGCAGATTAAATTCTTAAATCAATGAAAGAGAGATATCCAGTGGCTTAGCCAACTGTTAAGTTATGAAATTGGCACCCTTACAAAATTCAACCACTTTTAATAAATTTGTGAAACTGGTCTTTGAGAAAGTACAGAAGCGTAGCATAGCATAGCATAGCATAGCATAGCATAGCATGACACAGGGGTGTCACTCAAGGCTAGCAGGCCGGATGCAGCCAACAGAGTCAGCCTGGAAATAGCAAAGGACCAGCCCATGGTGCCTCTGCTAGCGAAAACGGGGCACTGGGGGTGGGGCTGTGGGTGCCCCCCCCCCCTACACAGTTTTGGCCCGCAGAGTGCTGCAGGAGGCCGTCCAGGCCAAAAATGAGGCACACGGGGGCTATAGGCGGTCGTCCCCCCCGCGCCCCCTTTCGGCCGGCAGGGTGTTGCCATCTGTCCCGTCTCCTCCCCCCGCTCCCCCCCAGCCGGTCCTCCAAGAAATCCATTTTGACACTCCTGGCATAACATAACATAACATAACATAATACAATATAACAACCCAACATGACAATAACATAACAATAGTATTCTCACATTCACTCTTACATGCACACATATTTGACGTACTTTAAGAGCAGTGAAAATCATTTACTATTTTATAGAGAGAACAATAAAGTAAGCCGGATTTAACTATCTTAACTTTCTACAAAGGCACAATCACTGCAATTACAGTATGTTCATTCACCTGCTTGGACCAAATCTGAGGAATGTAGACTAAAATTTGGATAGTCGAAAAAGAAAAGAAGACCACAAGGAAGGCAATAGCAATGAATATCCCAATACAGTGCCAAGAATCTAGCCCAGCCTTTTCCTTTTAATGCCCTCAAAGCGAATCACATAGTGGACGGCCATTTTTGTTAGAGGTGCCAAAAAAGGCCCTTTTCCAGCATTTTTTCAGCCCGTTTTTGAGGCTTTTTTCCCAGCCCTTTTCGAGGCCTTTTTCAGCCTGTTTTCAAGGCTTTTTGGGCCGTTTTTGAGGCTTTTTTCCAGCCCTTTTCGAGGCCTTTTTCAGCCCGTTTTTTGGAAACCCAAAAAAGCCTCAAAAACAGGCTGAAAAAAAGGCCTGAAAAAGGCTGAAAAAAGGGGCATGCAGAGGCCAAAAAACAGCCGGTGCGTGGGCGGGGCTTCAGCAATATTTGGTCTATAAGATGCACAGACATGTTCTCCCCCCTTTTGGGAGAAAAAAAGTGTGTCTTATAGTCTGAAAAATATGGTACTTTATACTGCACTGGTGAGACCCCACTTGGAATATTGCATCCAGTTTGAGTCACCCTCAATACAGAAAAGATTTTTTGAGAACAGGGGTGTCAAACTCAATTTCACTGAGGGCCACATCAGAATTGTGTTTGACCTCGGGGGGGGGACGACGACGTGTGTGTGTGGCCAGGGTGGGCATAGCCAGCTTGACATCACTCGTGTCAGGGCACCTGTGGTGGTCCGAGTGCTCTGCCAGCGGAAATGGGCTCCCAATCTCCGTTTTCAGCTAGGACGGCCTCCTGCAACCCGCATGCGGCCCTCCCAAGCTCCGTTTTCACCGGCAGAGGGTTATAGGAGGCCGTCCCAGCCGAAAACGGAGATTGGGAGCCCCTTTTCACTGGCAGAGGCACCACGGGCTGGTCCTTCAATGTTTCCAGGGTGGCCCCACAAGCCAGATCTAAGCACCACACAGGCCAGATAGACCACCTACCCCGTAGGCCTCGAGTTTGACACCCATGCTCTAGAAAGAGTCCAGAGAAGAACAACACAGATGATTAGGGGACTGGAGGCTAAAGCATATGATGAATGGCTACCAGGAATTGGATACGTTTAGTCTAACGGAAGAGAAGGACCAGGGGTGATAAGATAGCAGTCTTCCAATATTTGAGGGATTGTCACAGAGGGGATCGACCCATTCTCCAAAGCACCTGAGGGCAGGACAAGAAGTAATGGATGGAAGATCATTAAAGAGAGATCTAACCTAGAACTGAGGAGACATTTCCTGTCAGTGAGAACAATTAATCGGTGGAACGGCTTGTTTCCAGAAGTTATGGGTATTTCATCATTGGAGGTTTTAAGAAGAGGTTGAAAAGCTATTTCTTCCAGAATATTATAGGGCTCCTGCTTGAGTAAAGGGTTGGAATAGAAGACCTTTAAGATCTCTTCCATTATTCTGTAACACGTGGCACAAAATGTCCTTCTAGATAGCCACCATTCTTAGCTAACATAACACCGTATGAAATATCTGCAGATGGCTTCAGTCTGCTTTTCACATCCATTAGCAGAGAAAGAGTTGGTATCGACACTTAGATTTTCCTGCAAATTAGAATCCCTGTAAATGCTGTTTAATCACTTTCCCCTTTCCTTCTTTCTTTGATCAAAGAAACTACATTTTCCTTAGAGACCCCGTCGAAGGGAAGCTTATCTGACAAAATTCTGCCCTCCCCAGACTTGGAATTATCAGCTACAATTAACAGATTTAGACGGTCTGGGGGGGGGGAATCAATTTGGACTAGAGATCAAACAGATTTAAAGCCTGACCTAAGGCTTTATTGAATCCAGTCTCGAAGTGGAAGAGAGCATTTGGGGCAAACCTAGGTAGACCTGAAATTGATGGAAGAAGTTTAGTCTGGACATCCTCGAATGGACCCCGTTATCTTTAGGCATATAAATCTGAGCTCGGCATGAATTGAATTATTACCTCTCCTGCAAAAGCTTTGAGAGCTGCAGGGACTTAATAATCACCTTTCCAGCTTGAAATACCTGTGAACAGCAACAGCATTTTCTGAAGGCATTTTCAGTTCAATAATTGATGCCTACTCTTCATGCTGTTGAAGGTTGAATAATACCCCAGGTTATTTATAGAACCTCGCTTGTTCATTCTGATTATTATCCACTCTCCACCTCCAGAAGATGTTATATAGATGTTGTGGCCCGCCAGCGGAGCTGGTGGCAGACTCAGACAGTGAGGAGATTGGAGAGGAACATGGGCCAGTCCTGGAGTCTGAGGAAGGCTCTGATGAGTGCTCTGCGTTGGAGGCAGAGAGGGGGCCAGGGCCGTCTGACAGTTGTCAGCTGCCTTCAGAGTCGGACATCAGTGGGGCAGAAGAACAGCTGGAGCCTGTTCCCAGTGTGCGCATGCGCAGAGCTGCCAGGAGGAAGGATCAGCTAAGGAACAAGGGTCGACTCAGGAGTAAAGCCACAGGTGGACAGTGAATGGCCCCTCCCATAGGAAGAAAGAGGAGTGAAAGGGAGTGGAGTTTGCAAGAGACAATTAGTTCACTTAATTGGTTCGTGACTCTCAGAGACTTCTTGCCAAGTTTTGAAGATATCGGCCTGGCAGCTCTCCAAGCCAGATTAGGTCTGTGACTGTAAATTCTCCCTTGAAAGACTTTGCTGGATGTGAATGAGAGGAATTCATAGTAACTTAATGAAAAGGGTTTTTTTGTCGGGACAAGGAGTCTGCTTTGTTCTCTTGGGAAGCCTAGGTCAGAACAATAGAAGATCTAAATGTTTGATTTAAAGGAGTGGCTTATGAGGCCCAGATAACTTGTGTGCCTAAACTAGGGTGTTGGCTATGGTGAAGGGAAAACACTAACGCTTTTGGGGTATTTGGTGATTTGGAGCCTAGCAATAGCAATAGCACTTAGACTTCTATACCGCTTCATAGTGCTTTTACAGCCCTCTCTAAGCAGTTTACAGCGTCAGCCTCTTGCCTCCAACAATTTGGGTCCTCATTTTACCCACCTCGGAAGGATGGAAGGTTGAGTCAACCTTGAGCCTGGTGAGATTCAAACTGCCAAATTGCAGGCAGCCGACAGGCAGCAGAAGTAGCCTGCAGTACTGCATTCTGACCATGGCCTAACAGAAGTCTGTCTAAAAAATACATCTTCCTGTTTAGTTGAAGATTTAACTCTGATTGCATGCTCCATGACTTTTCTACCCTTAGCTAAGCAAAAGATTCTACAGGTAGTCCTCGGTTTACAACGGTTTACTTACTGACCGTTCAAAGTTACGACAGCACTGAAAAAAAATGGTGTAATGCCATTGTTCACACTTACGAGCATCGCGGCATCCTCAAGGTCATGTGATTAAATTCGGATGCTTGACAACTGGTTCATATTTATGACGTTTACAGAGTCCCGTGAGTCCCTTTTACGATCTTCTGACAAGCAAAGGCAATGGGGCAGCCAGGTTCTTTAGTGACACGGTTGTTAAGTGAATCTGGCTTCCCCATTGACTTTGCTCGTCAGAAGGTTGCAAAAATTGGTCACATGCACCTGGAACAATGCAGCCGTCATAAGTATGAATCCATTGCCAAGCATCTGAATTTTGATCACATGACCGTGGGGATGCCACAACGATGGTGTGAACGTTTTTCAGTGCCGTTGTAACTTTGGATGGTCACTAAATGAACTGTTGTAAGTGGAGGACTACCTGTACAGTTAATTCTGGATGGGTATGAACAGGGGGAATATCATGTACAGGTAGTCCTCGACTTACAACAGCTCATTTAGTGACTTTTCGAAGTTACAACAGCACTGAAAAAAGTGACTTAGGAACATTTTTCACACTTACGACCACTGCAACATCCCCAGATTCAGTTTTTTGGCAACTGACTCGTATTTATGACGGTTGCAGTGTCCTGGGGTCATGTGATCCCCTTTGGCAAACTTCTGACAAGCAAAGTCCGTGGGGAAGCCAAATTCACTTAACAACCGTGTTACGAGCTTAACACCTGCAGTGATTCATTTAACAACTGTGGCAAGAAAGGTCGTAAAATGGGGGCAAATGTCACTTAACAAATATTTCACTTAGCAACAGAAGTGTTGGGCTCAATCGTGATAGTAAGTCAAGGACTACCTGTATTGGAGAAGCCATATGTTACCACCATATTCTCACTTACTGAAAAACATTGCGCGCTGTTAGCTCCGTATTATACAGACAAACCACTGTACCTCACTGCTTGAGTCTTCTCCAACCTTCTGGAGGGCAATATCCTGGCATCCTTAAGCTTGGTTTACACGTTCCTGCCATTGCTGGCCATGGCAGCTGGGAATGATGGAAACAAGTTGCAAGATACCGTGTTTCCCTGAAAATAAGACCCAATCGGAAAATAAGCCCTAGCATGATTTTTCAAGATGCTCATAATATAAGACCTACCCCAAAAATAAGCCCCAATTAAGATCGTCAGGAGACGGAGGCATTTAGTACTGTATTTCCCCCAAAATAAGACCCAATCGGAAAATAAGCCCTAGCATGATTTTTCAGAATGCTCATAATATAAGACCTACCCCAAAAATAAGCCCCAATTAAGATCGTCAGCAGATGGAGGCATTTAGTACTGTATTTCCCCCAAAATAAAAGCCGAGGTGGCGCAGTGGTTAGAGTGCAATACTGCAGCTAGTTCACCTGACTGCTAGTTCAGCAGATCAGCGGATCAAATCTCACCGGCTCAAGGTTGACTCAGCCTTCCATCCTTCCGAGGTGGGTAAAATGAGGACCCAGATTGTTGGGGGCAATATGCTATCTAGTATACTGTCTTTGATGTAAGCCGCCCAGAGTCCTCGGAGAGTGTGCGGCATAGAAATATGATTAATAAATAAATAAACAAATAAAATAAATAAGACCTAACCAGAAAATAAGCCATCATGCGTCTTTTGAAGCAAAAATTAATATAAGACTCAGTTTTATTTGGGGGGAAATGCGGTAGATGGGTAATATTGCAAAAAAAAAAACCACACCGCAACCCCTTTCATTGCTGTTTCTGCATACGTTGGCATTCTTCAGCTCTGTAAAACCTTGCATCCGTGCCAATGTAATTAATCACCCCGGAACAGCCTATTCTCCATAAGTGTAACTACCATGTCTTGAGGCAGTGAATTTCATGAATTATACATCGTGTGAAGATATAATGTCAGCGAACCGCATCTATTGCTATTCAATTGATTTGGTCGAACAAGGATTAAGCTCTCAGTAGGGTGGGGGGAGGGAGAGAGAGAAATTATGAATTTTTTTAAAAAAAAATGAACATAGGAAAAAGATGGGGCAAGGGGGAAATCTGTCTGCTTTCTTCAGAGCCATGCATAATTATCCAGACTGCAATTACATTTAGTTCCTGGATGCTATGATTTATCCAATGGTACTCTGCATGAGGAAATGGCTCATTGGCCCATTAAATTTATTTATGTATTTCTTCGATTTTTATCCCGCCTTTATTACTTTATAAATAACTCAAAGTCAGTAAACATATATAATACCCCTTCCTCTTCCTATTTGCACCTCAGTAACAAGCCTATAAGGTGGATTGGGCTGAGAGAAAGGGACTGGCCCAAAATTACCCAGCCAGCTTTCGTGTCTAAGGTAGCCCTAGAATTCACCATCTCCTGGTGATTGGCCCAAAGTCATCCAGTTGGTTTTCATGCCTAAAGCAGAACTAGAACTCACCGTCTCATGGTGATTGGTTCAAAGTCATCCAGTTGGTTTTCATGCCTAAGGCGGGACTAGAACCCACCGTCTCCTGGTGATTGGTCCAAAGTCACCCAGCTGGCTTTCATGCCTAAGGTGGGATTGCAACTCACCATCTCCTGGTGATTGGCCCAATGTTACCTGGCTGACTTTCATGCCTAAAATGGAACTAGAACTCATCAACTTTCACAGCCATCCATTGCAACTGGGAAAACCATAGCCTTGACTATACGCACTTTTGTTGGCAGGGTGATGTCTCTGCTTTTTAGCACGCTGTCTAGATTTGCCATAGCTTTCCTCCCCAGGAGCAAGCGTCTTTTAATTTCTTGGCTGCAGTCCCCATCTGCGGTGATCTTGGAGCCCAGGAAAATAAAATCTGTCACTACCTCCCTTTCTTCCCCATCTAATTTTCCAGGAATTGAGAGGGCCGGATGCCATGATCTTAGTTTTCTTAATGTTGAGTTTCAAACCGTCTTTTGCACTCTCCTCAGATAGTATAAGACCCAGCATCCACGAGAACCACCACAGTTAGTAGTTAAGGTGTTGGATTAGTAGAAACCGAAGTTCAAGTCCATTCGGTAGAGAATAAAGATAATTTTCATGGAGACAAGCCAGATACAATCCCAGAGCAAAAACACAAACTCAACACAATCTAAAACAAGGATTGATTTAATGAGCCATTCGCAGTTTCACTGTCATGCCCATATGTACTTGAGGTTATCTAGAGTCACCAAAGCAGCTGGGGCGATCCTGGCTTGGTTTTGGTCTGATAAATGCACACATCCCCAGAGGTCAGCGCTCGTCGGCATGTATTAGCTCTAGAATTACCACAGTTATCCGAGTAACGGTGGGAGCGACCAAAGGAACCATAACTGATTTACTCTGATTTCTCTTCAGATCGTATAATCTAAAACAAGGACAAAATAGCTCAGACAGACACCACCTTAATTTCACAGGTGTACGGTGTGGAGAGAAGTAAAGAGACATCAGACTTAAAAAGATGCTTTTACTACAGCCAGTATAGTAAAGCTGTTTTAACCTCCTTTGGAGTTACTTTCTTGCTCTGGCCTACCTACTACCTACCTACTGATAGAACGGACACTTAGCCATGGATGACTTTGGGCCTCTCACACTCTCCCCGCCCAATTTATGTTAAGACACCATGAGTGAATCAAAAGTTATCAGTTTAGTAAATGCAAATAAATCTGAGAGGACACTAATTTGTGAAAATCTGGGAATTGGATAACCAGTAGTGGTTTAAGATTTCACAGGGATTGGATAACCAGTAGCGGTTTAAGATTTCACAGGGATTGAGACTGGAATCTTTTGCACACAATCATCATCCTCTTCTTTTAAGGACCCCATAATCCCTTGGGGGGTGGAGTCTGGGCAACTGAATGGAGCTGAATGTTTACTGGCCAGATGCCTTTCCTGTCACCGATGCCGAGTTTTATTCAGCAGATACATTCTCAGTGTGCCCAGAGAGAGAGTGATATCTGCCTCTACCTAGGATCGAACTCACAGCTTCCTGATTGTGAGGCGAGAGCTCCACCTCTAGGCCACCGTACCGCCTGATCTTTTGCACGCAATGCCTTTGTGGAATTGCTGGTATCCTGTCTAAAATCCGATCTTCCTTTTCGTCTCTTCCCTTTTTAGTATAAAAAAGAGGGTTCCACAGTGACGAGTTACTGCAATGAGACTCTACCAGGCTGGGTTCATGATGTCCTGGGCCATAATTGGGCTTGTTTCACTGGAATCAAGGTCTCATCTTCAGGTCCCCAAGTTCATGTGCATCAGCTACCTCCTTGGAAGAGCTCAAGAAGGTGAGTCTTGTTTAGCAAAACGGCACAGAAGATCTGCCTGTCCTGTTGTAATTCAGAAGACTGCAGTCGACTCAGCTGGTTTTCCTTCAGGCCGCTATAGCAACAGTGATTTTATTCCATTTCGGTTAAGTGTCTCCTCAGCAGACAATCTCCTTAGTCTAATACAGGGTTGTTTAGGTCTGGCCTGTGGGGCCACCCTCGAAGGACCGGCCCGTAGTGTCTCTGCCAGCAAAAATGGGCTCCCAATCTCCATTTTCGACTGGGACGGCCTCCTGCAACCCTCTGCCTGTGAAAACCGTTTTCGCTGACAGAAGGTTGCAGGAGGCCGTCCCAGCCGAAAACAAATTAGGAGCCTGTTTTAACTGGTAGAGCACTCGGACCACCGTAGGTGCCCTTGACACGAGTGATAGCAAGCGGGCCATGACCCCCTGGCCATGCCCATTTCACGCCACACACACACACACACCCGAGGTCAAACACAACCCTGATGCAGCCCTCAATGAAATCGAGTTTGACAGGCCTGGTCTAGTATGTCCATTTTGTTAGGACAGCAGATTGGAGACCCTCATGCAGGGGTGCTATTCAGCAGGTTTTGGCAGGTTCTGGAGAACCGGTAGCGGAAATTTTGAGTAGTTTGGACAACCGGCAAATATCACCTCTGGCTGGCCCCAGAGTGGGGTGGGAATGGAGATTTTGCAGTATCCTTCCCCTGCCATGCCCACAAAGCCACACCCACCAAGGCACACCACACCCACCAAGGCACAGAACCGGTAGTAAAAAAAATTTGAATTCCACCACTGCCCTCATGGGATGTTATTCAATACAGCTCAGCATCCATTACTCATTGGTTGATCTTCTTGTAAACAATGTAAGGTAGTCCTCGACTTACAACAGTCCATTTACTGACTGTTCAAAGTTACAACGGCGCTGAAAGAAATGACTTACGACCATTTTTCACAGCTGTGGCCTTTGCTGCATCCCCATGATCGTTGTGATCAAAATTCAAATGCTTGGCAATTCGTTCATGTTTATGACCGTTGCTGTGTCCCGGGGTCACAAAGAGAAATAACGGGTGCCTAGCTGTCCAGAGTTATTTTTCAAAGTGATGCGGGTGGCATATAAATTTAATAAATAAACAAAACTGAGTATAAGTTTCCTTGGCCACAGCATTCACCATCTTGCAGTAGCCAGGAGGGTCCCGAATCCTAGATCTGCTCCATCAAAAAACAATACCGTGCCTTCAAGAACCAATAATAGAATTGTCTAAAACCACAATCATCATCATCTCCTTTTAATGACCCCATAATCCCTTGCGCGGTGGAGTCTGGGCAACTGAATGGAGCTGAATGTTTACTGGCCAGATGCCCTTCCTGTCGCCAATGCGGAGTTTTATTCAGCAGATACATTCTCAGTGTGCCCAGAGAGAGAGTGATATCTGCTTCTATCTAGGATCGAGCTTCCTCATAGCTTCCTGATTGTGAGGTGAGAGCTCCACCTATAGGCCACTGCACCATTTGGCTAAACCATGATGAACAACCATAAATCCATCTTGCTTAATTTGTTTTAGCCTGTTATCCCATTCTGAGCTCAACAACTTCCAGACACCAAGACAAAATTCTCAGTTTATTGAACCAAGATTATTCTGCCCCAGGGAAAAATGAACCTCTTAAGATACCTACCTTAGAATCCCAGCAAAATCTCTCTGGAGGGCAGCTTCCTACTTTGTCCAATGATCGAATGCAGATGGCACAGTGTTGTTGGCTTAACATCAGAGGTGGTATTCAGCCGGTTCAGACCGATTCACCCGAACCAGTAGCGGAAATCGTGTATCCGCCCACCTGCTCTGGCTCTATGCCATCCTATTTAGGCACGTTTTTGAGGCCGGGTGCATGCACGAAGGTGCGCGCACCAGCAAAGTACATGTATGGAAGGCCGGGCGCATGCGTGGACAGGGTGCGTGGGAGCAAAGCGCACACTCATATTTGCGAACTGGTAGGGAAAGTAAGGGAATACCACCACTGCTTAACATCAGCCATGATGGAAGACAGCACAACATGTAATACTGAACTCCAGCACTGGGGTCGTGTTTTAAAGAAGCTTGGGGGCTGGATTTGGGTATAGTTAGGTTGTGATTGCAAAAACTGGGCTTCAGTTAAGTAACTGACAACCCCTTCTCTCCAGAATTCAACAGAGGTTCCACGTGACCAACTATGATTTTGTGAAAGCCATCAATGCTGTTCAGAAATCATGGAGAGCAACTGCCTACAAGGAATACGACAGGCTTACTTTACAAGACTTCATTCGGAGAGCTGGAGGATTGAAATCCAAAACTCCCAGGTAAAACAAGTTACTTGTCAGTGAGTAGATTTTGGGCAGGGGTCGGCAACCTTAAAACACTGAAAGAGCCACAAAGGTCCTAACCGGAAGCCCCCGTTCTATTCTGAAGCCGACCGGAAGTCCGATTCCCCTACCATAGAGTCTCCTCCTAGTGCGGCATTCTTTTTCCTCTACCTGTCCTAACCGAAAGCCCTATCAATTGTGAAGCTGACCAGCAACAGGGAGCCGCAGCAGAGGGATGAAAGAGCCACATGCGGCTCCAGAGCCGTGGGTTGCTGACCCCTGATTTAGGGAAAGAGATGTGCCATGGAGCCCAGAGACATTTTTGTTCTTGACTCCTGACTTATTTGTTGGTTTCCAAAATGGTGTTGGTGATGACATAAAGGTCCAGATTAAAAAAAGAAAAAGATGTGGACTTTGTGCATTTCTTCAAGAGCTATGTCTTTCCTGGAGAAAAGAACGGGTTAGCAAGCCTTGTCAGCTACATTTATGTACATTTTAAGATGGAAGGGACTTTGAAGGTCTACTAGTCCAACCTACAGCTCAAGCAGGAGACCCGGGAGTGGGCTCAGGGGCGAAATCCAGCAGGTTCTGACAGGTTCTGGAGAACTATAGCAGAAATGTTGAGCAGTTCTAAGAACCGGTAATGGAAATTTTGAGCAGTTCGGAGAACCGGCAAATACTACTTCTGGCTGGCCCTAGAGTAGGGTGGGAATGGATATTTTGCAATATCCTTCCCCCAGGAGTGGGGTGGGAATGGAGATTTTGCAGTATCCTTCCCATGCCACGTCCACCAAGCCACACCATGCCCACCAAGCCACACCCACAGAACCGGTAGCTTAAAAAAATGGATTTCACCACTGGGTAGGCTCCTGGGGGCAATCCTCTAGCCAACAATTGCAGGGGTTCGGCAAACCCCCCAAATGCCACCCCTGGCTGGCCACACCCACCCCTCCCCTTCCAGGTGTCTTTGTGTGGCCCATTCATCATTCCAGGTAAGTGCAGGAGCCACACAGAGGGTCTGGGAGGGCAAAAACCGGGCCTACCGGAGGTTCCAAAAGTCCGGAAACGGGCCTGTTTTTGGCCTTGGGAGGGCCTCTAGACCCCGGGTGAAGCTGTTTTCGCCCTCCCAGAGGCTCGAGGACAGCCTCCAGAGCCTGGGGAGGGCAAAAAACTACCCCTCCCCTGCCGTGGTGCAGGCAGCTGACTAGGCCACGCCCACCCAGCAACAGGGCAGTGAACCCATTGCTAAATGATCTGAGGAGTCCCTACTCTATTCTAAGACAAAGTGCGTCCATTCTCTTAAAAACCTCTAGTGATGAAGCATCCACAACTTCTGGAGGCAAATTGTTCCACCGATTAATTGTCCTGTCAGGAAATTTCTCCTTAGTTCTAGGTTCCTTCTCTCCTTGATTAGTTTCCACCCATTGCTTCTTGTCCTGCCCTCAGGTGCTTTGGAGAATAGCTTGACTCCCTCTTCTTTGTGGCTGCCCCTGAGATACTGGAAGACTGCTATCATGTCGCCCCTAGTTCTTCTCTTCATTAGTTTAGACATACCGAGTTGCTGCGACCGTTCTTCAGATGTTAGAGCCTCCAATTCCCTAATCACTTCAGCCAGAGACGCTCAAGATGCAACTTGGCATTAAGTAGGCAATGACAAACCTCAGTCATCACCTACTCATTAACCACTGGCGGAGGTTTTTTTTAAAAAAAAAAAACCTGAAAACACGTACTTGAGCATATATTAAGGTGGGGGAAACATTCAATGGGATGGAGGCATTAGTTTTCATTTCAGTTCCTTGGTCTCTGCAGTTCAATTCTATCCATACTGATGGTGCAATTTTATGGTGCAAGTTTTGAGCCATTCAGGGACGCGGTGGCTAAGATGCTGAGCTTGTCGATCGAAAGGTCGGCAGTTCAGCGGTTCAAATCCTTAGTGCCGCGTAAAGGGGTGAGCTCCCGTTACTTGTCCCAGCTTCTGCCAACCTAGCAGTTCGAAAGCAGGTAAAAAATGCAAGTAGAAAAATAGGGACCACCTTTGGCGGGAAGGGAACAGCGTTCCGTGTGCCTTTGGCATTTAGTCATGCCGGCTACATGACCACGGAGACGTCTTTGGACAGCACTGGCTCTTCGGCTTTGAAACGGGGATGAGCACCACCCCCTAGAGTCGGGAACAACTAGCACATATGTGCGAGGGGAACCTTTACCTTTATTGAGCCATTCAAAATCATCACACTGTTTTAAGCACTCCACGGTAATTTTAAGAAGAAAACATTTGTGACCAGCGTTACGCTCCTTGTTGGAACTGTGTTCAGTTTTTCTAAGGGTTTCTTACTTTAGCCTCTAAAATGAAGTGCTTACTCGGGAGGGCAAAAATGCCAATAATCTTTCTTTATCGGTTTGCTGTGATTTTATTTCATCTCTGCATATAACAAGAGAGTTCCTGTGGGAGAACTCTTGGAAAGAGTTTTTTTCCGCTATGCTAGTAAGACCTTAGACAAAGCGACGCAAAGCTCATAGCAATTAATTGTTCCATTTGTCAGATTTGAAAGATTCCAAGGTACGTATTGGGGGGAGTGTGGAGGTCTAATGGTTAAGACGTTGGACTTATTGACTGGAAGGTCAGTAGTTCGAGACCCGAGCACCGAATGATGTGGTGAGCTCCCATTAATTGCCCCTGTCGGAAAAAATATCCATCTGGTTCAGTTCTAACCCGGGGAAAAGGCACTGGAGACAAAATGGAGGCTGGAGGCTGATTGGAAAGAGGATTTAAGGGTGAAGCAGAACCAGCAAGCACATGGTTCTGGGCAGCTGACCACATGGTGTTAAGAATGGGTGTTTTTTATACCTTCTCTTGGGCTTTGCGCTTGAGCTTCCTGTTCCTGTGCAAGAACATGTATTCTATTGACTGTTCTAGGGGTTATGTAGGGGTCATACCTGGCTCTATAGGTTGTCTGAGCTAAGTTTGGTTGAAGTTTCTGAGGGTGATGCAATAATTAATGGGGAAAAAATCACCACCCTGATACCAACGATACATCATCTTATAGAAATTCACATTCCTTTTATTTCTTGTAGACCAAAACCTGCGCCCCTCGCTTCTGAAATACTCAAAGAGGCTTCCAATCTGCCAGAATCCTGGGACTGGAGAAATATGAACGGTGTTAATTACGTCAGCCCAGTACGAAACCAAGGTGTGTTCTTTTTCCTCAGCCCTGCTTTTGACTTAACTGTTTTGCAACGCTTTTACAAAAAACAAATGTCCTTTTGCAGGCATTCATGCAGAAGTGGGTTTCACATAATTTTACCACCGGTTCGCCGCGCATCAAAAATGTGATCATGCGTGGCTTGCACGCATGCACGCAGTGGTGGGTTGCCCCTGGTTTGGGCTGGTTCTGTAGAACTGGTAGTAAAACCGGCGGGAGGCTCCGCCTACTTGACCACACCTTGCACAGAAGCAAGGCGCGTGCACGAGCAAAGCAAGCGCGCGCACCCGCGATCCCATTGCGAACCGGTAGTAAAGGTAAGTAGAACCCACCCCTGATGCACGCGGCTTAGAAAACGTGGCTGAATAGAGGCCAGGGCAGGTAGGCAGGCCCATCCTCAGGTTGCCACTACCGATTCACCCGAACCGTTCCGAACCAACTGAATACCACCACTGCATTCATGGAGTTCTGTGGTTGTGTTTGTGCAATTGTGTCTTTGGGATAATTACCAGCCTCACAAAAAACACTGTGAGTACCGAGGAGACAATGTTAGTCTGTCAGTGGCAGAGAGAATTCAGCTCCAAATAGCATATTTACTATGTTGGAAGTAAGCAGTAGACTTGACATAATATTAGTAATTTTGTTCTGACCCAAGAAGCAGAATTGCCATGTCCCAATTTCTTCTCCCTTTTCTCATTCTTGTCACTTTTCCTTTATCATATATCTGAGCATACTAGGGCCATATTATAAATTATTGTAGTAGTGCCCTGTTTCCCCGAAAATAAGATCTCCCCTGATAATAAGCCCAATCGGGCTTTTCAGCGCATGCCCTAATTTAAGCCCCCCCCCCCCGAATATAAGCCCTCCCAGAAAATATTCAAACTCATGCTCAGCCGATCCCCGCCATTTCCTCTGATTTCCTCCATATGCCCCCAAATAATAAGACCTACCTGAAAATAAGGCCACGTGCTTATTTCAGGGTTCAAAAAAATATAAGACAGGGTCTTATTTTCGGGAAACACGGTATGTAGGAATGACCTTGGGAAACAGGGTCAAGAGACACATCCAAGGTAGCAGTCAGATAAAAGGCAACTTAGCCTACAACAGGAAAACAAGTAAGGCAAGCATCCTACAAAGGATCCTCCCTAGTTTCTTAGGTAGTAAAGTGGGGGAAATGTAATTTCAGGCTTGCAAAATTCTGATAATGTAACTTTACAATAAAGTAGAATTAGTGAAAAGGGACATGGTGGCTCAGTGGGTAAGACACTGAGCTTGTCAATTGAAAGGTAGGCAGTTCGGCGGTTCGAATCCCTAGTGCTGCGTAACGGGGTAAGCTCCCATTACTTGTCCCAGCTTCTGCCAACCTAGCAGTTCGAAAGCAGGTGAAAAATTCAAGTAGGAAAATAGGGACCAACTTTGGTGGGAAGGGAACAGCGTTCTATCCGCCTTTGGCATTTATGTCAGCCACATGACCACGGAGATGTCTTCAGACAGCGCTGGCTCTTTGGCTTTGAAACGAAGATGAGCACCGCCTCCTAGAGTTGGGAACGACTAGCACATATGTGCGAGAGGAACCTTTACCTTTAAGATGTTTAAACTAAAATGGCACCTGTATACATACAATTTTTGAAGTGGGGAAAAATGTGTTTTCCTCCTGATTATTCACCCCCTCCTTTTCCTCAAGAGGCAATTTGGTTTCTAAATATCGCCCTCAAATCCGTGGTGTCCTTTTCTTTTGTAAGGTACTTGGAATAAGTCTTTGGTGACAGAAAAGCACAATTCAGCTGCCTTTGGCCAGCAGGAAACGGCATTGTTCCACCACAACATTTTGTCAGGTTTCAAAAATTCTGACTCAATTACCAGAAATTCCAGTCGCGAAGGCAGAAGGGGAATGAATAAACTTATTTCGCCTAATGCAATCCTTTCCTTGTGTTGCTAAGCAGCTGATAACAGCGGCAGCATTTTAGGGCTTCTAAAAAAAGCTGGGATATTAGCTAGGCCTTTTAGCGCAGTAAGTGTATTTTACTTTATTTATTTAAGAAAAATCTAGCGCCTACGTATCCGTTCAGAGTGTAAGAGGCCCATAGAGCCAGTTTGGACAAATGGTAAAGGCACCAGGCAAGAAACCAGGAGATGGTGTGTGTTTAGTCCTACCTTAGGCATGAAAACAGGGTGACTCGGGGCCAATCCTCAAGAGACCGTGAGTTCTAATCCTGCCTTAGGCGTGAAAAAGCCAGCTGGGTGACTTCAGGCCTGTTACTCTCTCTTAATGCAGCTCATCTCACAGGTTTGTTGTTGTTTTAGTGGAGGGAAATAGGAAGAAGAAGGAACATTACATACATTCACTGACTTGGATTGTTTATTTTAAAAAGGGGGATATAAATAAATAACAAGCAAATAAAATAGAGGCGATTGTTATTTGGTTTGATTAAAAAGTCTTGAAAGGTTTTTCCTGTTCTTCCTCTTCCTCCCGCTCTCTCTTTCCCTCTCCCTCCCTCCCTCCCACCTCTCTCCCTCTCTCTCTCTCCTTCCCTCTCCCTTCCTCCCTCTTTCTTTCTCTCTCCCTCTCATTTTCTCTCTCCCTCTCTCTCCCTCTCCCTCTCTTTCTTTCTTTCCCTCCCTCCCTCCCTCTCACTTCCCCCTCTCTCCCTCTCCCTTCCTCCTTCTCTCTCCCTCCCTCTCTCACCCTCTCCCCCCTCCCTCCCTCTCTTTCTCCCTCTCCCTCCCTTTCTCTCTCCCTCCCTCTCCCTTCCCCCTTCCTCCTTCTCTCTTCCTCCCTCTGTCTCTTCTTCTCCCTCCCTCCTTTTCTCTCCCCCTCTCTCTTCCTCCCCCCTCTCTTTCTCTCTATCTCCCTCTCCCTCCCTTTCTCTCTCTCTCCCTCTCCCTTCCCCCCCCTTCCCCCAGCTCAGAGCTAAGGTGTTTCTCGTTTCAAAGGAGCTCAGTGGTTGGCTGACCTTATTCCTGCATTCTTCTCCACAGCCTCCTGCGGCAGCTGCTATGCATTTGCTTCGTTGGGCATGCTGGAAGCCAGGATTCGCATCCTCACCAACAATTCTCAGACTCCAATGCTGAGCCCTCAGCAAGTTGTTTCCTGCAGTGAATACTCCCAAGGTAAAGTAGGGTTGGGTAGCATCTGAATTTTTGGGGAAAAATTAAAAAAAAAAACCTTCTTATAGTCCTGTTGGTCCAGTTTTTCATTCTGAAAGATGCTTGCTTTCTATTCTGCTAGCCTTTATAATAAGAACCTAGTTAGCCCTTTGAGACGTCTTCAAGTTACACAGTTAACTTTCTGGAATTGTTATTTTTTTTTTCTTTCTTCCCTCCCTTTTTTAGGGTGTGATGGTGGATTTCCTTACCTTATTGCTGGAAAATACATACAGGATTTTGGCATCGTTGAGGAGGCCTGCTTTCCTTACAAAGGCATGGATTCCCCGTGCACTCTTAAGAATGACTGTTACCGCTACTACATCTCCAACTATTACTACGTGGGTGGGTTTTACGGGGCCTGCAATGAAGCCTGGATGAAACTGGAGCTCATTAAGCACGGACCGATGGCTGTTGCTTTCGAAGTCTACAATGACTTCATGTACTACTCGGGAGGAATCTACCACCACACAGGTCTGATGGATCCTTTTAACCCTTTCGAACTGACCAATCACGCCGTTTTGCTCGTGGGGTACGGCAGCGATCCCCACTCTGGTGAGCCGTTCTGGATTGTGAAGAACAGTTGGGGGACCTCTTGGGGTGAGAAAGGTTATTTCCGGATCCGGAGGGGCTCTGACGAATGCGCGATAGAGAGCATAGCAGTGGCTTCGACACCTATACCTAAAATATAATTCCTCAGATTACCTCAGAAGGCCTCTGTCCAAAGAGCAGGCGTGTCCACCCTAGAAGTGCAATGGATATTCCTTACAGCTAGTCCTTGACTTATGACCACAATTGAGCCCATTTCCGTTGCTAAGCAAGACAGGTGTTCAGTGAGTTTTGTCCCAGTTTACGGTCTTTTTTTTTCTTCTTCCCACTAGTAAGGGATCACTGCAGTTGTAACACGCTTGTTAAATCAATCCAGCTTCCCCATTGATTTTGCTGATTAGAAGGTTGCAAAAAAATGATCATGTGACCCCGGGACACTGCAACCGCCATAAGTACATGTCAGTTGCCAAGCATCCGAATATTTGAACTTGTGATGTCTCGGAGATGCAACAGTCGTAAGTGTAAAAACGATCATGAGTCATCTTTTTTCAGTGCCGTTGTAACTTCGAACGATCCCTAAAAGGAACGGTTGTAAATCGAGGACTACCTGTATACATTGAGAAAGGTGAATGGCCTTGCGTTCCCTGCCTACGAGAAAAGTTTTGTTTTTCTGTTTTTCAAATGGTGTTAAAATGAAAGCCATGGTGATTAGAAGACAAGATCAAAGAACTGGCCATAAAACAGGCACTCTTAATTCAGTTCAACTACTGCAGTATGTTGGCATGAAGGAACCTTGACAATAAATTCATGTTCTTAACTTTCAAGCCAGAATTGGTAACCATGATTGGAAGCAAGCTTACTTATTCATCACAATCGGTATTATTTCGGCTTGGCGTGATAAAATGGTCAATCATGATTAACGCTCTTCTACTATTCCATCAGGAAAAGATAGTGATTATAACAGACTTGGGGAATGGTAGTTTGGAATAGAAGCCCAACTGTGACTTGATGTTTTCAACCATGGTTAGTTTAATGCCTAAGGAGATTCTCAATCATCCAGGTCACGGTTGTCCCAAAGATGCTTTTTCCCCCAAAGGCAGCTGGACTTTTTTGGGATTTTTTTTTACTTTGACAACGTTTCGCTTCCTATCCAAGAATCTCCTTCAGTTCTAACATTTAGAACCAAAGAACTAACACACCTAGAGTACTGCATCCAGTTTTGGTCACCACAATATAAAAAAGATGTTGAGACTAGAAAAAGTGCAGAGGAGAGCAACCAGGATGATTAGGGGACTGGAGACTAAAACATACGAAGAACGGTTGCAGGAACTGGGCATGGCTAGTCTAGTGAAGAGAAGGACCAGGGGAGACATGATAGCAGTCTTCCAATATTTGAGGGGCTGTCACAGAGAGGAAGGGGTCAAGCTATTTTCTAAAGCACCCGAAGGCCAGATAAGGAATAATGGATGGAAACTGATCAAGGAGAGATTCAACCTAGAAATAAGGAGAATTTTTCTGACAGTGAGAACAATCAACCAATGGAACAGAAGTTGCTTTCCAAAGTTGTGGGAGCTTCATCACTTGAGACTTTCAAGAAGAGATTGGACTGCCATTTGTCAGAAATGGTGTAGGGTCTCCTGCTTGGGTGGGGGGTTGGACTAGATGACCTACAAGGTCCCTTCCAACTCTTAATCTGTAATCAAAACATTTGGTTCTAACTGAACTGAGTTAGAACTGAAAAAGCTCCTTGGATGAAAAATGAAACGTATTCAAAGAAGAAGGAAAAAAAACCCCAAGAAAGTCCAGTTGTCTTTTGGATAAACTACCTTTGAAACATGGATCGCGTACCTGAAGGGAATCAGTCTCTTAACCACATTAATCAGGTTTTTTAGGATAAAGTGGTACACCCCATACTTTCTCCCCATGGAAGAAAATGGTATATTTTAATGTTTACAATCTAACTATGAATTCAATTACAATGTATGAAAACTGAATATTCAGTGCAGTGGTGAAATCCAATTTTTTTTACTACTGGTTCTTGGTGAGCTTGGTGTGGCTTGGTGGGCGTGGCAGGGGAAGGCTACTACAAAATCCCCATTCCCTCCCCACTCCTGGGGGAAGGATATTGCAAAATCTCCATTCCCACCCCACTGGGGCCAGCCAGAGGTGGTATTTGCCAGTTCTCTGAACTGCTCAAAATTTCCGCTATTGGTTCTCCAGAACCTGTCAGAACCTGCTGGATTTCACCCGTGATTCGGTATGTTATTCTCCCACACTTCCTTTCCTTATTTAGCAGCCATTTCCCTTTTTGATTTTTGCCAGAAATATTTTTCTAATCCGCAATAGTATTTTTTTTAATTGCTGTGCCTTAACAAAAGAAATGAAGAAACTTGAATGTAGAAGAGAGTGTCTTGCATGCAAAATGATTATACTTTACTGTGATTTTTTGTCTGTGTGTATAAAAAAGGGAAACTTGTAAGTATCTTTTTAACAAAATACCTGGGATGACAATGTTCATTTGTTCCACAATTTGAGCAGTGCAGTACAACCGTATCGCTTCTTTTGAAGATCATCAGGGTTTGTTTTTTTTTATTCTGAATTCTGAAATAAAGAACTGTTTCTCTGTTGCTTTGGGAGTTCTTTAAATAAAGCTTACTTATTGCCTCTTTTAAGACTCCGTGGGAGATTGAAGAAGGGACACAATACTTCTGTGTGGGAACCAGAGAGTTGCTGCGGTGGAGTTACATTTTTTTAAGAACTTTTCTTCCTTGCAATATACCGTCTGACAAATTTGGGCCTTTAATGCAATTTGTTCGTAAAGCATCATAAATTAAGATGTCATATAGTCAATACGATTGGAGTGTAACCTATATATTGTCTCCCTTGCGTCACATCGAAGCTTAGAATTGGATAACCGTGTTTATTGGAAGGATAATTTGGGGCCACATTTAAGACTTTTGGGCAGCCCTGGGACCTCTGGATTTAGATGTTCGTTATAAAGTGGACTCCAATTTTTGCTACAATTTTGAACATATTGACAGTGTTCTTGTTGTGGCCTGTCGACCGCCGACCCCTCCAGCAGCCGAATCAGAGGAGGAGGACACGTAGGAGTCAGGGTTAGCAGCAAGGCAACCTGAGAGCTCTGAGGGGGAAGAGGGAATGAAGCTGTCAGAGAGACAGACAGAGGCAGAGCCTGGGCCATCTGTCAGCCCTCAGATGGAGAGTCAACAGCCCCCAGATCTGGAGGTGGCTGATGAGGAAGAAGAGGAACAGCCGGGCCCAGTGCCTGACGCGCGTATGCGCAGAAGGCAAAGGAGAGGAGAGCAGTGGAAATCTATGGGCCGATCCTTGGGACGGAAGAGCCACCGCTGCTAGCGAAGCCCCACCCTAGCTCTGAGGATAAAAGATGGGACAAGATGAATAGATGTGGCCAGCCGGATGGACTTATTAGCCTTCAGTGAGAAAGAAACTTTTTTGCTGGGCTGCCGGCACACCTAATTAAAGGAATCTTTGAGTTCACTTCAGAGGATTTGTCATGTTTGGGGAGCTGAGTCAGAACAGTCCTGGTTTCCTTTAGAGGGGATGAGATGGCTGTATTCAAGCTAAGATGAAAAGCATGGAAGGTGGAGATCTCTAAATTCTCCAAAGAAACCACCTGAGCTTTCATATTCAGCCCCTGTCGTGTCTTCTTTGGACAATGACTCCTCCATTTCTTCCTGAGAGGCCGGCTCGTGGGAGAACGGGAGAGTTCCTGGCATGACAGGAATTACTGACCCTGAATTGTCAGTAGAACAGGCCTCGGCTGGGGAGAGCTTGCAGGACAATGAGGAAGAGGGGAAGGAGCTACCTGCTGTGGTGGATCCCAGAGTACGTAAGGCAGAGAAGCTGAGGTCTGCCAGATTGCTCGGAAAAAGGCCCTTCCCGTCTTGATGGGCTGCACTGGGTGCTATTTAGCACGGCAGGCAGAGGGAGGCGTTGCTGGAAGCAACGCGTGGGTTGTGGCCAGATATTTGTGTTTCCAAGACTCTTCAGTTTGTGAGCTAGGTAGATTTAGTTTAAGTTGCCGGGAGTTTTACATGGATTTAGTTTAAGTTGCCTTTAGTTTAAGTTGTGTTCGTGTTTTGGACCCAAGCAGCTAGTTAGCTGTTTGATGGACTAATTGGCCATTGCCTAGAACCATGATGGCGAACCTATGACACACATGCCACAGGTGGCACGCAGAGTCCTCTCTCTGGGCAGGCGAGCCATCACCCCAGCTCAGTTCCACCACGCATGTGTGCGCACTTCCCATCGGCCAGCTGATTGTCAGATCTCTGCCACGCATACGCGGGGGGCAGGGCTCATGCGGGAGATGTACGGGGGGGAGCAGGGGGTTGTGCACACATGGGGGGTGGGGCGCACACGGGCGCACACACATTGCATTATAGGTAATAAGTGCAGGGAGGCCTACTAGGCCCAAAACCAGGCACGGGGGGGTGTGCTGCGCGGCTCCCCCATGGCCCGTTTTGCTCCCAGGAGGTTGCAGGGAGGCCTACTAGGCCCAAAACAGGGTGCGGGGGGTTGCATGCACATTGTGTTATAGGTGTGGGCACGCAAAAACAAAAAGGTTAGCCATTACTGGCTTAGAAGTTTAATCTGGGACTTGTTCATAGCTGCCTTCGCTTAGAAACAACCATTAGACCTCCTACCCTGGGCTGTTCCTGTGAATTCTACACGTAAACCCTGAAACTCAGACCATTGGACTGGCTGACGAACCTAACGGGAGTCTCCAAATCTCAGACTGGATTTTGGCTTCTCTTTTGAAACTACCCAGGCAAAGCCTTTATTCCCGAGACTGTTTTTGAGTTTGCCGTATGTTCATTTCCTTGTTATCTACTTGGTCTCGAGGCCAATTGCTGTTCTAATCTAGCAGCCATGTGTGAGCTGAGACTGCTGGGGGAAAAGACAAAATAAAGATCTCTCTAAAACGCTGAGTGAGTGGGGCAGTGCAGCCCACAGCTCCTTTTTGGGGGGAGGGGAGGGACTATCTATCATGCAAAGAAAGCCTCATTTTCTCTCTTATCCAGAACATGAGCCACGGAAAGATTTTTTTCATGCTATCATGTCTTTCTGGTGGATTAAACCAGGGGTCCCCAACCAGTGGTGGGATTCAGCCGGTTCGGGCTGGTTCAGGCGAACTGGTCGTTAAATTGCTGGCTGGCTCCGCCCCTCCCCATCCCTTCCAGGAGTCCCCATGTGCCCTATTTTGGCTCCCTGGTAAGTGCAGGGAGGCCTACTAGGCCCAAAACGGGGTGTGAGGGGAGCGGCGAGTCCGCCCTCTCCCTTGTGGCCCGTTTTTGCTTCCAAGGGGGTGCAGGAGGCCAAGTGCTGCCTGTTACACCATGGCCACGCCCACCCAGCCAGTCATTAGGGCAGAGAACCGGTTGTTAAATTATTTGAATGGTTGGTGACCCCTGGATTAAACAGTTTAAAATATAAATTAAGATGTCATATAGTCAATACGATTGGAGTCAGGGGTGAAATGCTACCGGTTCAAGCCGGTTTGCCCGAGATGGCAGTAAAAAAAATGCTACTGGTTCGCTGAACTGGTAGTATAAAAAAGTTTTTAAAAAGTTCCAACGATCAGCTGAGCGATCGTCGGAACTTTTTCTTTTTCTTTTATTAGCAGGGGCTGATATTATCTGAATGTTGGCTTATATCCTTCTTGGGTTAGACACAGGGATAAATAGCATCCTCCATAGTATTCAAAGCAGACAATAAAAAGCTAGAAAGGAAGCACAAGGACACATCTCCAGCAGCCAATCCTCAGTTAAGCAGTGAGTTATTTATAAAAATAATAAAGGCAAGATAAAAATAAAAAGTAATTATGTAATGTTTGGATTTTGCTGCCAGTACACATTACCCGTTGCAATAGGCCGCTTAAATATAGTAACCAATCTTACCCAATTTTTAGACAATGAGCTGCAATTCCTCTTCCTGTCCTTAGGGCTTCTATAGATACCCTGGGATTTGAACTCTGAGCAGACCAGTTATCGCAAGAATAGCCATCTGGTTGTGCAGAGAAAACAATTGCAAAGAATTAACTGGAAGGTTAAATCACCAAACATTCAGTCTCAGCTGTGGGAGAATAAAACACATTTCCTCCCTATAATATATCCTCTCAATATTTAGAAACCTAAGATCATGGCATCTGGCCCTCTCAATTCCTGGCAAATAGATGGGGAAGAAATGGAGGTAGTGACAGATTTTATTTTCCTGGGCTCCAAGATCACCATAGATGGGGACTGCAGCCAAGAAATTAAAAGATACTTGATCCTGGGGAGGAAAGCTATGGAAAATCTAGACAGCATACTAAAAAGCAGAGACCCTGCCAACAAAAGTGCATATAGTCAAGGCTTTGGTTTTCCCAGTTGCAATGGATGGCTGTGAAAGTTGGACCATAAGGAAGGCTGAGCGCCAAAGAATTGAGGCCTTTGAACTATGGTGCTGGAGAAGACTCCTGAGAGTCTCTTGGACTGCAAGGCCATCAAACCGATCAGCCCTAGAGGAGATGAACCCTGACTGCTCTTTAGAAGGCCAGATCCTGAAGAGGAAACTCAAATCCTTTGGCCATCTAATGAGAAGGAAGGACTCACTGGAGAAGAGCCTCATGCTGGGAAAGTTTGAGGGCAAAAGAAGAAGGGGACGGCAGAGAACGAGGTGGCTGGATGGAGTCACTGAAGCAGTCGGTGTGAACTTAAATGGACTCCAGAGGATGGTGGAGGACAGGAAGGTCTGGAGAAACGTTGTCCATGGGGTCACGATCAGAGATGGGTTTCAGCAGGTTCTTACCAGTTCTGGAGAACTGGTAGCGGAAATTTTGAGTAGTTCGGAGAACCAGTAGTAAAAATTCTGACTGGCCCCGCCCCCATTTATTCTCTGCCTCCCGAGTCCCAGCTGATTGGGAGGAAATGGGGATTTTGCAGTAACCTTACCCTGGATTGGGGAGGGAATGGAGATTTTGCAGTATCCTTCCCCTGCCACGCCCACCAAACCACGCCCACCAAGCCATGCCACACCCACCAAGCCATGGCCACAGAACCGGTAGTAAAAAAAATTGAAACCCACCACTGGTTGCGATGGGTCGGACACGACTTCGCAACGAACAACAACAACAAACTGCCCATATCTCAAGAACTTTCCAGATTTTCTTGGTTGTTTTTGCTATGTAATTAGATGCCAATAGAAGGATCCTGCAATGCATGAGATCCATAGGCTGGCTGTATACACTTAACGACCAGAAAATGCAATCAGTACTTATTCAACGGTGAGGCTATAAATACTTCAGTGTTTTTCAAAAAATGCCCACAGTCTCCTTGTTGACAAATGCAAGGAAGAGTTAAGAATCTCTGATTCGCATTTTTTCTCTCTACATCTGGCTTCCGTCCCCTTGTAGCGTTTGCAGCCAGAATCCATTTTTCCAAGCCCAGCCCGTGGGAAATGAAGCCTATTCTTTATTTAACTAAGCCTGCCTGAAATATTTCTAAATTAAGATGCACTAAATTGCTACTTGTTCCTCAGTTGCCATTGGAAAAGGAGGGGCTACGAAAGCCTTTTTTCTCCGCAGGTATAAAACTCTCTCTTTCTTCCTTGACCTTTTCTTGGCAGGAAGTAATAATGATCTTTTCAAATGGCACCTCGGAATAGTAATCTAGTGCACTCCGTGGGCCACTTTGACATCAGGACAAACTATAGTGATGGGGGGGGGTGTTTTTCCCCCACAAGAGGTGGAAGCAATCCCTGCGTTCAAAGACCTTTCCTCTTTCACGCTCCTTTAGCGCAGCCTTGCTGCAAATGGAAATGTTGATTTCCCTCACGGCCATCAATACCAGTTGATGGATCTTGTGCCTCCACCCCAGTGGTGAAATCCAAATTTCTTTACTACCGGTTTTGTGGGCATGGCTTGGTGGGCATGGTGTGGCTCGATGGGCATGGCAGGAGAAGGATACTGCAAAATCTCCATTCCCTCACCACTCCTGGGGGAAAGATATTGTAAAATCTCCATTCTCACCCCACTCTGGGGCCAGCCAGAGCTGGTATTTGCCAGTTCTCTGAACTGCTCAAAATTTCTGCTACGGGTTCTCCAGAACCCGTCAGAAGCTGCTGGATTTCACCCCTGCTCCACCCTAAATAATGACACAATGATGATTTGCTAGGACAGTGATGGCTAACCTTTTCCAGACCAAGTACCTAAAGCGCATGTGCGGGCACAAAATATTGTGTGCACGGGCCCGAAGCCCCAAAATGCAATTCATACGCGGGGTCCACACACATGCCCCGCCCCCACTCATGCATACACCCCACATGTGCCCTGTCCCCCATGCATGCACACATGCCCCACACACATGCCTTGCCCCTCACATGTGTGGCAGAGACCCAAAGACCAGCTGGCCGGCGGGAGACGCGCGCATGTGCAGCGGAGCTGAACTGGGGCGACGGCTCGTGTTCCATCAGAAAGGGTGCTACATGCCACCTCTGGCGCACGTGCCATAAGTTCGCCACCACAGTGCTAGGATGAGCTAGCTTCTTCACAGAATTTATGACTGCACCCTTTCTTCAACAAGCCATAGTTTGTCAGCAACATATATTTAAAATAAAAACAACAGTTATAATTGAACTTTTAAGAACTGTTACTCTTAGCGTCTGTCATTGTTACATTAGCCAGGAGACCTACAGTACGATTGCAGAATAGTCGTTTGGCTATACAAGCTGGTGCGCTTCCCATGGTGCACTGCAAGAGAGCGAGATGGCATCAGACCAGAAAGAAAGACAAATGGCTCTTACTGCAGCAGCATCCAAAGATCTCTCCCTTCCCAGAGCTGCTTCAGCGTAGTCCAAACTAATTCAAAGCAAATTCTTCATAACACAATTCTTCAGCTTTATCACCAACCTTGGTCTAATTCGGCAACCATTTTCTCTGGCAGAGGGTTGCAGGAGGCCACTGCAGCCAAAAACGGAGCTCGGGAGCCCATTTTCGCTGGAAGAGCGCTCGGGCCACCAGAGGCGCCCCCGTCATGAGTGATGTCGAGCTGACCAGACCCACTCCGGCCCCCCTAGGTCAAACACAACCCTGATGTGACCCTCAATGAAATTGAGTTTGACACCCCTGTTTTACAGGAACAAATGGCCTACAATCTCCTACATGCCTTATCACATTGTTCTTTGGTTGCTTCCAAGAATATTTGCTTCTTTCTACAAAAAAAAAAGAAAAGAAAAAAAGGCTATTGAAGGTCCTTTTCAGCATTGCATTGCAGCTAAGAGTTGTGCGGGCTGCATTCTAAAATTGTAGAAAAAAACCCATCCATTAAAGCATGATCAATGTTAGATAAAAGAGATTTGCAGAGATTCCTAGCCTTAGGTCTTATTCCACTGCCTACTCAGCGAGCCAAACTTTCAAACAAGACGTTATCTGCCAAGGTTGTGTTCTTTGGCCATCAACAAAATGTTGCTTCCCCTGTCCTCAAAACCCGGTACATATCTCTATAGTAAATTATTTATGAAACTGATGCGTATCTTTGGAACATTGCTTTATATTACAGGTAAAGGTAAAGGTTCCCCTCACACATACATGCTACTCATTCCCAACTCTAGAGGGCGGTGCTCATCTCCCTTTCTAAGCCGAAGAGCCAGCGCTGTCCGATGACGTCTCCATGGTCACGTGGCCGGCATAACTAAATGCCAAAGGAGCACAGAATGCTGTTACCTTCCCACCAAAGGTGATCCCTATTTTTCTAATTGCATTTTTTACCTGCTTTCGAACTGCTAGGTTGGCAGAAGCTGGGACAAGTAATGGGAGCTCACTCCATTACATGGCACTCGAACCACCAAATTGCCAACCTTTCTGATCGACAAGCTCAGCGCCTTAGCCACCGCATCCCCATATATTACATGTACTTCCTTTCAAAAGGTATCTTGAAATATTTGTTTGAACAATCACTAGAGGTAATCCTCAATTTACCACCACAATTGAGCCCAACATTTCTGTTGTTAAGTGAGACATTTGTAAAAAAAAAATCCATTTAAAAGCACAATCAATGTTAGGTAAAAGAGAGATTTGCAGGATTCCATTGTACAACCTTTCTTGCCTCCGTTGTTAAGTGAATCACTGCAGTTGATAAGCTAGTAAGTCAGTTGTTAAGTGAATCTGGCTTCCCCATTGACTTTGTGTTGTGGACCGTCAACGGCCTGTGCAGCTAGTAGCTGATTCCAACAGCGAGGTGGCTGGTGTGGTGCTGCGCCAGCAGCCTGTGCAGCTGGTACTCGAGTCAGACAATAAGGAGGCTGGAGAAGATGTGGTGCCAGAGACGGGGATTCAGCCAGGGCCTTCAGAACCTCCAGAAACTCCCTTAAGTGAAGAGGACGAAGAGGAGGAGCCTCTTCTCAATGCACAGGTGCACACAGCTGCCAAAAGGCAGGAGTGGCTCCTCAGGAGGAGGTCTCCTCGAGAGTAAGGCTTGGGGTTAATTGGCCACTCCCTTAGCCTATTTAAGGAGGAACGCTGACTGAAGCAATTTGCAGGGAACAACTTTGTTCACATACCTTTTTTTTTTTAATTTTATTTATATGCCGCCCTTCTCCGGAGACTCAGGATGGCTTACAATGCGTTGTATACAATGTATACAACGCATTGTAAGTATACAATGTACAATGTATATTTTATACAAAATCAGCTTATTCCCCCACAACCGGGTCCTCATTTTACCCACCTTAGAAAGGATGGAAGGCTGAGTCAACCTTGAGCCTGGTGAGAATTGAACTCGCAGTAATTGCAGGCAGCTGGATGTTAAATGCTGCCTTAGTAGGAGGCATTAGCCTCCTACGCCACTCAGGCTCCTTCGTGTCTTGTCTTGCTTTTCTTATCAGCTTCCTGCAAATTGCTTCTGGGAATTCTGCCAACCACAGTAAGCTTTCAGTTATTGTTCTTTGAATTCTTGGCGGCTGTTAATGCAGTTAATTAACAGCCGTTGTTGTAAAAGACTGATTTATTTATTAAACCAAGGTTTGAACGGACTTTGTGTGTGCTGCGTTCTTTGGGGTTCGTAACTGGGGCAGAACACTTTGCTTGTCAGAAGGTCGCAAAAGGGGATCCCATGACCTTGGGACACAGAAAAGGTCATCAATATGAACCAGTTGCCAAGCGTCTGAATTTAGATCATGTGATCATGGGGATGCTGCAAAGGTCGTAACTGTGAAAAACGGTCATAAGTCACTTTTTTTCAGTGCCGTTGTAATTTTGAATGGTCACTAAATGAACCATTGTAAGTTGAGGACTACCTGTATATTTGTTTCTCTTCAGAGTCTTCCCTGAATCAACTCATTATCAGAATAGCAGAATTGGAAGGGAAGGTGCTGAGTGCTCAAAGTACATGTGCGCGCACACGAATGCACATGCATGTGCCCAAACCACCCAAAATGCAATGCGAATGTCCCCCTGCGCATGCGTCCCCCATGCCCCATCTCCACGCATGTTCTCATCCCCCGGGCATGCTCCCCAGGCCCCCCACGCATGCTCCCCACACACCCCGCACCCCATTTTGGCTTCCAGATTGGAGCAGAAGGCTTTCTTGGCCCCAAACCGGGCATGAGGCCCCCCTCCCTGCATCCCATTTTGGGCCTGGAAAACTTCCTGCACCAACCTGCACCCCCTCGAGCATGCACCCCGCCCCCCTGCACATACACGCACATGTCCCCTGCATGCGCCCCCTCCCCCGGTGCATGCATGGCAGAGACCCAAAGAACAGCTGGCCAGCGGGAGGCACGCACACATGCGCCATGGAGCTGGGTTGGTGTTGTGACCCAGGCCCAACTAAGTAGTAGGAAAATCAGTCAGTGAAAAAACAAACTTTATTCGAAGAGCTGGGAATTACTTCATTCCCAGCATCTTTCGACTAAATTAAAGCAAATTCCTCCCAACACAAATTCCTCAGTCCTATCGCAAACCTTGGTCCAATTAGGCAAACTGCCAAAGGCCTTTCTTGGCAAACGTTCAGAAATCACAGATACAAAAATAAATGCAAGACGTAGATGAAGAAGACGAAGCTACCAATGTTGTTTTCCAGCAAAGCCCAAACGCCGTTGTCGGTCTGTTTTAAGCCTTATGGGAGGGGACAATCATCTCTTGGCCCTACTCCCGAGTTGTCCTCTTTGCTTGAGCTGCTCTTGCCTTCTGGCAGCTCTTCTCATGCGTGCATTAGGAACAGGCTCCTCCTGTTCCTCTGCCTCACTCCCATCAGTCTCTGGAGGCTCTGGAGGCCGCACTTTACTCCCCGATGTCCCTGGCCCCATCTCTGCCTCTGATGCAGAGCCCTCATCCAGGCCTTCCCCAGCCCCAGGACTGGCCCATGTTCTTCCTCAGCCTCATCACTGTTTGACTCCACTGCCAGCTCCACAGGCTGTTGGCGGACCGCAACAGCTGGGGTGACGGCTGGCATGCCCACAGAGAGGTCTCTGCATGCCACCTGTGTGCCATAGGTTCGACATCACGGCCCTCCACTATTTCAGACAAACAATTGTTCCATCTCCAGTGACGGAGCACCCACAACTGCAGCCCACAGCCCTCTTAGCTGTAATACAATGCTGCAGAAGACCTTAAATGTGGTTTTTGTGGAGAGGCAAATGTTTTCTAAGGAAAGCGACAATGACAGTTTGCTGCTGTATTTAGACAGTGAAATACACGGGGGAAATCCCATTGGTAGTCAGAATGAAAAGAGGGTTAGGGTTAGAGCAAGCTCTACTTGGAGTTATGACCAAACAGTATTGTTACGGATATATATTTTAGTGGATTTCTAAGAAAAGAGACATTTGCCCACTCTCGAATCAGACAGTTCAACTGTGTGAATAACAATACTTTTTGGTTTCATTTTCCTAGTGGTCACAGTCTTAAATGGCCCAGTTCATTCTCCGAAGGACTGGAGAATGCAGCAGCTATTTCATGTTTTCCATTAAAAAAAACCCAACTTATTATTAATGGGATGCTGATGTTGTTTTTATAAGATATCACCCTGAGCAACCAGGAAGATAATCACTTAGGCCTTTGACAGGAAACTTTGGGGAAAACCCAGCTGGAAAGTTGAGAAAAAAATATCTTGGAAGAAGACAATGACAAATCTCTTTAGTTGCTGTTGCCAAGACCGACCTGGTTTTTCACTGCACAGTCTTTTGATATTTTAAGAGCACGAAATAAGATATATGTTTTTTTTTAAAGCATTGTTTTATGCTTCTGAAGAATGTAAAAGAAATCCCAGCTGATGTTGAACACATTCCTGTTAAATCTCTAATGGTATCTCAGTCAGCTTGGTCCACAATAGAATAGGACATTTTCACCAGCTTCAGAAAAAACTGGAAGGATCGGAAGTTGTTTATTTCTTTATTTCGAAAATGTATATGGTTGCCAGGGGTGTCCACAAAATATGATAAGTGCACACACACACACACACACACACACACACACACACACACACGATAGATGTGTGTGACAGAGAGAGATACAGAGAGGGGGAGAGAGAGATGAGCTAGCAAGAGACACATAAGAGAGAGAGAGATTAGATAGATAGATAGATAGATAGATAGATAGATAGATAGATAGATAGACGGACGGACAGACACAGACAGACAGACAGACAGACAGATAGATACTGGTAGGTAGGGAGAGAGAGATACTGGTAGATAGATGATAGATAGATAGATGGATGGATGGATGGATGGATGGATGGATAGATAGATAGATAGATAGATAGATAGATAGATAGATAGATAGACAGACAGACAGACAAAGGCAGACAGACAGACAGACAGACAGACAGACAGACAGACAGACAGATAGATAGATACTGGTAGGTAGGGAGAGAGAGAGAGAGACAGATAGATAGATAGATAGATAGATAGATAGATAGATAGATAGATAGATAGATAGATGACAGACAGAAAGACAGTGCGGTCCAAAAACATTGCTGTGCTCATGTGGCCAGCATGATGCCACAGAGGGCTGTTACCTTCCCACTGAAATGATACCTATTTATCTACTTGCATTTGTATGCTTTCGAACTACTAGGTTGGCAGGAGCTCGAGCAAGCACGTGGAGCTCACCCCGTCGTGTGGCCCTCGGTTCTCGAACCTGGGCTGCTGGTTTTCCAACTGACAAGCTCAGTGTCTTAACCACTGAGCCACTGCGCCTTTCTGCATGAGATGGGCAGCTACGGAAGCTGGATCGATCAATCCATTAATAAACCCTACAGTGACGAGAACACAAGACATTAACATAGAAATTATTCTGAACAGATCATCCTGTACGGCTTCACCCTTGGATAGCTCTGACCTTTGTCTTCTAACTTATGATTCCTTCTCATGATTCTTCGCTGCATTGAGGTTGGCTTCGGTCCAGCGCAAATGTCAGGCAGAAATTTGGCAAAAGATTGAAGACATTTAACACATGATGAAGATAGTAGATGTTTCAAAGAATATCCTTTCCCCCCACCCCTAGTACAGTGGCCTCCAGTCAAAGCATCTGATGTTAAGCTGCTGGATCTGCTGATACGCTTATGCACCAAGCAAGTCATAGCTTAACCTACAAGCTAATTAATTTTTTTGTTCCTGTCGTTGTTCAGTTTCTAAGTCAGGTCTGACTCTTTGTGCCCCCATGGACCAGACACCCTGTCTTCCGCTGTGTCCCAGAGTTTGTCCAAATTCATTTTCATTGCGATGACGATGCTATCTCACCGTCTCATCCTCTGTTCTGTCCCCTTTGTCTTTTGCCTTCAATCTTTCCCAATACCGGGGTCTTTTCGAAAAAGTCCTCGCTTCTCATGTGGTGGCCAAAGTATTTGAGCTTCAGCTTCAGTATCTGGCCTTCCAAAGGGGCGGCCAAAAAGAAGAGGGGAGTCAAGCTATTCTCCAAAGCACCCGAAAGCAAGACGAGAAGCAATGAATGGGAAAAAATCAAGGAGAGAAGCAACTTAGAACTAAGGAGCAATTTCCTGACACTTAGAATAATTAATTGGGGGGAACAAATTCCAGAAGTTGTGAATTCTCCAACACTGGAAGTTTTTAAGAAGAGATTGGACAGACATTTGTCTGAAATGGTATAATGTTTCCTGCCTGAGCAGAGGGTTGGTCTAGAAGACCTCCAAGGTCCCTTCCAACTTTGTTATCCTATCCTATCCTATCCTATCCTATCCTATCCTATCCTATCCTATCCTATCCTATCCTATCCTACTCTACTCTACTCTACTCTACTCTACTCTACTCTACTCTACTCTACTCCAGTCTACTCTACTCTACTCTACTCTACTCTACTCTACTCTACTCTACTCTACTCTACTCTACCCTACCCTACCCTACCCTACCCTACCCTACTCTACTCTACTCTACTCTACTCTATTCTATTCTATAAAACATTCAGGACTTATTTCCTTGAGGATTGATTAATTGAATCTCCTTAAGGTTTCGCTTAATCTGTAGAAGTACTCTTCTTAAAAACTTCCAGTCTTTTAAGACAGAGGCCCCCAATCTTTGCGGCTTGGCGGCCTGGCCTGGGGGAGGGAGGGGAGAGGAGAACCAGGCAGCATGAGTGATGGTCTGGTGCGCATGCGCATATGTGCACCAGCCCGCTGCTCACATGAGTTGCACTGTGCATGTGCACCACAGGTGGGCTGCTGGGGGTTCACAGGAGTTCGGGAGAGAACCTCTAGCTAAGTTTCTGTGCAGTTCGGAGAACCCCCAAATCTCACTCCTGGCTGGCCCCGCCCATCCCACCCTGCCCCTCCCAGGAGTCCCCACGTGGTCCATTTTGGATGCAGGTAAGTGCAGGGCATGCGTGGAGGCTGAGGGAGGGTGAAAAATGGGCCTACCGGAAGTTTGGGAAGTTTGGGAAGAAGGCCCGTTTCTCGCCTCCAGAGGGCCTCCGGAGCCTGAGGAGGCCATTTTCGCCCTCCCAGAGGTTCGAGGAAAACCTCCAGAGCCCGGGGAGGGCAAAAACGCCCCTCCCCCACCGTAGTGCAGGAAGCCGACTAGGCCACGCCTACCATGTCCACGCCCACCATGGCTACGCCCACTCAGCAACCGGGCAGAGTATCCCTTGCTAAAATTTTTGAAGCCCATAACCAGCTGAGTTATGCCTTCTCAAAATCCTCTCTGGAGAAGATTAGAAAATGTTTACATTTAGCAAAGACATTAGGATAGCTTGCCCGGGCTTAGATAGGATGAATTTTTGGCCTTATCTATACATCCAAGGGCACGCAATGAAGATCATTATTATCCACAGTTTATTGTAAAACAGTGCTGCTTTCCCCCTCACAATCCATAAACCCACCAAAAGTATTTCTTTTCAAAGATTATAAAAACAGGATTGAGTTAAAATTATTCTACTCCGACATAATCCTCTCTCCGTACAAAGACCAACTTTTCCAAGCTGGCAGTGAAAAAAAAGAAAGAAAAAGAAAACCCCTGACTTTTATTTGACTTTACTTTCTGCTCAACTCTCCTTCCCCTTTTTAAGAACGTGATTATTATTTGAAAACTAAAAATACAATATTAATAAGGCTAGCCTTCTTCTATCGTGGGTTGGGTTAGGAGCATTTTCCGTCGGGAAAGCAAGTTGAAAAAGAATACAAATTGAATTTGAATTGAACAAAGAGATCCACTGTATATTTAGGAATGCAAATTCCTTTAACTTTCAGCCAGTTAGCATCAGGCGTATTTAGTGACTCAAGAGCTGTTTGATTATAGATATGTTTGATGAATTTGCAGTCATTACCCTATGATGAATGTCTTTGATAAAGAAAAAAAGTACAGAAGAAGATAAAACTTTTAACTGAACTGGCTGATTATATCTATCTTGTCCACTGGAGGGAAAGAAAACTTTTTCTAACTCTACATTTAGAATAACAGAGTTGGAAGGGACCTTGGAGGTCTTCTACTCCAACCCAGTGGTGAAATTCAATTCTTTTTACTACTGGTTCTGTGGGCATGGCTTGGTGGGCATGATGTGCCGTGGTGGGCATGCATTGGTGGGCATGGCAGGGGAAGGATACTGCAAAATCTCTATTCCTACCCCGCTCCTGGGGGAAGGATACTGCAAAATCCCCATTCCTTCCCCACTCCTGAGGGAAGGATATTGCAAAATCTCCATTCCCACCCCACTCTGGGGCTAGCCCAGAGGTGGGTTTCAGCAGGTTCTGACCAGTTCTGGAGAACCGGTAGCAAAAATTTTGAGTAGTTCGGAGAACCGGTCTATTCTCTGCCTCTCAAATCCCAGCTGATTGGGGGGAAATGGGGATTTTGCAGTAACCTTCCCCTCGAGTGGGGTGGGAATGGAGATTTTACAGTATCCTTACCCTGCCATGGCCACCAAGCCACGCTCACCAAGCCATGCCACGTCCACCAAGCCACACTCACAGAACTGGTAGTAAAAAAATTTGAAACCCACCACTGGGCTAGCCAACCTCTGGTATTTGCCGGTTTTCCGAACTACTCAAAATTTCCTCTACCAGTTCGTCAGAACCTGTTGGATTTCACCCCTGGTCCAACCCCCTGCTTAGGCAGGAAACCCTACACCACTTCAGACAAATGGTTATCCAACCTCTTCTTAAAAAACTTCCAGTGTTCACAACTTCTGGAGGCAAGTTATTTCACTGATTAATTGTTCTAACTATCAGGAAATTTCTCCTTAGTTCTAAGTTGCTTCTCTCCTTGATTAGTTCCTTGATTATTTTCTGGTACGTGCCTGAATTCTTCAGTGCTAAAGCCTCAAAGTCAGCGTTCATGAAATCATTGTAACAAGCTGACATAACTTGTGATCCACTGAGTCTAAACGCAGACACAGAACTGTGACCTCTGATCTCTGGAAGGGCTGCTATCACCACCAGAATATCAAATACAATAACGTAAAGCAGGAAGCATAAATAATCCGCTCACAGAAATTTCATGGCGGGTGCCTTTTTTTTTTTTTTTTGGTATGTCCAATTTCATAAGCTGTTAGAAGTCTTGCAATAATAAATAAAATGAACGATTTTATAGAGGAACCAGATCAAGAGATGCACTTAAATAAAGAGGCCAGGGAGATATAACTTTTCATTCTTTTTCGGTTTTGTTTTGTTTTCTTATTTGAAGGAAGCTGTCAAAGGTCTCATCGGGGACATGCCCAAAAGCTAAAAAATATTGGACGAAAATACATACTTCATTGGAAAAAATGACAAAGCAACATATAGACTTAAAACCAGAGATATTTTTGTTTGGCGTTCTACCGGAAAAATATGATAAAAAGATTGTATATCTGGTCTTGCATATATTAACCGCAACTAGAATTGCATTTGCGCAACAATGGGAAAATGATGAGATTCCATCTGAGGGGAATGTAATTAAGAAAATATTAGAATCATCACCAAATATGAGCCAGCAGTGTGAAGCAGCTGTCAAAAAAACCAACACAGTTCTAGGCTGCATAAACAGAGGGATAGAATCAAGATCACGTGAAGTGCTAATACCGCTTTATAAGGCCACATTTGGAATACAAAAGCATTCAGTTTTGGTCACCACCATGTAAACAAAGATGTGGAGACTCTAGAAAGAGTGCAGAGAAGAGCAACAAAGATGATTAGGGGACAGGAGGCTAAAATATACAATGAACGGTTGCAGGAACTGGGCATGTTCACTAGTCTAGTGAAGAGAAGGACCAGGGGAGACATGAGAGCAGTCTTTCAATATTTGAGGGGCTGCCACAGAGAGGAAGGGGGTCAAGTTATTCTTCAAAGCACTTGAAGGCCAGACAAGGAATAATGGGTGGAAACTGAACAAGGAGAGAAGCAACTTAGAACTAAGGAGAAATTTCCTGACAGTTAGAACAATTAATCAGTGGAACAACTTGCCTCCAGAAGTTATGAATACTCCAACACTGGAAGCTTTTAAGAAGATGTTGGATAACTATTTGTCTGAAGTGGTGTAGGGTTTTCTGCCTAAGCAGGGGGTTGGACTAGAAGACCTCCAATGTCCCTTCCAACTCTGTTTTCTGTTATTCTGAATCGATCTTATTCTATCTATCTTTAAGTGCAACATTCCCATCTGACAAAAACATGGACATTTGGCAACCAATGTATTTCCTGGTTGCAGCATCCTGGGCAGGGATGATTCTACTTACCTTTACTACCGGTTCGCATCGGGAGAGACAAGCTTCTGCGTATGCGCAGATGGTACCTTATGATGTCTGTCAGGGTGAGTGGAGCCTCCTGGCACTTTTACTACCGGTTCTCAAGAACCGGACAGAACCGGGAGGAACCATTGATCCTGGGGTCATGTGATCACCATTCACAATCTTCTCAGCAGTCTTCCGTCAGGCAAAGTCAATGGGGGAAGCTGGATTCGCTTAATGATTGCAATGATTTAACAACCATGGCAAAAAAAAAAAAAGATTGTAAAATCAGGCGGAACTCACTAATAAACTGCTTTGCTTGGCAATGGAAATTCTGGACTCAAGCTGTGGTCATAAGTCGAGGACTACTATATAGGAGCAGCTTTGCTCTTGCCTTTATAGCAAGGGGAAAACGTTAAAGGGAAATAGCAATGGCAACAGCACTTAGATTTATGTACCGCTTCACAGTGCTTTACAGCTCTCTCTAAGCGGTTTACAGAGACAGCCTATGGCCCCCAACAATCTAGGTCCTCATTTTACCCACCTCAGAAGGATGGAAGGCTGAGTCAACCTTGAGCTTGGGTGGGATTTGAACTGCCAAATTGCAGGCAGCCGGAAGTCAGCAAAAGTAGCCTGTAGTACTGCACTGTAACCACTGTACCATCATGCCTCCTTCCTTCCTTCCTTCCTTCCTTCCTTCCTTCCTTCCTTCCTTCCCTCCCTCCCTCCCTCCCTCCCTCCCTTCCTTCCTTCGCAATAGCACTTAGACTTATATACTACTTTCAGTGGTGGGATTCAAATAATTTAACAACCGGTTCTCTGCCCTAATGATTTCTTCCAACAACCAGTTTGCCAAACTGCTCAGAAAGTTAACAACTGGTTCTCCCGAAGTGGTGCGAACTGGCTGAATCCCACCACTAACTACTTCACAGTCCTTTACAGCCCTCTCTAAGCAGTTTACAGAGTCATCATATTGCCCCCAACAATCTGGTTCCTCATTTTACTCACCTCGGAAGGATGGAAGGCTGAGTCAACCTTGACCCTAGTGGGATTCAAACTGCCAAATTGCAGGCAGCTGACAAACAGTAGAAGTAGTCTGCACTCTAACCACTGCGCCACCGTGGCTGAAATATGGCAGGTGGGCAAGGGGTCAAGGGTGGAGCATCAACTGACTGATCTCTGTTAGATCCTTGGTGCTCTCTAAGCTTGGGTGTTGGCTGCAGGTTTTTCGTTACCCAACTAGGTAACATTATCAGTGCTATTGACTCTGGGATTTAGGACCTATATATAGCAATATTGCTAGCTCAACGTTGGTGGTAGCAATATTGACTGATAAGTGTGGCTTGCTCCATTGTAAATGAGTACATAGTAACGGGGCCACAACATGCATCTCAAAATCATCTGGCACAGGGAAAGGAATTATGGGAAAGGGTCAGCCTGAAAAATTCAGAGAAATATCCAGATAAAAGGTAAAGGTTCCCCTCGCACATACGTGCTAGCTGTTCCTGACTCTAAGGGGCGGTGCTCATCTCCGTTTCAAAGCCGAAGAGCCAGCGCTGTCCAAAGACGTCTCCGTGGTCATGTGGCTGGCATGACTCAATACCAAAGGTGCACGGAACGCTGTTCCCTTCCCACCAAAGGTGGTCCCTATTTTTCTACTTGCATTTTTTTACCTGCTTTCGAACTGTTAGGTTCGCAGAAGCCGGGACAAGTAACGGGAGCTCACCCCGTTATGCAGCACCAGGGATTCGAACCGCTGAACTGCCGACCTTTCAATCGAAAAGCTCAGCATCACTAAGCCACTGTGTCCCTATTCATAATAATAATAATAATATCCAGATATCAGATGTCAAATCATAGAACACAGAATAACAGGGTTGGAAGTGGGCTCAGGCAGGAGATCTTACACAGATAGTCCTCGACTTACGATCACATTTCTGAGCCCAACATTTCTGTTGCTGAGCAAGGCAGTTGCTCAGTGAATTTTGCCCCGTTTTACCACCTTTCTTACCACCGTTGTTAAGTGAATCCCTGCAGTTCTTCTTAGTAACCACCCAGTTGTAAAGTGAATCTGGCTTCCCCATTGACTTTGCTTGCCAGAAGGTCCCAATGATCATTGCATGACCCCAGGACATTGCAACCGTCATATATATGAATCGGTTGCTAAGCATGCGAATTCTGAACACGTGACCATGGGGATGCTGCAAGTGTGAAAAGCGGTCATAAGTCACTTTTTTTCAGTGCCATTGTAACTTTGAACAGTCTCTAAACTAATTGTTGTAAGTCAAGGACGTCCAGTCATATGCACTTCAATACACAATGTCCCAAGCAGCAGGTGCCAGTCGCGGGTTAATCAGTCACTTAATCCTGCTTTAATACGAGCGTGAGGGAAGTAGAACCTCAAATCAATTCAGAATAACAGAATAACAGAGTTGGAAGGGACCTTGGAGGTCTTCTAGTCCAACCCCCTGCTCAGGCAGGAAACCCTACACCACTTCAGACAAATCATTGTCCAATCTCTTCTTAAAAACCTCCAGTGTTGGAGCATTCACAACTTCTGGAGGCAAGTTGATCCACTGATTAATTGTCCTCACTGTTAAGAAGTTTCTCCTTAATGCCAGGTTGCTTCTCTTCTTGATTAGTTTCCATCCGTTTCTTCTTGTCCTGCCCTCAGGTGTTCTGGAGAATAGGTTGACCCAATGGGAGGGAGGGAGGGAGGAAGAAAGGAGGAAGGGAGGAAGTAAAGAAGGAAGGAAGGAGGAAGGCGGATGGATGGAGGAAGGAAGGAAGGAAGGAGGAAGGAAGGACGGACAGAGGGAGGTAGGGAAGGAAGTAAGTAAGTAAGTAAAGAAGTAAAGAGGGAAGGAAGGACAGAGGGAGGTAGGGAACGAAGGAAGGAAGGAAGGAAGGAAGGAAGGAAGGAAGGAAGGAAGGAAGGAAGGAAGGAAGGAAGGAAGGAAGGAAGGAAGGAAGGAAGGAAGG
>WNWU01000031.1:8833179-8847190 GCA_012654045.1 Ptyas mucosa
GAAAGAAAGAAAGAAAGAAAGAAAGAAAGAAAGAAAGAAAGAAAGAAGTAGAGGACCGTGTGGTGATCAGGGAGAAGCCACTGGTTCTGAGTTGGTTTCAGGAGTAGCTGCTAGTAATTCAAGAGTTTAGAGTTGAGTTCAGCCGCATCAGTCATAAATTATTTTAGTGGCTTTGTTTCCTTCAGCAGGACAATACGCTGATGCTCTGGATGAGGACCTTTCTCCGTTGCGTTAGCTGTTTTTCTGAACTCTGCTTAAATTAGATTTGAGAAGGTCCAACCTTGAACATAAAGTGAGAGCAAAGAACAAGACTGCTGGCCTTTGAATTGTTATTGTCTGTGTGGGGTGTTGCAATAGGTAAATAAAAGTATAGCAAGTATTTGACACAAGTGTGAACCTTTCTCTAGACAAAGCAGTCTTCAGACTTTGAACAAACATTTCAGCCAGCCCATTTGTAGCTGAATACAGTAGTGGCCAAAATTGTAAAAACCTTTTGGGAAAAGTGTATTTTTGAGGTTTGATGGCTAATAACATCACTTTTGGGGGGAGTTTCAAGATACTCATATTCCACTGCTCGAATGGCTTGGGAATAGCCCAGACCTTAACCTCATTGAAAATCTATGGAGCCAACTAAAGAAACCGGTTAGTCAGAAGCGACCCAGCAATCAAACCCAGTTAATTGAAGCCATCATTCAATCTTGGTTTCACATCTGCAGAACTAAAAGACTTGGTTCACTCCATGGGAAGGCATTGTAAGGCCGTAATTCATGCTAAAGGTTACCCAACTAAGTATTCACTGACATGGTGATCATTTTTGTATATCTCGTTTTTTCTATGATGATAATTTTTGTATATCTCATTTTTTCTGCGTGTTTCACTTTTCTTCTTTATACTGTAATTGCTATTCTAATAGCAAATCCTTCATAAAAGTGATTGCATTACGTTCTTGATTAAATTATCTTTCCACTGATATATCATTTTATGATACTACTCCCCAAAATAGTGGTGTTATTAGCTAGTTTTAGAAAATACGTTTTTCCCAAAAGGTTTCCACAATTTTGGCCACTACTGAAATATGGGTTGGTCCATTCTTTTTCGGGTTGGTAATTATCTGGCTACAATTGGATGGACTGTCACTCAATATAGCTTGTCTTCAGCGGGTCTATGACAATTCACCACACCAACTCAACATGGCCAACTCGTCAAGGCCAACTCACCATGGCCAACTCACTATGGCCAACTCACCACAGCTAACTCGCCCCAGTCAACTTGCTACAGCCAACTTGCTGTAGAACAAGAGTTACACTAATTATATCAAAGAAATGGTGGAATAGAATCATTAAAGAAAGGATGCAAAAGGAGGGACAGAATAAAATGTGAATGGCAAAGATTAAAATATTTCTTATTTATTTTAAATAATTAAATAGAATTGTTACATTGTCCCGTAGCGAGTTGGCCATGGTGAGTTGGCCATGGTGAGTTGGCCATGGTGAGTTGGCCATGGTGAGTTGGCCGCACCAAGTTGGCTGTGGCAAGTTGTCCCATTCCCTACTATGTGAGGTCCTGCCTTATTTAAAAAACACAATTCTGGGTATTCACTATCAAAATCTGATCTTTATAAACACAGGCGTGTGAAAGTATGTCGTAGCTTGAACAAAGCAGAGTGCTTTGGGCCTTCCAAAAGCAGTTGCTTATTTATTTATATTTTCTTCATTAAATGTATATGTTGCCCATCTGACTATTGAGCAACTCTGGGCTTGTTGATTTACACCAGGTTACAAAACTTTTGCCAAAAACTTTAGACCCCACTAGTCCACTGTCAAGCAGATTGTGGATACCTGGAGGCAATTTAGCACCAGGTGTTTGTCAATATAGTTTCTGAAATACATTTTTGTTGGTTTCAGTTTAGCATCTCTAAAATGTTGCTCCAATTCACATTATGACACAAGCAGCAGAATCAGTGTCCAATTGCTCCAGTGTGGTGGTGTCACTCCCTTTCAATGTGTACCTCTTGCTAGTTTAATTTCACCCTTTTATCCATTAGATTTCAAAATTAGTTATCCCTAATGTTCAGTAACCTGTCCGCTAAATGTTGGAAATGCAGTCAGACTCCAGGTACCTACTACCACATGTGGTGGACATGTAGTAAAGCCAGAGAATATTGGGAGAAAATACAAAACTGGCTGGAAACGATATTCAAACAGAATATTGAGTTGAAAGCAGAAACATGTCTCCTATGTATATTACCAGAGCGCTATGATAAAGGGACCACATATTTAGTTTTACACACACCGACAGCAGCAAGGATCATATATGCTAAATATTGGAAAAATGTGAATACCCCACCAGAGGAGTCTGTAATTCGAAAAATTCTTGACTGTGCCAAAATGGTTAGATTAACCCAGGGGTCAGCAATCTGCGGCTCTGGAGCCGCATGTGGCACTTTCACCCATCTGCTGTGGCTCCCTGTCCCTCAAAATATGCGTCACAACTGCCAATGTGCGACACGCGATTTATTGAGTTTTTCAACCCCCAGTAGGCCAACCATGGATAACTCCAAGAAAAGAAAAATTTCAGAAGAAAACAGAACATGTAATTCAACTACATTTGCTAGTTTTGGGACCGCTTAAGAAATAGTCAGGCACGGGAAGGTTTTTGTGGCTCCCGGTGTTTTCTTTTCTGTGGGAAACGGGTCCAAATGGCTCTTTGAGTGTTTAAGATTGCATACCCCTGAATTAACCTATAAAATTAAAGATCAAGAAGATGCAGAATATTATATGATTTGGAATAAATAAGGAGGTAGATAATTACAATATTTTAATGTAAGAAGAAACTTAGCCAAAAGTTTTTTTGGTTATATTATTACTATTGTTACTATATCATTATTATTGTTGTTGTTATTAGCTTGTATGTCAATTGTATTATCAGTTGTATTGTTATTAGCTTGTAATGCACAAGAACTGGAGGTCGTCCGTGACTTTGTGTACCTCGGCTCTGTGTATCTCTGACACTCTCTCTTTAGATACTGAGTTGAATACGTATTGGTAAAGCGGCCACCACATTTTCCTGATTTACAAAGAAAATATGGCTTAATAAGAAGCTGACAGAACATACAAAGATCCAGGTCTATAGAGCCTGCGTCCTAAGCACACTCTTGTACTGCAGTGAGTCTTGGACCCTTTACGCACGGCAGGAGAGAAAGTTGAACACCTTTCCTATGCGCTGTCTCCGACGTATTCTCGGCATCACCTGGCAGGACAAAGTTCCAAATAGCGCAGTCTTGAAACATGCTGGAATTTCTAGCATGTATACACTATTGAAACGGCGATGTCTTCGCTGGCTTGGGCATGTCGTGAGAATGGCTGATGGTCGGATTCCGAAAGATCTCCTGTATGGAGAACTAGTGCAGGGAAAGTGCCTCAGAGGGAGACCACAGCTTCGATATAAGAATATCTGCAAGAGGGACCTAAAGGCCCTGGGAATGGACATTAACAACTGGGAAACCTTGACCTCCAATCATTCAGCTTGGAGGCTAAAGACGCAGCATGGCCTTCTCCAATTCGAAGAGACACTTGTTCGGCAGGCTGAGGCAAAGAGGCAGTCCCGGAACCAGCGAAATTTGGGGACTGAGCAGGGGATGGAATGTATCTGCCCTCAGTGTGGAAGGGATGGCCACTCTCGAATTGGCCTTTTTAGTCACACCAGATGCTGTTTTAGGACCTCTTTCCAGAGCACGATACCATAATCTCTTGAGACTGAAGGATGCCAGTGGAATGTATGTGAATGTTTAACACTTGTTTAACAACAAGAGCCTCGGTGGTGCAGCGGACTAAGTGCTGTGAAGTGCTAGCACTTAAGCTGCCAGCTGCCTGCAATTAGTGCAAGTTCAAATCTCACCAGGCTCAAGGTTGACTCAGCCTTCCATCCTTTCGAGGTAGGTAAATTGAGGACCTGGATTGTGGGGGCAATAAGCCAGCTTTGTATAGAACAACACCGCTTAGGGGCCCCCAAAAGCCCTAATAAGCAGGTATATACATAAAAGTATGCAGGCTATTGCTATAATGCATTGTAAGCCGTCCTGAATCTACGGAGAAGGGCGGCATATAAATTGGACTAATAAATAATTGGACTAATAAACACCACTCTCCTTTTTTGGTCTTTTTTATTTGTAAATGGTATAACCTGACAATGCACTGTTTTTCAAAAAAAAAGTGTTTATGAATAAAATTTATTTTTAAAAAATTAAAAATTAGTTATCCCTATTTTATAGCACTTACGAAATTCTTCTTCTTGCACAACTGGATTCCATTTTAAAGTCATGATTTGATTGTTATCGTGAGTTACGGTTGGGGTTTTTTCCCCCCTATGTAACAAGCTGTTTGAAGATATCATACCTGCATTTTGGAAGCTTTCTTCTTTAAATCTGCATTGAACCAGCATGTGTGAACCTCTGCCACAACAATAACACAGTTCATTTGGGCCTGTCACTCTTTGACCATATACTGTTGCAAGTGTTTGTCTCCACTACTGATTGCAGCTTTATAGTATTTCTAGCAACTGTTTCCATGGAGATAGCGATTTCAAATGTTCACCTAAATGCTAAATCTGTCTCTGTTAAGAGTCTTCTTTGGAACGTTTTCTTTCAGAATTCTAGAAAACAGTTTCTCGGTTTGTTTTGCCCTTTGCCAAATTTGCAACGTTCAGACAGTGTTTTCCGTATCACAATGGTTTATGCCTCTTTTTGTCTACGTTAAGTAAGGTGAGATTCTGTTTCATGCTTCAAAAGTCTTCTCAGATTTTTTTTTCCAGGGGGACTAAATTGCTTATAAGTTAAACTGTATAGAATGCAGAATAGTAGAGTTGAAAGAGGTCTTCTCGTCCAACCCCCTGCTCAAGCAGGAATCTCTATACCACGGGTGTCAAACTTATGTCATCACTAGTGGTGGGATTCAATTTTTTTTACTATCAGTTCTGTGGGTGTGGCATGGTGGGCGTGGCTTGGTGGGCATGGCAGAGGAAGGATACTGTAAAATCTCCATTCCCACCCCACTCCAGGGTAAGGATACTGTAAAATCTCCATTCCCTCCCTACTCCGGGGAAGGTTACTGCAAAATCCCCATTTCCTCCCGATCAGCTGGGACTCGGAAGGCAGAGAATAGATGGGGGCAGGGCCAGTCAGAGGTGGTATTTATTGGCTCTCCGAACTACTCAAAATTTCTGCTACCGGTTCTCCAGAACTGGTCAGAACCTGCTGAATACCACCTCTGGACATCACGTCGTCATGTGACATATCGCAAATTTTTCCTCCCTTTGCTAAAATGGGGGGGGGGCTAGCATGTGACATATGCAGCCCGTGGGCCGTGAGTTTGACACCCCTGCTCTATACCATTTCAAACAAGTGACTGGCCAATCTCTCCTTAAAAGCCACAATGTCTGATGGCAAGCCGTTTCACTGGTTAATTGTTCTCACTGTTAGGAAATGTCTCCCTAGTTCTAGGTTGCTTCTCTCCTTGTTTACTTTTCATCTATTATTTCTTGTCTTGTCTTCTGGTGCTTTGGGAAATAGGTTTGAATCCAGGGGTGGGCTGTTGGGGTTTTGCAGGGGTTCGGAAGGACCTCTAGCTAAGATTCTGTGCAGTTCAGAGAACCCCCAAATTCCACTCTAGGCTGGCCCTTGCTAAAATTTTTGAAGCCGACCTCTTGTTGAACCTCTCTTCTTTATGGCTGTTCCAATATTTGAGGGGCTGCCATGAAGAAACGGTGTATGGTCTCCTGCTTGAGCAGGGGCGTTGGACTAGAACATGTCCAATATCAACTGACTCATTCATTACCTCTCAATTGCTTATATCTGTGTTCCTTTCCCTTCCTTTTTCAGCTTCCCCACAAATCTCTCACAGTATAATAGGTGTGGATATGTTAAAAAGTGTCCTGTTATCCTTGATAGGTCAAGAAAGGTTTGGGAACATGACCCGGGTCTATTACCGAGAAGCCGTGGGAGCTTTTATCGTCTTCGATGTTACAAGGCCAGCTACCTTTGAAGCCGTAACCAAGTGGAAGCAGGATTTGGACACTAAATTGACTCTCCCTAATGGTCAGGTGGTACCAACTGTCCTCTTAGCAAACAAATGTGATCAAGGCCAAGAGTTACTGGTGAATAATGGCTTCAAGATGGACCAGTTCTGCAAGGACAATGGTTTTGTGGGATGGTTCGAAACATCGGCTAAGGTAACTCCCTTCTGTCTCAGGTAATAGTATTGACCCATTGAGTTAGGCTTGGTCACTGCCAGTGGTGAAATCCAAATTTTTTTACTACTGGTTCTGTGGGTGTGGCTTGGTGGGCATGGTGTGACTTGGTGGGCGTGGTTTGATGGGCATGGCAGGGAAAGGATACTGAAAAATCCCCATTCCCACCCTACTCCAGGGGAAGGATACTGCAAAATCCCCATTCCCTCCCCACTCCTGGGGGAAGGATATTGCAAAATCTCCATTCCCATCCCACTCTGGGACCAGCCAGAGGTGGTATTTGCCAGTTCTCCAAACTGCTCAAAATTTCTGCTACCAGTTCTCCAGAATCTGTCAGAACCTGCTGGATTTCACCCCTGGTCATCACTCATTATAAAAAATACGTAAAAAGATGTTGAAACTCTAGAAAGAATTCAGAGAAGAGCAACAAAGATGATTAGGGGACTGGAGGCTAAAACATATGAAGAATGGTTGCTGGAATTGGGTATGTCTAGTTTAATGAAAAGAAGGACTAGGGGTGACATGATAGCAGTCTTCCAATATCACAGGGGCTGCCACAAAGAAGAGGGAATCAAGCTATTCTCCAAAGCACCTGAAGGCAGCACAAGAAGCAATGGATGGAAACTAATCAAGGAGAGAAGCAACCTAGAACTAAGGAGAAATTTCTCAGTGCAATGACTTGCCTCCAGAAGTTGTGGGTGCTCCAATACCAGGGGTGAAATCTAGCAGGTTGTGACAGGTTCTGGAGAACCGGTAGTGGAAATTTTGACTAGTTTGGAGAACTGGCAAATACTACCTCTGGCTGGCCCCAGAGTTGGGTGGGAATGGAAATTTTGCGGGGGGAGAGCCTTCTCTGTGGCAGCGCCTGCCCTCTGGAACGACCTACCCTCTGAGATACGCACGATATCAGACCTCTGGACTTTTCGTCGGGCCCTGAAAACGCACCTATTTCATCTAGTAGGGCTGGCTTGATCCCTTCCTCTCAGTTTTTAATTTGGTTTTAATTGGGTTGTTTTAAATTACTGGGCCGAAATTGTTTAATGTTTCTTAAATTGTTTTTAAATTTTGTATGTTATGTTTTTTATCTCGGCTCTGCACCGCCCTGAGTCCCACGGGAGAAGGGCGGTATAAAAATTTAATAATAAATAAATAAATAAAAATAAATAAATAAATAAATAGGTACCATTTTGAGTAACAACATTCCATGCACCTCAGAATATATTCATGCTGGCCACATGACCATGGAAATTGTCTTTGGACAATGCTGGCTCCCTCAGCCAAGAAACAGAGATGGGCACCGACCCTTAGAGTTGAACATGGCTGACAGGGAAACTTTTAATCATTCTTCTCCCATTACTTTGAAGAATTTGTATCATGGCACAACTACTGTTTTTAAAAAAGAAACTTTTATCTCCATCCCAATTTATCTCTTTCGTTCCATGCACTTTTTGCAGATTTCCCTTCTTTCACTTGATTATTTTAGAAATCTTATTAGCATATCTTTTGGGTTTGGCATTTGGTTGAACTCAGAAGGGAAGAATTTATGGGTGAGTTTCACATCATTACCTTGAAGTTTTAAACCTAGTAGCTTGCAATTAAATTTTTGAGATAAGATACCCGATTTAATTAGTCTTTACTGCATGTTTCCTAATGCCTCTAATACTCAAATTATTTCTGTTTCCGAATATCCAACCCAATCCAATCTAACGTAACGGTTTTTGAACTTTTCCATATATAGCTCATTTTTCACAGCCAAATTATGTTCTTTGCTCTCGTCTTTGAAATTTGAGGAAACAAATCTGTTAGTCATTTATTAACCGGTTCAAACATCCTTACCAAATCTTTCTAAAGCAAAGTACAGGTAAATGTCTATGGAGATTCTCAGTCATCCAGGTCATGGTTATTCCAAAGGTGCTTTTTCAAGAGGCAACTGCACTGTCTGGTTTATTTTCTTTGAAGGTGTTTTGTGTCTCATCTATGAAGAAGCTTTTGATGTGAAATGTCTTCAAAGAAAAACCAGAAAGTCCAGTTGCCTCTTGAAAAAGCACCTTTGGGACAAAGTACAGGTAGTTCTTGATTTATGACTGGCTGCTTAAGACTGTTTGAAATTCCGATGGACTTGAAAAAGTTTACGACCCATCTTCAAAGTTATGGCTGCTGCACTACTCATGAAGTCATGTGAAAATGGAAAGACCATTCTCGTTGGGGGATCTCCTGCACTTTATTTGGGGGTTTTTTTCCCTTCACTTTTGATCAGTTCAAACGAGGCAGCAAATTTTCTTCTGTAACTAACTTTACCGTACAGGTAGTCCTTGACTTACGACCATAGTTGAGCCCAGGATTTCTGTTCTTAAGTGAAACACTTGTTAAGTGAGCTTTGCCCCATTTTATGACTGTGGTAAACATGATCATAAAATTGGGTCTGGCTACTTAATGACCCCAATCCAGTCCTAATTGTGGTCTTAAATTGAAGACTTGGACCTTACCAGCCAGAATAATCACTTTAAATCAAGGGTTATCTGTACTGTAGCAGAAGGATCAGAGGAGAGGCGAGTAAGGTTACACTCTATAACCGTGATGGGGAATCTATGGCACACGTGCCCAAAGTGGCACATGAAGCCATGTCACCCAGCATGCACGGTCTTGCCTGTTCATCTTCCGGGTTTCTGGTGCACATGTGTGTGCGATGATCAGATGTCCTTCACGCGCAGCAGTGCCATAAACCGGTGTGCACATGCATGCCGGCCAGCTGATTGTCAGGTGCTCATGCGCGCTAGAACCCGGAAGTTCGGCTCTTCCGGAGTGAGGCCCCAACGAGCAAGTGGACACAACATTTCCGCACGACCTTTTCAGCACTAAGGTTCGCCATCACTGCTCTATAGCAACAACACTTCAGCAGGAAACTAACTGTAGCTTATGAAATTCAAATGCATGAGATTTACCGAAGCTTATGCCTTGTAATAAAAATTGCCAATTGGAACAGGTGCTACCAGATTCCTTCAGAGGGATAACAGATTAACAGAGTTGGAAGGGACCTTATAGGTCATCTAGTCCAACCCCCTGCTCAAGCAGGAGACCCTATACCATTTCTGACAAATGGCAGTCCAATCTTTTCATGAAAGTCTCAAGTGAAGAAGCTCCCACAACTTCCGAAGGCAACTTCTGTTCCATTGGTTGATTGTTCTCACTGTCAGAAAGTTCCTCCTCATTTCTAGGTTGATTCTTTCCTTGGTCAGTTTCCATCCATTATTCCTTGTCTGGCCTTCATGTGCTTTGGAAAATAGCTTGACCCCCTTCCTCCTCTCTGTGGCAGCCCCTCAAATACTGGAACACTGCTATCACGTCTCCCCTGGTCCTTCTCTTTACTAGACTAGCCACGCCCAGTTCCTGTAACGATTCTTCATATGTTTTCGTCTCCAGTCCCCTAACCATCCTGGTTGCTCTCCTCTGCACTTTTTTTAGTGTCTCAACATCTTTTTTATAATGTTGTGTTTTTTATAGTGTGTGTCAAGGAACACACCCAAAACTTCAAATTTAGACAGCAGTCTGGGTTTCAAATACCCGGTTTGCCTAAAATAATGCTTCCTCTTGAACTTCAAAACCAACAGAATTTCCTGCTATCGTAAAGTAAAACTACCGTTCGGTATGAAACTAGGCATAGTTTTATATATCTTGGGATCGCAGCGTCATAAATCCTATAAAAGATTTGCATGGCTAGTCATAAAATATTTCATCTGGAAGAGAGAATGGCCCATAAAAACTAATAAAGGCCCATTATGTCAAGTAAAAGAAAACCAGCTACTCGGATTTAAGAGAATTTATTTCAGGGATTACAACGGAGAACTTTAAGCTCTGATCTAGAGGCAGGAAGAACAATGCAGAGAAAAACACTAAACTGCTTTTAAGATTGCTTGAGGGTGTATTCAATAAAGTGTTTATTTCACGTTAACATAAAATCATTCCATTTTTTTTAACCCTTGCTGTTTGCGCAGTTTTATTACTGTAGAAAGTTAGCACCCTCCCATCCCTCTCCTAGAAGAATGAACAATTTTGAAAAATATTTTAAAAAGACAAAATAAAATATTTCCCCTAAAAGAGAAATTAAAAATCTTAAAGGAGACAGAAACTCAGAGCCCCAGCTCCCTGCCCCCAAGTAGATACTAAGATGAGGCCAGATTTTTAAAATGCAGATTTGGTAATCCATTACTCCCTGCAGTAAGGTCTGAAGAAAGGTAGGGTTATCCCACAGCCACAATAGGAATTGCCCAACAAGCCCCTTCATTGCATCAGCCCAAACTTCAACCAAACTTAGCTCAGACAAACTCCTAGGATTTGTACATGGCACCATGGGAGTCTGACAACAACCAATAGAATACACGTTCTTGCACAGGAACAGGAAGCTCAAGTGCAAAGCCCAAGAGAAGGTATAAAAACCCCTCACTCTCAACTTCATTTGGTCAGCTGCCCAGAATCACACGTGCATGGTAGTACTGCTTCATCAATAAATGGACCCTCTTTCCAGTCAGCCTCTAGCCTCCATTTTGTCTCCAGTGTTTTTCTCCCAGCTTGGAACTGAACCAGATGGATATTTCTTCTAACATTACCAATAATCAAAGAGTCTTATCATTTATATTTGGGAGGATTGGAGAGGGATTAAACATAGAAATCAGATCGAATCACCACATATGTAACTTACAGCAGTTATCTTGGTTTTTTAAAATGTATTTATTTTTTGTCAAGAAAACTTTCCATTAACTATATCTATGGAGCTTCTCAGTCATCCAGGTCATGGTTGTCCCAAAGTTGCTTTTTCCAAATTTTCTTAGGTTTATTTTCCCCCTTGAAAACATTTTGCTTTTCATCGAAGAAGCTTCTTCAATTCTATTGAAGGCAAGGGGACTTTCTAGGTTTTTTTCTTTGAAAATGTTTTGCTTTTCACCCAAGGAGCTTCTTCAGTGGAACTGGCCTACATGTGATCTTGATTCTAACCAGTGGTGGGATTCAGCCGGTTCGGGATGGTTTGGGCAAACCAGTAGTTAAATTGATGGCTGGTCCCACTCCTTCCAGGGGTCCCCATTTTGGCTCCCAGGTAAGTCCAGGGAGGCCTCCTAGGCGCAAAATGGCGTGTAGGGGGCACATCCCTCCCCGCAGCCCGTTTTTGCTCCCATTGGGGTGCAGGAGGCCGAGTGCTGCCTGTCACACGCCCACCAATCCACACCCACAGAATCGGTAGTAAAAAAAAAATTTAATCCCACCACTGATTCTAACCCTCTGTTAATGCAGCTGGTGTTGGCTTTTTGGGCAGCTGCAGCACAAAGATCATGTGAGATCACAGCTACAACATAGACCTGGCTGAAGATAAACAGGAGTTTTTCAATTATTGAATTACTGTATTCCATGGAGACAGTCATATTTTAGAAGTTTAGGAAATAGCAAGTTTAGCAAAATGTTTTCAAAAGAAAAAAAATCAAGAAAGTCCACTTGCCTTTTGGAAAAAGCATCTTTGGGACATTAGCCGTATCCCACATATTCAGAGATAAATTGCACACTCACTCAAAGTTTAATCAGTATTTTTGGGATTTTTTGGCAGCAAAGATACAAAACATATTTATGCAAAAAAAAAAATTCCGCCTAGTAGGCCTCCCTACAGCCTCCTGGGAGCAAAAATGGAACACGGGGGCCCCCCACACACACCCTTGCACCCTGTTTTGGGCCTAGTAGACCTCCCCAAAGACTCCTGGGAGCTAAAATGGGCTGGGGGGGGGGCGCATCGGCCAGCCTTGCCCCGTTTTGGGCCTAGGAGACCTCCCTGAAGACTCCTGGGAGCAAAAATGGACCATGGGGGGACTCCTGGAAGGGGCAGGACCAGCCAGCAATTTAACGACTGGTTCGCCCAAACCAGCCCGAACCAGCTGAATCCCATCACTGCTCCAAGGTCCCTTCCAGCCCTATGATTCTAGTTTATAAACCTAGGTAAAAGATTTGACTATTCTTAGGAACATGGCCTTGTTAATAATGGTAGCAATTCTCCAGAGGTTCTGACAGAGTTTTTGTTCTTTCAGTGGTATCTAATGATGCTGCGAATTTGAATTGAAATCTTTTCCATGCAGAATTGGTTCTCTAACCTTGGCCCGAATCTTTGGCGGCAGATATTAAATCGAGACTTCTGGTGAAATTCTCTTTTCTCTCTAGCACTCTCAGCTGGACTTGAAAAACAGTTTTTAAATGTACGTGACTTTTCCTCGTGGCATTTCACAGCAACTTGAAAATAGCTACATGTCAACCAGAGGAATTTGCCAGGTCTGTTCAGAAAATCTCACCATCAATTTTTGTTGTCTGTGGTTGCCAATGGTTAGTGCCTCTTGTTCGTTCAGTATCAGTTTGCAAATCGTTAAATTCCAAAGCTGAGTCGCTGGCTAATTGAGACCTAGCATTGGATTGTGATATATACAAATTTTCATACTTTATAAACCAGGTTCTCCTGCAAGAATGTAAACAGATGGAATGCAAGCAGCTTCCAAGATTCTTTGTCCAAGGAAAATCCAGTGCTACAACTTCCCAAATGGATGGATGGATGAGGACCATTTAAACTAATATTGTATCAATATTACTGTTTCATTATAATCTGGGGTTATCAGGGGTGCTATTCAGCAGGTTCTGGCAGGTTCTGGAGAACCGGCAGTGGAAATTTTGAGTAGTTCAGAGAACCGGCAAATACCATCTCTGGCTGGGCCCAGAGTGGGGTGGGAATGGAAATTTTGCAATATCCTTCCCCCAGGAGTGGAGAGGGAATGGGGATTTTGCAGTATCCTTCCCCTCGAGTGGGGTGGGAATGGAGATTTTGCAGCATCCTTCCCCCACCACACCCACCAAGCCACACCACGCCCACTAAGCCACACCCACAGAACCGGTAGTAAATAATCTGAGTTCCACCACTGATCTACATGCCTCCATTTTTACAATGTACAGGTAATCCCTGATTTACAACCATTTGTTTAGTGATTGTTGAAAATTACTACGGCACTGAAAAAGTGACTGATGACTGTTTTTCACGCTTGCGACCATTGTAGCATCCCCATAGTCACGTGTTCAAAATTTGCTCGCTTGGCAATTGCTTCATATTTATGACGGTTGCAATGTCCCGGGGTCATGTGATCACCTTTTGCAACCTTTTGACAACCAAAGTCAATGGGGAAGCCAAATTCACTTAACAACTGTGATTCTTTGGTGCCACTGATTCCGAAATGAATTTAGAGCCAAATCATTCAGAATTACAGAAGTCCAAACAATGTACTTTAAATTTAGCCTTAAGTAAGCATGGGTATTTTTTTTCCTGAGAACTCATTTTAAATTCTCTGTATATAATATATATAAAGTAGCTCAGAGCCGCATGGAAAGTAATTTTTTAGCCTGGAGGTGAACTGCCACAGGTATCAAATTAATTTAGGCTTAGAGCACATATTTTATTCATTTATTGGCTCCAAAATTGTAGAAAATCATGTTGCGTTACTTGGCAGTTTCCTGAAGTTGAAATTTGGGGTGGTACTGGAAGTAGAATTGTATTTAGCATGGATTTCTTGCCACTGACATAAGTATCTTTTACAAAGAGGGAAGAGGGAGGAGGAGGAAGAAGAAGAAGAGGAGGAGGAGGAGGAGGAAGAGGAAGAGGAAGAAGAAGGAGAAGGAGAAGGAGAAGGAGAAGGAGAAGGAGAAGGGGAAGGGGAAGAAGAAGAAGAAGAAGAAGAAGAAGAAGAAGAAGAAGAAGAAG
>WNWU01000031.1:8847290-8858380 GCA_012654045.1 Ptyas mucosa
AAGAAGAAGAAGAAGAAGAAGAAGAAGAAGAAGAAGAAGAAAATGAGTTTCAGATAGGCGTCCATTCAATGGAGACTCTCTAACTTAGTCACTTACATTGTCCAGAAATTTGGTGGTGCAGTCTAGGAATTCTGAGTGTTGTAGCGCATTATATATTTGAGAATATCTGCTTGGGGGTATTATTGGCCATAAGAGTTCTGTGCATTCGAATGTTGGCTAAACGTTCTTGGGGCTTGTATTGTCTTCTAGGAATGTTGTGGGTTGCAACCCCAAGATGTCCAGAGAACATCAGGAACCGGCTACTATAACTCATTCTTCTCCTTTTCTTGTCTTTTGCCCACCCACCCCACACCCCCATTCAGGACAACATCAACATTGAGGAAGCCGCTCGGTGCTTGGTGAAGCACATAATTTCCAGCAACAGTGAACCTGTGCAGCCTATCAAGCCAGATGTCATTAACCCTCACCTGAATCCCTCCAAACGCCATCCCTGCTCAGCTTGTTTCAGAACCTAAGCAATCTCCAAGCTGTTTATGGACATTGGAACTGAGCCCATAAGAACTCATGAATAATCATGAAGCAGGATCTCTCCAATGCAAGGCTGCTGAGCTTGCGTTGCTCTTGAACAAACAGAAACCAAGATTAGAAAATGTGTATCCTTCCTCGACATATGGCTGGGAAGAAAAAAGAAAAAAGCCCAAATGTTTAAAACAAATATTTTTTTATTATTATTCCTTCGAGTAGCTTGTTCGAGAATCTTATGCAAATAGAGGTTATTACCTGGGCAATTTATGTTAATTATACTTGCTCAGCCAAAGTGCTTTCCTTAAAAGACTAAGGTGTCTGAACATATTGTTTGTCACTTTCATGGTGTGAGAGTTAACTCTCTTGAAGATCAGGCGTGAAATGCTACCAGTTCGCTTCAATTCAGGCAAACTGGTAGCGGCGGTGCGTGATTCGGTGAACCGTAGCGGCGGCAGTGCAAGGCCCCGCCCACCTGCCCAGACGTTGTTACTTCCTGGTTTTAACCAGGAATATGTTGCCTGCAGTTTAGCAGTTCAAATCATACCAGGCTCAAGGTTGAGTCAGCCTTCCATCCTTCTGAGGTTGCTAAAATGAGGACCCAGATTGTTGGGGGCAATATGCTGACTCTGTAAACGGCTTAGAGGGAGCTGTAAAGCACTGTAAAGCGGTATATAAGTCTAAGTGCTATTGGTATTACTCTGGGCCGTTATTCACAGATTCGGAATAAGAAAATAGTGAATACAGAAGTATAGATATCCTTTCAGCCAACCTCTTTCACAGAAATAACAGCTTCCAAAAGTGTGCTGCAGTCAACGAAGAATCTTTCTAGTTTTGCTTGTAAAACAGGGGTGGGGAACTATGGCCCTGGAACAAGGGTCTCTCAAAGTAATTCCCACATACCATTACCAAACCCGATCAGTTTTTTTTGGGGGGGACAGCTGTAGCAGAGATTCTTCTTCTCTTTTTTTTTTCAAATTTTATTGATTTTTTTATTAATTACATTTCTTAGTGCTTAATAAACATTGTGTTGTCTGGGTATTTAATTTGCTTAACAATTCTGATTATATTCTTAATCTTTTTTTTCCAACCACTGGTAAAACACATTCCATGTTTGATAGTATTCTCTGTCTTCTTTCTGCTTAATTTTTCAATGTTAATATATCCATTTCTCCACAGTCTAGTGCCGTGATGGCGAACCTATGGCACGCATGCCACAGGTGGCACGCAGGGCCCTCACTGCGGGCACATGAGCCGTCATCCCAGCTCGGCTCCACCGTGCAGGCACATGCACCTCCCGCCAGCCAGCTGATTTTTGGGTCTCTGCCACGCATCGGAGTGGGGCACATGCGGGAGATGTGGGCACATGCGGGAGGGGGTGAGGGGTCACGGGCACAGGGGTGAGGGCAGGGGTGAAATGTAAAATTTGTTACTACCGATTCTTTGGGCGTGGCTTGGTGGTGGTGATGGGGTAATGTGACTGGGTGGGCGTGGCCAACTTTTTTTTTTTTTTAACTTTTCAAAGCATTTTTTCTAATGCTTTGAAAAGCCTCTGCCGATCAGGCAACTCAGCTGAGATCGTCAGAGAGGCTTTTTAAAAAATACCTCTCTGCTGATCAGACAACTCAGCTGGGATCGTCAGAGACTTTTCAAAGCTTTTTTTTTACCATCTCTTCGGCCAAGAGGTTGCAGAAAAATATGCTTTTAAAAGCCTCTGATGAACCCAGCTGAGCCACGCGATCATCAGAGGCTTTTTTTTTTTACTTTTAAAAGCATTGTTTCGTCAGAAGAGGTTGTAGAAAAAATGCTTTTAAAAGTAAAAAAAAAAGCCTCTGATGATCGTGCGGCTCAGCTGGGCATGGGGGTGGGGGGCGCGCAGGGATTTTTGCTACTGGTTCTCCGAACCACCCGCCGCCATCGCTACCGGATCAGGCGATCCGGTCTGAACCGGGAGCATTTCACCCCTGGGTGGGGGTGGGGGAGTGCGGGGGGTGCGGTGTGCTCCCCCACAGCCCATTTTTGGTCCCAGGAGACTGCAGGGAGGCCTGCTAGGCCCAAAACAGAGCACGGGGGAGTCGTGTGCACATGTGTGGGAGGGCGGGGGTAGTGCGGGGGCGGGTTGCGAGCACATTGCATTATGGGTGCCGGCACAAATGCGCACACTGTCGCACACACACACACTTTCGGCACGCGATGACAAAAAGGTTAGCCATCACTGGTCTAGTGTCTTCTTAATTAACTTTTCATCTTCCGGAGTTTCTTCATTTTCCCAGTACTGTGCGAATATAACCCTCTCTGCTGTTACAACATGTAATATTAAATATTGGTACATACATACTAAGAGATTATTCTTAGTGTTCCAGATTGGGTCCTGATTTCAACAGTTTCATGAACTTCCATTCCCAAACAGTGTTTTTTTAAATTGATGGCCAGAAACATTTAGATATTTTTTTAAATAGCTTTCTCATGCTGTAAGAGGCAAGAGCTATATTCATTTTCAGAAGCTGCTTAGAAAAACCCACAGCTGCTGTATGCAGACAGAACTGTTGCAAGAAATGTCCTTCTGGGTTCAGTTCCAAGTGGGGAGAAAGACACTGGAAACACGGGGGCTGCTTGGAAAGATGGTTTTAACGGTGGGCAGGATCGCATGCCTTGAAGATCTTGGGCGAAGAGAAAAAAAGGGAAGAGATGCTGAGAGTGCCTGAGTTTTATACCTTCTCTGGGCTTTTGAATTTGAGCTTGCATTCTGATTGGTTGTCAGACTCCCATGGGGCCATGCAGGGGCAACTCTGTAGATTGTCCTGAGTCCCAAGCTTGGTTGAGTCTTGCTGAGTGATGATGTAATGAAAGGGCTTTGGCCAATTCCTACTATGGCTCTGGCTGAAGAAGGTAGATCTTTGTTATGTAGAATAGACTGGCCCAGGCCTTAACGACCCATTGACAAAGGTGGGGGAAAGTGTGAGTTACTGCCTCCCTTTTAGGGGAAATATTCTGCCCTTTTAATATTTCCTAAAATATCTCATTTTCCTAGGAGAGGGGTGGGTGCTAACTTCCTACAGAACAATATTAAGACTCTGAAAAATTGGAAGGATCCGACTATTTTTGTCAAAATGTCTGTGCCTGGATCATGGTAGACTAAGTCTTTGGGGGTCTTATTAATAGTTTTAGAGTTTTGTTTTTTTAAAGTACTGAATTAACTGGAAGGATGTCCAAATCTCTACACCTGCCACATTCACTGTTTTCTTATTTTGAATCTGCAAGCAATTGCACATAAATAATAAGTCTGCATTTGCAGAAAGTTGCTGCGCTTATCTCTCACTGTGTAGAAAGGCAGTGTCAGCTTCTGTTCACTTAGGGATTCAATGAAGCATACAAGTTGACCAGAGCTGCTTAAACCTTTGTATGCGACACTATCTACAAAAAGCAACAACAATAATGGAACTGAATATTTTCATGGCAATTTGGGGATACGGATGATGGAGTGGTTTGCAATAATTTTTCTAGGGATTTTTTAAGGAAGGGTGTAGAATATCTATTTTGCATGGCAGCCCAGTGAAGAATGCTATATTCCAGTAGCATTGTCCACTATTTTGACGGCTCATTTTGGTATTCGTGGGCCGATGGAGGGAGAAATAGCGTCCTTCAAATTATTTGAAAACGTATCACAGAGAATAAAACCAAGACATGTAATCTATTATCCCAGAGGTTTAAAAAAAAACTTCTCATACTGTACATTCAGATAAAGGCCATAAACCCCCAGAGTCGGACAGCAGAGAGGTAGAGGAACAGGAGGAGCCTGTTCCTAGTGCACGCATGCACAGAGCTGCCAGAAAGCAGGAGTAGCTAAAGCAAAAGGGACGACTTGGGAGTAAAGCCAGGAGATGATTGGCCCCTCCCATAAGGCTTAAAACAGAAACAAAGGCACTTGGGCCTTTTGCAGGAAAGCAACGTTGCTAACTCTGTTTCTAGTCAGCATCTCTTGCTTGATTCTGAACTCCATGGGGCTTTGCAAAGTAGGTGTCAAAGAAGATAAAGATTGGTGATTATCCCAAAGGACTTCTTTCAAATGACTTTTTTTGCAACTAATTGGGACTCAGCTGGGAATGAACGTAATTCTCAGCTGTTACAATAAAATAGGTTTTTTGGGGACTAGGTCACAACACAAATATCCTTAGTTTCAAGTTTTTAAAATACATCCAAAGCAGCAAAAGAGCAATTCCTGTTTTTAGGTTGCGCACAATCAAAATGGAAGACCAATTCATGACTCCGTGAAGGAGGTATAGGTAAAGGCTTCCTCTGTCCAGTCATATCTGACTGTAGGGCCCAATGTTCATATCAATTTCTTAGCTGAGAGAATCAGCGTTGTCTGAAGACACTTTCGTGGTCATATGGCTGGCATGATTATTCACTGAAGCACATGGAACGCTGTTACCTTCCCACCAAAATGATACCTATTTATCTACTCGCATCTGCATGCTTTTGAACTGCTAGGTTGGCAGGAGCTGGGGCAAGGAACGGGAGCTCACCATGCCGGGCGGGCACTTAGATCTTGAACCCAGGCTGTCAGCTTTCTGGCTGACAAGCTCAGCATCTTTAACCGCTGAGCCATTGCACTCCCAAGTGTGCAGGAATGTTATGTATATGCCAGTGGGTGGGTGGGTGTAGATAAATGAGAGTTGTAGCTAATCAGAACTTCTTCAAAGTGTAGAACACATGAGCTGGCTACTAACATCTGCAGTTATCAAAGCTCCCCTAATTCTGTCCAGCTCAGAATAGGAAAATAAAGAAGTGAAGGGGTAGAAAGGTTGAAAGCAGGAATTATGTGCGTATTCTTCTATCCACAAAACCTACTGTGCGTTGCTCGAAGAAACCGAATGCCTGCTGAGACTCTTCTGAACTGGTCTCTATGCAAATATCACTTAATAACTTCACACTGAGCTGTGGAAATGCTATAGTGCAGTGGTCACACACCTGCTCTGCATATTAAAGATGTTTGGTTTGATCTGACTGTCTCCAGGCAGGACTTGGACAAAACCTATCTCTGAATATTTGGAGAACATCTGACAGGATTCATCTGATTGATTGATTGACTGACTGACTGACAATGTGCCATCCAGTTCTCGTTGCTCTTGGCAACTACATAGATTTTCTCCACAATAAACACCCTTTTTATGACCCTGTAATCCCTTAATTTGGGGTAGAGTCTGGGTGACTGGATGAAGTTGAGCATTTACTGACCGGATGCCCTTCCTGATGCCTATGCAAAGTTTGCAGCAGATACTGGTAGCCCTCGACTTACAACAGTTCATTTAGTGAATACTCGAAGTTACAATGACACTGAAAGAAGTGACATGATCGTTTTTCACACTTATCACCCTGAAACATCCCCATGCTCACGTGATCAAAAAATCCGACCCTTGGCAATTCATTCCATCTTCATGCAAAAAGAAATTGTAGCCCAATTACCAAAAACATAACCATAAAAGACATACTAGAAATAAAAATTAAAATAAGAAAATGGCAATAGAATACCTGTCTGATCTTGATGAATATAAATCACTGGGACCTGATGGATTACATCCCAGAGTTCTGAAGGAGCTGGAGGTTTTCAAGAAGACCCTGGACAATCGCTTGTTTCAAATGGTACAGGGTCTCTTGCTTGAGCAGGGGGTTGGACTAGAAGACCCGCAAGGTCCCTTCCAGCTCTATTCTGAATTGAACTGAATTTTTTCAGTGCCATTGTGCCGAATGATCACCGGTGTTTCCTCTACTGGTTCTCCGAACTGCTCAAAATTTCCGCTACTGGTTCTCCCGAACCTGTTAGAACCTGTTGGATTTCACCCCTGCTTTCAACAGTCTTTAAATGAATGGTTGTAACCTGTACTTATTGCATCATTTTTTCAAGATTGTAATAAATGCGGTTGTGTTTAAAGAAATTTGTAGCAGCCAGTTGTCATCACCACAGCACCCCAAAACAAAATTTCAACTCTGTCCCCGGGGGAGTGTTCAGATCAGAGGTGGGTTTCAGCAGGTTCTGACCAGTTCTGGAGAACCAGTAGCGGAAATTTTGAGTAGTTTTGGGAACTGGCAAATACCACCTCTGATCGGCTCCGCCTCCATCTATTCTCTGCCTCCCGAGTCCCAGCTGATCGGGAGGGAATAGGGATTTTGCAGTAACCTTCCCCTGGAGTGGGGAGGGAATGGAGATTCTACAGCAGTGATGGTTAACCTTTTTGCCATCGCGTGCCAAAAGCAGGGGGGAGCATGGGGGAGGTCAAGCATGCACGTGCCCACACCCCAATTCAATGCGCCCCGCACCTGTGCATGCACGCACGACTACCCTGTGTGACCCCACTTTTGGCACTTGTTGGGCCAGTGGGCCCAGTAGGCCCACTTTTTTGCCCTCCCCAGGCTCCAGAGGCTTTCTAGGAGCCTGGGGAAGGCAAAAATGTCCTTCCCCACTTCCCCGGAGGCCCTCTAGGCCAGAAATGGCCCGTTTCCCGACTTCCAGAAAGGCCCAAAAGTCAGCTTGCCAGCACATGATGCGGGCTCGAGCTGAGCTAGGGCAATGCTCACGTGCCCACAGATAGGGTTCCGCATGCCACCTGTGGCACGCGTGCCATAGGTTCGCCATCACGGTTCTACAGTATCCTTCCCCTGGACTGGGGTGGGAATGGAGATTTTACAGTATCCTTCCCCTGCCATGCCCACCAAGCCAAGCCACGCCCACCAAGCCATGCCACGCCCACCAAGCCACACCCACAGAACCAGTAGTAAAAAATTTTGAAACCCACCACTGGTTCAGATGCCTGCATGTCCCGATATATTTTGGGAAGGAGAAACCGCATGAAAGAATGAAAGAGCTTGCGTGATTTGACTTAAAGAGGGAAGGTCCCTGGGTTGTTACCTGAAAATATTATCAACCCCCTGCTGCAGATGAATTAATTACATCCAAAGGATTTAATTAAGCTTTGACTCTCTGCAGAAGAGGAGCAAGGGAATCCAACTTTCCCTAATCAATCTCAGTTTTAGCATATGCAGGAAGCCGCTTCAATCAAGGGTTTTACCGATATTCAGATAGTGCAAGCTTGGGAGTCTGAATTGATTTGAGGCATTTAAGTACTTTTCTCCGCAAACGTGGAGAAGGGGTTTGAGCAGTGGTGAAATCTAAAATTTGTTACTACTGGTTCTGTGGGCGTGGCTTCGGCGAAGAGGTTGTAAAAAAATACTTTCAAAAGGCTCTGACGATCCCAGCTGAGTTGCCTTGATCGGCAGAGGGTAAAAAACTTGCTTGGATCGTCAGAGCCATTTAAAAGAAAAAAAGCTTCTGATGATCGCGCGGCTCAGCTGGGCATGGGGAGGGGGCAGGGATTTTTGCTACCGGTGCTCCAAACCACCCGCCTCCATCGCTACCGGATTGGGTGATCGGGTCCGAACCGGGAGCATTTCACCCCTGAGTTTGAGCCTCCCTTTTGCAGGAAACTCACGGAAGAATCGCTTTCATTTTCACAAATCACAAATAGAATCACAAATAGAATAACAGAGTTGGAAGGGATCTTGGAGGTCTTCTAGTCCAACCCCCTGCTTAGGCAGAAAACTCTACACCATTTGAGACAAAGGGTTGTCCAATCTCTTCTTAAAAATGTCCAGTGTTGGAGCATTCACAACTTCTGGAAGCAAGGTGTTCCACTGATTAATTGTTCTAACTGTCAAGAAATTTCTCCTTAGTTCTAGGTTGCTTCTCTCCTTGATTAGTTTCCACCCGTTGCTTCTTGTCCTGCCTTCAGGGGCTTTAGAGAATAGCTTGACTCCCTCTTCTTTGTGGCAGCCCCTGAGATATTGGAAGCCTGCTATCATGTCTCCCCTAGTCCTTCTTTTCATTAAACTAGACATACCCAGTTCCTGTAACTGTTCTTCATATGTTTTAGCTTCCAGTCCCCTAATCATCTTTGTTGCTCTTCTCTGCACTCTTTCTAGAGTCTCCATATCTTTCTTACATCATGGCGACCAAAACTGGATGCAGTAGTCCAAGTGTGGCCTTACCAAGGCATTATTAAGTGATATTAACACTTCACATGATCTTGATTCTATCCTTCTGCATTACTATTAATCTTCTCATCGTTCCTATCACCCATCTCCTCCCACTTATGACTGTATGACTTGTTGCTGGTATCCTTAAGACTTATAATGACTGTTTCCCTATGACTATCATTAAGTGTTGTACCTTATGATCCTTGACGAACGTATCTTTTCTTTTATGTACATTAAGAGCATATGCACCAAAACAAATTCCTTGTGTGTCCAATCACACTTGGCCAATAAAGAATTCTATTCTATTCTATTCTATTCTATTCTATTCTATTCTATTCTATTCTATTCTATTCTATTCTATTCTATTCTATTCTATTCTATTCTCTGTTCTGTTCTGTTCTGTTCTCTGTTAATTAACCACTGCAGTGATTCACTTAACAACCGCAGCAAGAAAGGGGATAAAATGGGGCAATATTCCCTTAACAACTGTCTCGCTTAGCAGCAGAAATTTTGGGCTCGTAAGTCGAGAATGACCTGTAGTTTCCTCAATATGAAAAAAAACAATAGGTGCCACATTCATTGGAAAATCAGATGAGCTTTTCTTTTAATAATCACATCCTTTTCCCCTAACTTGCAAATGGTGTCATGCATTTCTGTTTGTCTCTTCCGGGTAGTTTTTTTTGTTTTTGTTTTTAAAGAAAGCTCTTCCCAATTGCATTTAGTTCAGTTTTGGAGCCTAGATAGATAGAATCATGGCTTGGGCATCTCATGTATTCGTAAAGGTAAAGGTTCCCCTCACACATATGTGCTAGTCATTCCTGACTCTAGGGGGCGGTGCTCATCTCCGTTTCAAAGCCGAAGAGCCAGCGCTGTCCGAAGACGTCTCCGTGGTCATGTGGCCAGCATGACCCAATGCAAAAGGCACATGGAGCGCTGTTACCTTTCCACCAAAGGTGGTCCCTATTTTTCTTTTTTTTTAAAATTGTTTTTATTTATAACACAACACAATATAACAAACACAAAACACAAACACATAATATATATTCCCTTTTTACAACTGTTTCGTAACGGTCATCTTCTAATATGTACATTTTCCCCCAATTCCCTTTATATTATTCATTTTCTTGTCCCTTTCACTCTTATTTACACTATAATTCCTAACAATCATAATATTCATTTTACACATTTTATACATTGTCCTATAAACATTTTACATTTATAGCTTCTCCCCTGTTCTTATTGTTCACTATTTCTGGTCTCCAGCCAGTTATACCATTTGTTCCATATTACATAGTATTCCATATCTTCCTTTTCTTTAAGTTATTTTGTTAATTTGTCCATCTTGGCAGATTGTAGGATTTTTTTTAATCAATTCTTCCTCTGTTGGTGTGTTTTTTCTTTTCCAATTTTGTGCATATGATATTCATGCGGCCGTTATAATATGTAAAATCAAGTATTTTATTTCTTTAGTATATTTTCTAGTGAATATTCCTAATAAACATGTCTCTGGTTTCGCATCAATAGGTTGATCTGTTATTTTTTCTAGTCATTTCTTGATTTTAGCCAAAAACGTTTTTGCGGCCGGACAAGTCCATCAAAGATGTTAATATGTTCCATAGATCTTGTTGCATTTCCAGCATATTGGTGAGCTTTTCGGGAACAATTTTTCCCGGTCCCTATTTTTCTACTTGCATTTTTTACGTGCTTTCGAACTGCTAGGTTGGCAGAAGCTGGGACAAGTAACGGGAGCTCACCCCACTATGCGGCACTAGGGATTCGAACCGCTGAACTGCCGACCTTCGGATGGACAAGCTCAGCTTCTTACCCACTGAGCCACCACATCCCCTGAATGCTGTGGTGGGATTCAAATAATTTAACAACCGGTTCTCTGCCCTAATGATTTCTTCCAACAACCAAACTGCTCAGAAAGTTAACAACCAGTTCTTCCGAAGTGGTGCGAACTGGCTGAATCCCACCACTGCCTGTATGTATATAACATACAATTATAACATGCATTATAAAATTATAACATGTATTGGAGCCTCCTTTTTGGGGAGGGCAAAAACACAGAGTATAGATTTCCCTTTAAGCTACAAAACTCCAGGTTTAATCCCACAGGGAGCAAACCATGCTTGGAGCTAATTTGAACAACTCTGCAACAAGCTCCAGTAAATTAGAATTCGGATCTTTGGCAGAAACCAGCTGCTAAAAATAGGCCCCTCGTAAGAAGACACCAGGCAGTACTGGAAAGCAAGACCATGTTGAAAACTCCTTATCGTGTCTTTGGCTCAGGAAGATGGAACAGCGAAGGCAAGGTGGGAAAAAGACCCGGTCAAGTTTTCATTAATTATACGAAGACAGGTAGAGCTTCTTAGAAAGTTGATTCAAAACCAGCTGCCATCTGAGTAGAAAAATCCCTTTGCAATCTGTCGGGGGAAGCTTTATGCTTGTTGGAGTTAAGAAAAATGCTTTTCTTCTCTTCTCTTCTCTTCTCTTCTCTTCTCTTCTCTTCTCTTCTCTTCTCTTCTCTTCTCTTC
>WNWU01000031.1:8894896-8930753 GCA_012654045.1 Ptyas mucosa
TGGTTAAAAAAAAAATGCTTTGAAAAGTCTCTGACGATCCCAGCTGAGTTTCCTGATTGTCAGAGAGGTTTTTCAAAGCATTTTTTTTAAAGCCTCTCTGACGATCCCAGCTGAGTTGCCTGATCGGCAGAGGCTTTTCAAAGCATTAGAAAAAATGCTTTGAAAAGTTAAAAAAAAAAAAAGTTGGCCACGCCCACCCAGTCACATTACTCCACCACCACCAAGCCACGCCCACAGACAAATTTTACATTTCACTCCTGTCTTTCCCCCACCCAACCTCTTGCTGGCACTTACAACACTGGATTATAGAAGGCTGTCTCGGTCTGAGTAGATGCATTACAACATTTTGTAAAGATTTCATGTCCCGCTGTCTTTCTCATTTCTAAGTGATTCCATTCCTCTTTGAGCTCTCTCCGCAGATAGAGGCATCACGATATAATAACTTCTAGGAAAGAGAATAAAAATGATATATTTTGCTACAAGAAGGGAAGCTGGCCAAAGAATGGCCTCACAGCAGCCTAACTAGACAAAGAGGAGAACTGGAGAACAATTTCTCGTGCGGACTTCACAGCTGGCAATTGGGAGAACTGTAAATATGTATCGAGGTGCTGATTCTACCTTCTGTTATCTGGGAAATCTGGATTTCCATTAGAAGATTATTTGGTTGCACTTGCAATAAATAAACTCTTACCGTAAATTAGATCTTTGGCCTCCCGAGTGGTAACAATGAAGGTAATCCTTGATTTACAACCACAATAGAGCCCACAAATATCTGTTGCTAAGGGAGACATCTGTTAAATGAATTTTGCCCCATTTTATGACCTTTTTTGCGACAGCTGTAAAGCCCTGGTTAAGTTACTAACATGGTTGTTAGGGGTTAGGGTTAGGTTTCCCCATTGACTTTGTATCAGGGTTCTGACAGATGCCCTAATTAAATTGTGAGTTTCAAGCCAAGCTTCAAAAGAAATCCAGTTATTTATTAGGAGATTCATGTCGGCATATTCCAAGTGAAACCAACTCTGACCCTACGTAATTTATGCCCCAATGATGACCCTGTTTCCTCCTCCCCCAGGGTGTGTCATCAATCACATTCACCAGCAGAGCAATTTTGCAGGTTGTAGAGGTCACTCCCCTCTGGCTGCTATGGGTAACCCTGGGATATAGCCTTGAGAGAGATAAGCATGAGAGCAGGCCAAGGATGCTTTGCGAGTTGACATTTTGCTTGTTAGAAGGTCGCAATCACATGACCCAGGGACATTGCACCCATCATAAATATGAGTCTGCTGCCAAATGCCTGAATTTTGATCACATGACCATGGGGATGCTGCAACAGTCATAAGTGTGAAAACTGATTATAAGTCACTTTTTTTCAGTGCTGTTGGAACTTTGAATGGTCACTTAATGAACTGTTGTAAGTAGAGGACGACCCTGCATAGCAAGAAGAGTGGTAATGTTTGAGTTATTCAAGCTTGTCTCTAGAGTTGTGGGTGATCCATCACTGAAGGTTTTCAAGAGAAGATTAGACAACCATTTGTCCAGGATGGTATAAGGACTCCTACCTTGGGTAGGAGGCTAGACTAGAAGACCTCCAAGGTCCTTTCAGCCTTATGATTCTCTCCTCTCTCTTGGCAAACAGCCCTGGCACAATTTGACCTGTCTTAAGGGAATGAAAGAGTCACACAATGAAATTAAACTGAATATAGAAAAGTATGACAGATCTTTGGGAATGAGAGTGATGGGTCAAAAAGTGGAATGGAAATCAATGCTAGAAATCTTAAAAAACATAATGAAAAGATGTAGGTGAAAAAGATTTCATTGTGTGTAGATGTAACTAAAAGTGATGCAGAGAAGAGCAACAAAAATGATTAGGGGGCTGGAGGCTAAAACATACAAAGAATGATTACAGGAATTGGATATATATCTACGGTTCCAATATTTGCTTAATGCATTGTAAGCCGCCCTGAGTCTCCGGAGAAGGGCGGCATATAAATAAAATAATGATACAAAAAATTTTTGAGAGGCTCCTACAAAGACAAATGGGTCAAACTACTTTCTGAAGTACCAAAAGGCAAGACAAGAAACAATGGTTGGAAATTAACCAAGGAGGGAAGCAACCTAGAACTAAGGAGAAATTTCCTAATAGTGAGCTCAATCAACCAAAGGAACAGCTTGCCTTCAGATGTTGTGAGTGATCTATCACTGGAAGCTTTCAAAAAAGAGATTGACCATTTGTCTGAAATGGTATTGTCAGCCCTGGAGGCCATCTTTTTCTTTGGATCTTCAGGGCTGACACACTTAGTGCTGTGGGAAAGTGGGAGAGAATTTGCCTGGAGTTGGTAGAAGTATTTAGCCATAACAACATTCTTTTCTCTGAGAGTCAAGGACGTTCAGCCTGCACCTGGAGTGGCGTGACTTGGAAGCATCTCCAGTTGGAATGGTGGATTGATTGGACCATGTGATGGACATGTGGGTGCAGGGGAAAGGTGGGTTTCACATACTGTAGCTACCGGTTCACCCAGCACCGGACATGTGAGTGTGTGTGCACACGCATACATGTAACATCAAACAATACATGCATGCAGCATCAAAAACACAGTGATATAGGATGGGATTACGCCCACTCGTAGATCGCCACTACTGTTTGTCCAAACTTGTCCAAACCGGCTGAATACCATCCCCGGTCCTGAGCCCCAAATGCCGACCCATTCGCTGGACGGTGTAAAGACTCAGGGAAGATGGAGGCATGGGTTGACAGGTATAGGATCTCCTGCTCGAGCACGGGGTTGGACTAGAAGACATCCAAGTCCTTTCCAGCTTTATCATTCTATGTTTCATGTTCTATATGTCAGAAAATAAGAGCATAGTTGAAAGACAAAATGATAAAACATTCATGTGGCTTGTTTGGGGAGTGGCTGTATAATCTGTTGAGTATTAGAATAGAGACAGCGTATGCCCAATGACTGGAAAAACGCAGTTCTTGTTCCCTTGTACTGTATAGAGAGAAAAAAAAATAGAAAACATGAATGCAACAATTCCCTGAGACTGTTTCTTTAATGTTCAAGGAAACGCATTGGGCAGAATTCTGATTTCAAGGGTATGAAAATGGGATAATTTGGAAATTGCAATGTGAGCATGGATGCACATACCAGATTTTTTAGTTTATCCTTGAGGAATATAGGAACGTTAGAATATTTAGTGATTTAGCGAAAGCCTATTGTAAAGGGAATAAACTTGAGTTATGGAATGCTTCGAATGGTGATGGGGTTGAAGGATGATCGCCGAATGCAGTCAGAAGCGAGGCAGGAGTGAGAATAATTGGAACGCTTAGGAAGGGCTCACTGAGAAACTAATGACACCAGCTAGAGCAATCAACTTTAGAACTGACAATGAAGATACTGAAGTGGTAGACAGCTTCTGCCTCTTGGAATCAGCTATTGACGGTAAAGGAACTGGCTGTCAAGGAATATGCCGCAGATTAGCACTTGACAGAGTAGTCATGAAGGCCTTGGAAAAGAGATTCAGGTGCTGGGATCCATCTATTCTTACGAAGTTTCAGAATTGCGCAGCCAAAGTGCAGGGAGTAAAGAGGACGGCTTTGAAAGTCAAAGGGAAGATCTCCACCAAGGTAACAAATAGATAAACAAGACTTGAGCCCAAGCCAAGAATGTAGTTTAGGGAAACACTTCAGACAGCTGCACACAGACAGGGAGAGAGAGACAGAGAGAGTGGGGGGAGGGGGGGAGGGACAGAGAGAAAGAGGGGGGGAGGGAGTGGGAGAGACAGACAGACAGACAGAGCAAAAGCGACAGAGGGAGAGACAGAGGGAGAAGGAGGAGAGACAGACACACAGAGAGAGACAGAGAGAGACAGACAGAGCGAAAGCAACAGAGGGAATGACAGAGAGAGAGAGACAGACAGACAGACAGACAGAGCAAAAGAGACAGGGAGTGACACAGAGAGAGAGAGACAGACAGACAGACAGACAGGGTGAAAGAGACAGAGGGAGAGACAGAGAGTGAGAGAGAGAGAAAGAGGGAGAGACAGAGACAGAGACAGAGACAGACAGACAGACAAAGCGAAATATGGATATGGATATGGGTATGGGTATGGGTATATAGGTCCTTTCTCCATATTCTCACTATATTCACCTCTTAAGTTGTTCTCCATCTGCTTGGAGAACTGAGGAAAAGGCACCACTTTATCCTTTCATTAGCCATTATTAAGAGCAATCTCTTTCTTATCAGCTGTTTTCCCATTTGCACAGAATGGCACAACTCTGGTGGCTCAGAATGGCAGGAGCTCTGGTGGCTCAGTAGACTAAGGCAGTTATTAACATCTATTAACATCTGCTGCCTGCAATTACTGCAAGTTCAAATCCCACCAGGCTCAAGGTTGACTCAGCCTTCCATCCTTTCTAAGGTAGGTAAAATGAGGACCCAGACTGTGGGGGCAATAAGCTGACTTTGTATAAAGATACAAAAGTATGAAGGCTATTGCTTAACGCATTGTAAGCCGCCCTGAGTCTCCGGAGAAAGGCGGCATATAAATCAAATTAAAAAACAAAAAAACAAAAAAAACCCCTAAGGAATATCTAAAAGGATGCAAAGGACCAGCTGTCTGCAAGGAGTATAAATCCTTCCATTTCCCACCATCCAGTCAGAGTTGAAGAAGCTTCTTGAACGAGAAGCAAAACATCTTCAAAGAAAAACCAGAAAGTCCAGTTATCTCTTGAAAAAAAGCACCTTTGGGACAACCATGAACCTGGATGACAGAGAATCTCCATAGGCATTAAGGAATACATGTATTATCCTGTAGTTTCCTCCCCATACATCCTTGCTTCTTCCCATTCTTCACCATTCAATATTGGGTACAAGAAAGAGGGAGAGAGAGAAAGAGAGAGAAAGAGAGAGAAAGAGAGAGGGAGAGGGAGAGGGAGAGAGACCTTGGCATATGGATTAATGCATTGCAGACCACAATTTGGGGGGGAAACCACTTTGCACACATTAGTAAAATGCAACATTCGCTTACGTGATTCTCTCAATTACGCCTAATTAAGATTTTGGTTTCAGCTGGGAAATTGGTTATAGAAACAGATGTTTTTGAAATTGCTTGGATTTAACTTTGAAGCGTTATGCAAAAATTGTTAAAGTATAGGATATTATCTCAATTACTACCAAACCACAGGTTTCATTGGCAGCACGATCAGAGTTTTTAGATGCTCAGAAAACTGCTTTTAAAGTTGGGCAATAATGGGTCTGGGGAGAGATCATGAGCAAGAAAAAGAAGGTGTCGGAGAAACCTTCGTTTATGATCATGGTTTAGTACTAAAAAGACATAACTGCAAATAGAATTGTGGTTTCCTATGCATTTCGATATTCAGATCACATGCAGAGAGAGGGAAAGAGAGACAGAGAGACAGAGAGACAGAGAGAGACACAGAGAGAGAGAGACACACGGAGAGACAGAGACAGAGAGACATACAGAGACAGAGACAGAGAGGCAGAAAGACAGAGAGACACAGAGAAAGAGACAGAGAGATAGACAGAGAGAGAGAGAGAGAGAGACAAAGAGAGAGAGACAGAGAGAGACAAACAGACAGAGAGACAGACAGACAGAGACAGAGACAGAGACAGAGACAGAGGGAGAGAGAAAGAGAGGCAGAGAGGCAGAGAGACAGAGAGACAGAGACAGAGACAGAGACAGAGGGAGAGAGAAAGAGAGACAGAGAGGCAGAGAGACAGAGACAGAGACAGAGACAGAGAGAGAGGGAGAGGGAGAGGGAGAGGGAGAGAGAAAGAGAGGCAGAGAGACAGAGAGACAGAGAGACAGAGACAGAGACAGAGACAGAGGGAGAGGGAGAGAGAAAGAGAGGCAGAGAGGCAGAGAGACAGAGACAGAGACAGAGACAGAGACAGAGGGAGAGGGAGAGAGAAAGAGATGCAGAGAGGCAGAGAGACAGAGAGACAGAGAGACAGAGAGACAGAGAGACAGAGACAGAGACAGAGACAGAGACAGAGACAGAGACAGAGAGACAGAGACAGAGACAGAGACAGAGAGAGGGAGGGAGGGAGAAGGAGACAGACAGACAGACAGACAGATAGACAGACAGACAGACAGATTCCTTTGTGTGCTGAGAGCTGCAGAAATATAGAAGGTTTTCCCAGTCCACCTGCTTATTTTGAACTAGAACATAAAATATGTATCACTGTGCAACCTGTAGGTGTCTACCTGCCCCCAAATATTTCCCTTACTAGCTGCCAATCTTCCAACCCTACTAGACTTGGCAAGCGTAAGTGAGAGACAGAAAGTTTTCTTTCATTTTGGGCGATAGCATAGCAATAGCATTTAGGCTTACGTATATACCACCCCATAGCGCTTTACAGCACTCTCTAGGAGGTTTACAATGTAAGCATTATTGGCATATTGCCTCCAACTATTTGGATCCTCATTTTACCAACCTCAGAAGGATGGAAGCCAACCTTGAGCTGGTCAGGATTGAACTGCCGGCAGTTGGCAGAACTAGCCTGCAACACTGCACTTTAACCACCAACCAGGGGGATGTCGCCCCGGTCCTGTATGTGAAAGGTAGTCATAAGTCATTGTAACTTTGAATGGTCACTAAACAAATGGTGGTAAGTCAAGGACTACCTGTACTAACTTTACTCTTTTCAAATACTTCTCTGATAACAGAGAGCTTGCAAATGCTTATTTCCTCGCTCGTGATGGGTTTCCCTCCTGTTGACAAAGTCTGTTTGACAGTGAGGAGAAGGTCTAATACAGTATATGACACCAGGAAAGAAGAACAGGTGCTGTCTCTGACACATTCCTAATCAGTGTGACATTTCAAATAAGATTGTTTCATGCAGCAGACACACAAAAATGACCTTGGTTTACTTCTAGGACTTACATCTTATGTAATATCATTGGACAATAGTGGATAGAATTTCAATTAGGATACAGCATAAAAGCTACCCAATGGAGTGGTGCGGTGGCCTAGAGGTAGAGCTCTCGCCTCACAATCAGGAGGCTGTGAGTTCGATCCTAGGTAGAGGCAGATATTTTCTCTCTCTGGGCACAATGAGAATATATCTGCTGAACAAAACTCCGTATTGGCGACAGGAAGGACATCTGGCCAGTAAACACTCTGTTAGCTCCATTCAGTGGCCCAGACTCCACCCTGCAAGGGATTATGAGGTCATTAAAAAATGATGGTGATGCTAAAAGCTACCATATGATAAGATAGTTCTACCAAAATGACCCAGGGAATTAATTTTCAGTAGTTGAAACTACCATCCATATTCCGATTTGAAAGTTAACTCTTCTATATCCAGTAGAAAACAATACATATAGCTCAGGGTTGAACTGTGGGGTTCTTGGTGCTCTCTGAGCTTGGTTATTTGCTTGCAGATGTTTCAATACCCAACTAGGTAACATCATCAAGGCTACTGGGTGTGGTGTTTGTCCCTTGTTTATTTACAGTAGCTTGCTGTGTCCATTTTCGTGCGGAGGCACTTCCTTCCTTGGTGGTTTCTTGATTAGAATATTGTTCTCTGCTTGTTGGCCTGGTGTTAATCCTTGCTTATCTGAATGTTGGCCGATGGAGACGATGTGTTTGAGTCATTTTGGTTTCATTCTTAGCTTTTTAAATTGTCCCTTTGGAATGGTGTGTAAAAATGGTTGCTCTCTATGTGTCTGTTAATGGCTGATTTGTCTAAATGCCATGTTTCCAGGAATTCCCTCACATTTTTTAAATTTACCATTGTCTTGTGGCTCCATTTCCCAATTGAAGCTATAGTTGAATCTGCCCATATGCCCAGATTAAGGAGCTTTCATTGTGTCTCTTAAGTGCTAATTGGTGTTCCTGCTAGGCTTCTACCTGTCCATCCAACATAGTGGCTGTCACAGCCCTTGCACTGTATGTCCCATATCCGCAGTCTCCTTGTTCGGTTTATACCTTGGTGGACCAGCCCTCTCATTATGAAAAAAATATTATTAGATGTATACCAGGGGTGAAATGCTACCGGTTCGCAGCGGTTCAGGCGAGCCGGTAGTGACAGTGGTGGGTGGTTCAGAGAACCGGTAGCGGCGGTAGAACGAGGCTCCACCCACGTGCCCGGATGCTGTTACTTCCTGGTGTCAGCATTCCAGAAACCCCCCCAACTCCAAGTAAAAACTCTGAAGCAAGCATTTTTCAAAGTTCTATTTACTAGAATAGGTAAACTGGCACATCTGAATCTGAGAGGTCCGGGTTTTCCCTCAGTAAATCAAAATCCCCCAAACCATCCCCTCACTCCTCAGTTGATCACATGCTCCAATCAACTGCCGTCCCATCTCGAGACAGCACTCCGACCACTCCTTCTCCAGATGCAGGATCGCCCTGACCTTGACCGACAGGAAGAATGCTATTATGTCTAAAGACAACCCCTCTATTAAATCCCCCCTCCTACTTTCCCACGCATGAGAAGATGGCAGCACGGAAGCTTCCGGCCTAATATGGCTTCCAAAGCTGACACCTGGTTTTAACCAGGAAGTAACATGTTTTTTACCCTCTGCACGTGCGCAGAAGGGTTTGCACATACGCAGAGGGTTCAAGCATGCATGTGATGCACTCGCACACACCCACACACACACGCAAGCAAAGCAAGCACACGTGCGCAGCACGTGCACTTCCAAACCGGTAGGGAAGGTAAGTAGATTTCACCTCTGATGTATACCCTATCTTCTTCCAAGAGTTCAAAGCAGCTTCTATTGGAAACTCCTTTCATGTTACCCCAACACTAACAATCCTGCAAGATAGATTGGGAAGATTAAGAAGGAGAGAAAGTAATTGACCCAGATTTTATTATTCTCCCAAGCACCTGAGGACAGGACAAGAAGAGCAGCCACCCAGTGAGTATGTACACACCAGGAAGATGATCTTCCGGTTTCCAGCGTGCACATGTGCAATGGCCAGCTGGTCTTCCTGTACGCATGCATACCAGAAACCAGAAGACCAGGTGGCCAGCGTACACATGCATGCTGGAAACCAGAAGATCATTTTCCCGGTGCACGTATTCACCCCAGGCAGCTGCTCTTCCAGTTTCTGGCACGCACACACGCGTGCGCTCCCGTTTCAGCACTCGATGCTGAAAAGGTTCACCAACACTAATATAGGGTCTCCTGCTTGAGCAGCAGATTGGACTAGAACAGGGGTCTGCAACCTTAAATACTTAAAGAGCCATTTGGCCCCTTTTCCCAGAGAAAAGAAAATACCGGGAGCCACAAAACCTGGGTGGGCGTGGCCAACTCAATGTCACTCACTTCCACCAGTCACATGACACCCCCCTAGCCACGCCTACCCAACCGGTCATTAGGGCAGAGAACCAGTTGTTAAAAAACACCGGGAACCACAAAAATCTTTTGACATATATCTCTCTCCCTTCCCTCCCTCTCTCCCTCTCTCTCTGTATCTCTCTATGTCTCTATCTCTCACCCTCTCTCTTTATCTCTCTGACTCTGCCCCGGCTGCTTCCCCATCCCCCGCCATCGCCCTTACCTTCTCAGGCCAGGCAAGGAGTGACTGGGAGGGGAGGGCGAGGGGTGGGGCCAGCCAGTGGTGGGATCACCTGACAGGGAGCCACAACAGAGGGCCCAAAGAGCCCCATGTTGCTCCAGAGCCGCAGGTTCCTGACCCCTGGACTAGAAGATCTCCAAGGTCCCTTCCAATATTGTTATTCTGTGTCTCATAGTGCTGCTTTCATTATTTGGGCAAAACCTTGAATCCTCTCAGATCAGTTTCTCTTCCTGCGTCTCTAAACTTCAGCAACAGATTGTCGGGAAAAGCATTTCACTATAAAAAGAAGAGATTAAAATTCCAAGATTTACTAGGCTTAATACCATTTTTTTAAAAAAAAAAATGACACATGCCTATGAATATACTGAAAAATTACAGGCAGGCCTCATTTTATTGCATTTTGGTTTATTGCATTTTGCAGATACGGCAGCAAAAAGAGTACGATTCGCTGAAGGCTCAGATGATGATTAGCATTTTTTAGCAATAAAGTATTTTAATTAAAATAGGTACTTTTCTACATAAGCTACTGATGTTTACTAGACTACAGTGTAATGTAAATATAACTTTCATATGCACCGGGAAACCAAAAAGTTTGACTGCTTCATAGGGATACTCACTCTATTGCTGTTGTGGCCTGTTGGCCGCCGGCCCCTCCAGCACCAAATCAGATGAGGATCAGGATCAGCATCAAGGCAACGTTGGAGCTACAAGGGGAAAGAGGGAATGGAGCTGGCAGAGAGAGAGAGACAGAGGCGGAGCCTGGGCTGTCCATCAGCCCTCAAATGGAGAGTCAACAGCCCTCAGGTCTGGAGGTGGCTGATGAGGAAGAGGAGGAACAGCTGGGTCCGGTGCCTGACACGTGGATGCGCAGAAGGCAGAGGAGAGGAGAGGAGAGCAGTGGAAATCTATGGGCTGATCCTTGGGACGGAAGAGCCACCGCTGCTAATGAAGCCCCATCCTAGTTCTGGGGATAAAAGGCAGGCGGTGGAGATGAATAGGTGTGGCAGACAATTATTCATCTCCCTGCCGGATGGCCTTCTTAGCCTATGACGAGAGAAACTTTTTGCCGGGGCTACTGGCGCTCCTAATAAAGGAATCATTGATTTAACTTCGGAGGGTTTGTCGTGTTTGGGGAGCTGGGTCTGAACTGAGATACGCTGAGGATTTTCCCTGATTGCATCCTAAGGGGAATGCAGATTCTGGGGAAAACATTTGGCGCGCAAAAAAGAAAGCAAATATTTTCAAAGCAAGGGGAGGGGAAACAGGAAGGACTGCTGAGAAGACCCATCTCTTCGTTTCTTTAGATTTGCAAGTTACTCTCCAAATCTCTCAGAGAGAATGAAGCCATTATCGAAAGAAAATAATGAAGGGTAATGAAGCAGGGACCATCTGGGCGAGAAGCACAAAAGCAATTTTGGCGGAAAGGATTTAAAGCTTTCACTGCTGCTGAACGTATTTCCCCTCTCTGCAGATGTTTTCTGATGGGGCTAACATCATCCGCGTCAGGGGTGGGTTCTAAAAATTTTTACTACTGGTTCTGTGGGCGTGGCTTATTTTGTGGGCGTGGCTTGATGGTCATGTGACAATTCTTTAGGATTTAGCAGAGGTACTGGTCTACCAGGCTTTTAACTGCTTGAAGAGCTGTACCGGTCTACCCATTTGTTTTTGCAGGCACCGGTCTAAAAATTTGTTTTTGGAGGCATCGGTCTACTCATTTGTTTTTGGAGGCCCCGGTCTACCACCAAACTGCCTTTTACCACTGATCAGCTGTAGGGCGGCCCTTTGAAGCCCTGCGGCAAGAGTTTAAACAGTTTTTTTCCTTATAGCCCATCAGCTGGGACTCAGGAGGCAGCAATAGATTGGGGGTGGGGCCAAATAAAAGGTAAGAATAACGCGGGAGGGAAGCGGAGGGGCAGAACTGGTTCGGTGACATCATATCGTCACCGCTACTGGCTCAGCGGAACCGGGAGGAACTGGGAGGAGCCCACCACTGAACTGCGTGCAGGAGAATGGAATCTGATGTTACCTGTAGTCCTCGCCTTACGACAGTTCACTAAGTGACTATTTGAAATTACAACATCTCTGAAAAGAGGGACTTTGTGTGACCCTTTTTCACACTGGCGACCGTTGCAGCATCCCCATGGTCACATGATCAAAATTCAGACAGTTGGCAACCGACTCACATTTATGATGGTTGCCACGACCCTGAATCACATGATCCCTTTTTGCGACTTTCTGACAAGCAAAGACAATGGGGGAAGCCAGGTTCACGTAACAACCGTGTGACTTAACAACTGCAATGATTTCCTAAACAATGGGGTCAAGAAAGGTCGTAAAATGGGGCAAAACGACAGTTAACAAATGTCTCGTTTAGCAACATAAATTTTGGGCTCAATTGTGGTCGTAAGTCGAGGAGTTGCCTCGTAAAGAAATATTTATATATTTTATTTATATCCTACCCTTATTACTTTTATAAATAAATCAAGCGGGAGGGGGGGCAAACATACCTAATACTCCTTCTTCCTCCTATTTTCCTCACCCCAACAACAACCCTGTGAGGTGGGTTTGGCCTGAGAGAGAATGATTGGCCCAATGTCACCCAGCCAATGTCGTCTAAGCCAGGGACTAGAATTGCTGCTGTCAGACCTGGAAGCCATCTTTTACATTTGGGCCTTCAGGCCTGCCACATTTTCTACTGTGGGAAACTGGGAGGGGAGATTGCATAGAGTATGGGTGATATGTAGTCAAAATGACATTCTTTTCTCAGAGAGTCAAGGACGTATTGCCCTGGCACCTGGAGCCGGATGACTGGGAGGTGTCTCCAGTTTGGAAGGTGGAGGATTGGACCATGTGATGGACATGTGGATGCTGGGCAGGGATTTGAACTTTCACTTGGGTGGGGAAAACCTGGAAACTTTCAGATTCGGGTTTTCCCAGATGTGGGAATATGACATCTTCAATAAAAGGAACTTTGAGGAAACTCAATCCTTGGAGTCTTCTTTGGTTGGGGGTGTTACTTAGAACCCTGACATTAATCCGAATCTGAAAGTTTCCAGGTTTTCCCCACCCAAGTGAAAGTTCGAGTCCCTGCCCACACCCATGTTTGCCATGTCTAAGTGCCATTGCTATTGCTATCCTTCTCTAAGGCCTTTAACTTTCAAAGCATGCTAAAAGATCGAAAAGTCAAAAAACTTGAAGGAGGGAGACTAACTTTTCCTTTGCTTCTTTGCACATCTGATCTTGAAATAAAAATACAACCTATTTCAGTGGCGACGAATTCACAGCACCAGATGCGATGATAGGGCTCACTGTGTGATTTCACCACTCCCATAAACACAAACGCACATATTCCTTGACAAATGCGTTCGTGTTTATGGTTTTGCACTTGGCTTCGATGGCCCTTCTCTCTCTTAACGAGCGTCTTTCTCGCCCAAGTGATCTTGCTAGTGCCTTCTTTTTCATTAGGAACGCGGCTTGGTGTCACTTCTCCTTCTAATCTAATTTTCGGAGTCAATTATGATTCCATTATCTCCGTGATTGTATGGCGGTCGGCTTGCACACGATGTTTAATCGGCAACTTCCAGGGCTTGTGGTGTAAGTGCTTCCCATTATTTAGAATTTATGAGGAAATGAAATGCTACGATTTCGCACGCTGAAAATTTATCTGTCATGAAATCAACTTTAGGAGGGCAAATAACATCAAATGATGGTTTGGAAAAAGCTATTCAGCTGCTCTTTCTTCAACCACTTGTAGAGACAAGATAAGTATGTATGCGTTTAGGAACACGCGTAAACATCCATATTTTGTGTATGTGTGTATATTAGAGAAATATAAAATTTGAGCAAAATGCCAACAGCATGAAACAAAAAAGAATCCTTAATTATACTATAATTCTTAATTATATTATAGTATCATATGATACTTGTAGTGTGTGTTCATGTGTAGATGTAGGGGTGTGTGTGTGTGTGGTGGGTCAGCAGTTAATGATGCTGAGCTTGTGAGCTGGATAATTGACAGTCCCAGTTCGAGATCCGAGTGCTGCACAATGGAATGAGCTCCCGTTACTTGCCCAGCTCACAGTTCTAAATACCATATTTTTCGGAGTATAAGAGGCACCTTTTTCTTTCCCTAAAAGGGGGTGAAAATTTGGCTGCGTCTTATACACCGAATGTAGCCCCGCTCACCCACTGGCCCCCACCCTTTGGCCTCTGCCTCCCAGCAGTTACCTCTTTGCTGCAAACAGCAAGAAGAAACAGCTCCTTTCAGCTTCAGCACAGCCTAATTAGCACAAGTTGATTGGATCGGCTTCCCAACTCTCAGCTGTTTTGCGCGGGACTCTGCTGCTTGCTGCAAGGAGGTAAATTGCTGGGAGCAGATTTTTTCCCCCTTGTGCTAATCAAGCTATGCTGAAAACGAAAATGAAAGTAAAGCAGGTTGTTTGCTGCAACGAGGCAAAATTGCTCAGAGGCAGAGGCAGATTTCTTTTTCTTCTTTTCCTCACCAAAAAAAAAGGTAGGTGCGTCTTCTAGTCCTGTGCGTCTTATACTCCGAAAAATACAGTAATAGACTTAGCAAAAGAAAAAAGGATCATATCACTGTCTGACAAAAGAAAAGCATCATAATTCACAGCTGCTAAGCTGTTCCCCAGAGAACTATATATTATGGCTAGGAGGCTACACCTCCTGTAGGAAAAAAAAAATCTTCTTTTTTCAAAGTGCAGCCATGCAAAGCTTCTTACGTGGAATTTTAACTAGCAGTTAAGTTTCCCTTTTTGGAAATAAATTAAGGCTGGTTCATTTGGAGTAGCTGAAAGTTCTTTCCTGTTTGATTTGAGACCCACCCGGAGCTAAAATCAGGGTCGTGGAGAAATCTCGGGGCAATTTCTACAAGAGGGGAGCCATTGTTGCAAGGTTTTTCCTTCTCAATCTTTAGTGTGTGGGAAGAAATGTCCATCTGGGTTCAGTTCCAAGTGGGGAGAAAGACACTGGAAACATGGAGACTTCTTGGAAAGATGGTTTAATGGTGGACAGGACCACACGGTTTTGAGGTCCTGGGCCAAAAGCCACAAGGGTGTGAGAGAGATTTATACCCTCTGTTGGGCTTTGAATTGGAGCTTGTATTGGTTGTCAGACTCCCATGGGACCATGAGGCATAACTTTGTAGGTTGTGTTTTGAGTCCCAGGCTTGCTGGGTGATGATGTAATGAAGAGGGTTTGGGGCAATTCCTATTATAAGGCAAAGGCTCCTCTCGCACATATGTGCTAGTCGTTCCCAACTCTAGGGGGTGGTGCTCATCTCCGTTTCTAAGCCGAAGAGCCAGCGCTGTCCGAAGACATCTCCGTGGTCATGTGGCTGGCATGACTAAACGGCAAAGGCGCACAGAACGCTGTGACCTTCCCACCAAAGGTGGTCCCTATTTTTCTACTTGCATTTTTTATGTGCTTTCGAACTGCTAGGTTGGCAGAAGCTGGGACAAGTAATGAGAGCTCACCCTGTTACACGGCACTAGGGATTCGAACCATTGAACTGCCGACCTTTTGATCGACAAGTTCAGTGTCTTAGCCACTGAGCCACCATGTCCCTTAATTCATATTATGGTTGAGGGTTAATCCTATCTTTGTTGAATCTTGGATGAGGGCATTTGCTTATGAATAGACCTAACTATCTCTTTATCTCTGCTGTGGGCTATTGAGGAAGGTGGGGACTATTAAGAGTGAGTCTGCTTCCTGCCAAAAAAAAAATGTTTCTCCATTTCTCATCCAGGGCGATATAATATTCTACCTTTTTAATATTTCTGAGAATATTTCATTTTTCTAGGAGAGGGGTGGGTGCTAACTTTCTACAAGTGAACTATTCCCACTACGCTGTCAAACTACCTAGTAGGGTTGTATTACTATTATCCTTCTCATCTTTTTTTTTTTAATTTATATGCTGCCCTTCTCCAGAGACTCAGGGCGGCTTACAATGCGTTAAGCAATAGCCTTCATACTTTTGTATATTTATACAAAGTCAGCTTATTGCCCCCACAATCTGGGTCCTCATTTTACCTACCTTAGAAAGGATGGAAGGCTGAGTCAACCTTGAGCCTGGTGAGATTTGAACTTGCAGTAATTGCAGGCAGCTGGCAACTTAAGTGCTACTTTAACAGCACTTAGTCCACTGCGCCACCAGGCTCTTATAATCTTTCCTATTACCTATTTCCTATAAATCGCAAGATACAGCAACAAATCTTCTAATAGTCTTCTTCTGACTATAACTTTGTTGCTTGTATCTTGCGATTTATATCAACTGTTTTATTTAGTAACCTAGTACGATTTATGCTGATTGCTTATTTAGTATCCTATGACTATCACTGAGTGTTGTATCTTACGATTTATGATGAATGTATTTTATGGTGATTATGATCATGATTTATCACTTGCTGCTTGTATGTACACTGAGAGCTTATGCACTGGAGACACACAAATCCCTTCTGTGTCCAATCACTCTTGGCCAATAAAGAATGCTAATTCTAATTCTAATTTCATTTCACCGATGACCTGTTACAGCTGCTCACGATCAAAATTTCAAATTAAAATTTGGACCCTGAGGAAATCAAAGATACTTCTGCAATGGTGCCTTTCGAACATAGGAGATATGTATGTATATATCTATATCTATTTGTTTTCGTAGATTTTCACGGGTAGAGGTATGCAAGTTTTGGTGTATTCGGGTCTTTTCCCATCTAAGATTGAGAATATCTTGGTGACGTTTTGACGAGGTCCCACTCGTCATCTTCAGGCTGGTGTCTTCGGCTTCGTGCTTGTGTGAGGAAAGTGTTTGTGCGAGGAAAGTGCTTGTGTGAGGAAAATGTTTGTGCGAGGAAAGTGCTTGTGTGAGGAAAGTGCTTTCCTCGTCACCAAGGGACCTCGTCGAAACGTCGCCAAGATATTCTCAATCTTACACGGGAAAAGACCCGAATACACCGAAACTTGCATCTATATCTATCTATCTATACCTATCTATCTACAGGTAGTCCTCGACTTAAAACCACAACCGAGCCCAAAGATTAGGTTGCTAAGTGAGACATTTGTTAAGTGAGTTTTGCCCCATTCTACGACCTTTCTTGCCTCAGTTATTAAGTGAATCACTGCAGTTCTTAAATTAGTAACATGGTTGAATCCGGAATCCCCATGGATTTTGCTTGTCAGAAAGTTGCAAAAAGTGATCCTATGATCCCAGGACACTGCAACCGTCATAAATATGAGTAAGTTGCCAAGCATTTGAATTTTGATCACATGGCCATGGGGATGCTGTAACGATTGTAAGTGTGAAAAATGGTTATAAGTCACATTTTTTAGTGATGTTGTAACTTTGAAAAGTCACTAAATGAACTGTTGTAAGTCAAGGACTACTTGTGTCTATCGATGGATCTATGGATCTATGGATCTATCTATCTCTCTATCTCTCTATCTCTCTATCCATCCATCCATCCATCCATCCATCCATCTATCTATCTATCTATCTATCTATCTATCTATCTATCTATCTATCTATCTATCTACCGTATTTTTCAGAGTATAAGACGCATCTTTCCCGCCCTAAAAGGGGGTGAAAATTTAGGTGCGTCTTATACACCAATGTAGCCCCGCCCACCCGCTTGCCCCCACCCTTTGGCCTCTGCCTCCCAGCAGTTTACCTCCCTGCAGCAAGCAGCAAGAAGAAACAGCTTGTTTCAGCTTCAGCACAGCCTAATTAGCACAACTTGATTCGATTGGCCTCCCAACTCTCAGATGTTTTGCTCTCAGCTGTTTTGTGCAGGCGTCTGCTGTTTGCTGCAAGGAGGAAAATTGCTGGGAGCAGTGTTTTGTTTTTTTCTTGTGTTAATCAAGCTATGCTGAAAACAAAAATGAAAGTAAAGCAGACTATTTACTGTTTGCTGTTTGCTGCAACGAGGTAAAATTGCTGGGAGGCAGAGGCAGATTTCTTTTTCTTGTTTTCCTCACCAAAAAAGGTAGGTGCGTCTTATAATCCATAGCATCTTATACTCTGAAAAATACGGTATCTATCTATCTATCATCCTTAACTTACAGCCATTTGTTTAGTGACCATTCAAAGTTACAACAGCACTGAAAAAAATGACTTATGACAATTTTTCATTCTTACAACAATTGGTGACATGATCAATATTTGGCTGCTTGGGAACTGGCTCATATTTCTGATGGTTTCAGTATCCTGGGGTCATGTGATTCATTTTACAACCTTTTGACAAGCAAAGCCAATGGCGAATTCAGATTCACTTAATAATCCTGTTACTAATTTAACAACTGCAGTGATTCACTTAAAAGTGGCAAGGAAGTTTGTAAAATGGGGCAAAAAACTCACTTAACAACTGTCCTACTTACCAATGGAAATTTTCGGCTCAGTTGTGGCCGTAAGATGAGGACAACCTATACGCTACATTTATAAAGAGAGAGAAATAAAGTGATGAGGACTGGAAAATTAGACTATTCATAAAACAGCTTCCAAAAATGAATGAAATTATTTGAAAGTCTTCATTGATCCTTGGCTGAAAAATATCGAAGTCAAATGGAATTGGAACAGAAATCAGGATTCGATCTGTCTGAGCAAATGTCTCTCCAGAATTTAGTTTGAGCTTAGGTCTTGAACTGTGCTGTCTTGCATGCTTTCATTTGTCTGGCTGCTTTATTAAATATTTCATTGCACAAACTTAAAAAATTCAATCAAACAAAATGCAGAGAGACTTTAATAATACAGAAGCAGCGCAGAGATACATATTCTGCGCAGTGCAATATTTATCAAAGCACCTGGGCACAGGAAAGCATCAAACATCAAATTAAACCGTAGAGCTAGTTAATGAATTGAACCTTTACCATAAAACAACAACAACACATAAATCTAAAGACCAAACACCATTATTGGAAGGATAAAAAATATCCTATATGTGTTGTGGGTCCGCCAGCAGCCTGCGGACCTGGTAGCAGAGTCAAACAGTGAGGAGGCTGGGGATGACAATGGGCCAGTCCTGGAATCAGGGGAAGGCCCAGACGAGGGCTCTGCATCAGAGGCAGAGATGGGGCCAGGGCCATCTGGGAGCGATGCGCGGACTCCGGAGCCTCGAGAGGCAGACAGCAGAGAGGCAGAGGAACAGGAGGAGTCTGTTCCTAATGCACATATGCGAAGAGCTGCCAGAAGGCAAGAGCAGCTGAAGCAAAGAGGACAACTTGGGAGTAAGGCCAGAAGATGATTGGCCACTCCCATAAGGCTTAAAAAAGCAGCAATGAGCCGTTGGGTTCTTTGTAGAAAAGCAACATTGATTCCAGTGCTTCTTGTCAGTGTCTCTTGAACTTTGTGGGGTTTTTGCCAAGAAAAGCCGTTGGCAGGTTGCCAAAGACATCAAAGGTTGGTGATAAGGCTGAAGAATTTGTTTTGGACTAAGCTGAGAATGAATTAATTCTCAGTTGTTTTAATAAAATAAGTTTGTTCAGGACTGAATTGTGTTTGGTAACCACTATTTTGGCCTCGGTCACAACAATATAATAATTTCAAATATGGTCCTTTTAATATATCTTTCCCAGGTATCTTGCGTTATATATCGCAGCTCACATGGCCAATTTATCCTTCTAAATTTGAAGATCTCTTTCCAAATTCAACAAGCAGACTCTAAAACTTTCCGTGGGTGATGGGATGCCCTATAATGAGCATACTTAGAACCTGGACATGCATGTAAATTTGTTCCTATCAGGTTGCCCAAAACTGGACCTCAAGTTTATTCAGACATTGAATTCTGTAAATCTTTCCCGAGCTTTCTTTACCTCTCTAGCAGAAATCCCACGTGATGATTATTATGCCAGGCAGGCTTAAAGTGCAGTGCCTTATTTGATCTGAAAAAATCCATCAACCTAGTTTAATGGGACACACTGATGTTTAATTAAACCAGATGTCATAAATGGCAACCAGTTGATTGAGCTAATGTAATTTATTTTTTGTAATTTAATATGCTGTGGATGTTTTCCAATGTAGACAGTGCTGATTGGGGAATTTTAATAATCTTTAACTACACATATTTGCATGACTGCCAGATGCATAAATATTATGTTCATGCTAATAATAATCAATAGGAGCCCTATAGCTCAGTTCTAAGGACATTTCTATAGCACCATCATTTTCCCCCCCAATATATCACAACATTCCATTGAAGAGTTGCTGCTGCAAGAAAATATATTTACCGTATTTTTCAGAGTATAAGACACACTGGAATATAAGAGGCACCTTATTTTGGGGGAGGAAAATAAGAAAAAAGCTGATTGGCAGGTGGATTGGCCTCCCGGAATACCCCCAATCAGCTGTTCTCAGAGATGAATTTTAGCAACAGGTTCCTTGGTTGTGAACTCTGTGCCTTGCTTTTTTTTTTGCTTTTTGTTCTGCCTCTGAAACTTCTGAAACTCCATTTTAGAAAAAATCTTTTTTTCCTGCTTGTGAAAGCCTCCGAAACAGAGCTTCAGAAAAAAAAGCCTCTGAAGCTCTATTTGGGGGCTTCTTTTCTGAAGCTTCTTTTCTGATGCTTTTTTCAGCCTCTGAAACCTCTGTTTGAGAAGCTTGGCGGGGCTGAATTTGGAGTATAAGATGCACCCAGATTTTCACCCTCTTTTTGGGGGGGAAAAGGTGTGTCTTATACTCCGAAAAATACGGTACTTCTAATGTTTCAAAGAATTGTCTGCAGTTTTGCTTAATTTTTTTGTTCCCATCAAAATGAACAGGATGGCTGTAGCTTAAGAAAATGTGTCTATGCGTTGGCATCTTTACTGGTACAAAATACATGCTTTAAGTTTTTAAAGGCTGTGGTTGAGCTTCATGGAATATTGCATAAATATAGCAGCTTTTGAACCAAGTAAAAACAAGGTGGAATTTATCTTTTTTTTTTTTTGACCCTGCAGGTTTGCAGAAAATGTTCCTACAGTCCTTCCAAATTTTACAGCTCTCTGAGTAGAGTCATCTGAAGGTGAAGCAGAAACTTCAGCATCTACAAATTCTGCTGATATTAACATAAAAATGATTATGTTTGATGAATATGAATGGACGCCAGATGACCACAAGGGAGAATATCTTTATTAAATTGCAAATCATTAGAGTGGAAGCTCATAAAAATGTTGTGGACCTATTAACATTTCTAGAATTAATTGTGGCTTTGCCTAATTAACCTAGAAACTGTGGGATCCAGGATTTGAATCTGGCACTCCTTCTTGTAACTCATATTCCCCAAAAAGTTGATAATGGATAGGTAAGTACCAGAAATGCCTTTTCACAACCGGATGTCCACAGTTTTTCTGGACTACTATTGTCATAATTACTAGCGTGTCAGGTGCAATTAACTGGGAATGGAAATAAAGTAGAATTGTGTGAACTCAATGATTCTAAACTGATGACATGTTTAACCCTGCCCTCCAGCTCAGCCTACTCAGATCCTACACCAGGATATGCTATCCCGGTTCTGGCAAACCAGTAGCACCAATGGCAGGAGGCTCCGCCCACCTGCCCAGACGTCATCAAAAATGCTCTGTGCATGGGCAGGACCTTCTGTGGATGCGCAGAAGGGCCACACGCTCGCGAGCTCCCAATAGCGAACCAGTAGCGCCGGGATTTGAATCCTACTACTGTCCTACCCGTATATGTTGATGGGCCAGAGGCATTATGAAGTTTGAAGAACACATTTTGATGAAGAAATAGTGTGGATTTGCTTCTTAAATGTCCAATCAGTTGTATTTACATTCAAGAGCAAACTGAACAAATTCCTCTCTACCAAAAAGTGAAAAACTTTTAAAAGCTTAAGGAAAATGCCGTACACATAACTAGATGCTAAGCTCCCTAAAACAGCTACAATCAAGCAGTTTGTAGCATATAGGTAATTGAAAAGCATATAGGTAATCCTTGCCTGATCACTGTAATGGCCTCCCTTTCTCTCTCCCTTCCCTTTTCCCCTTCCCCTTCCCCTCCCACTCTATCTCCCTCTCCCCCTTCCATTTTGTCTTTTACTCTATCTATCTATCTATCTATCTATCTATCTATCTATCTATCTATCTATCTATCTATCTATCAACATTTGCTAGACCAATTCTCGAATACAGCTCATCTGTCTGGAACCCGCACTGCATATCGGACATAAATACAATCAAGAGAGTCCAGAGATATTTTACGAGAAGAGTCCTCCATTCCTCTAACCGCAATAACATGCTTTATGCCACCAGACTCCAAATTTTGGGCTTAGACAACTTAGAACTATGCCTACTTCGATCTGACCTAAGTGTAGTACATAAAATTAGCTACCACAATGTCCTACCTGTCAATGTTTACTTCAGCTTCAACCACAACGATACACGAGCAAATAATAGATACAAACTCAAGGTAAACTGCTCCAAACTCGATTGCAGAAAATACGACTTCAGCAACAGAGTGGTCAATGCCTGGAATGCACTACCTGACTCTGTGGTCTCATCCCCAAACCCCCAAACCTTTAACCTTAAACTGTCTACTGTTGACCTTACCCCATTCCTAAGAGGTCTGTAAAGGGCGTGCATAAGTGCACCAGCGTGCCTACCGTCCCTGTCCTAATATTCCTTTTTACTTATTCTTTTCATGTATTCAAATTATGTTTATACTTTTACCTGTTATCTTATATATGCTTGATAAATAAATAAATAAATAAATAAATAAATAAATAAATAAATAAAAATCTACACACACACACATACGTACGTACATATGTATGTGTCAGAGGTAGCATTCAGCTGGTTTGGACCGGTTCGTCTGAACTGGTAGAAGAAATCGTGGCCGGCCCAGCTCTATGCCATCCTATTTAGGCACATTTTTTAGGCTGGCTTGCATGCGTGGAAGGTGTGTTTGTGCCAGCAGAGCACATGTGCAGAAGGCACATGCTCACACTTGTGAACCAGTAGGGAAAGTAAGTGAATGCCACACCTGGTATGTGTGTATGTTGTGTTCCTGTTACATATATATAAAAATGAATTCACATCCATATCATTGCCAAGATAACTGCACGGACAAAATTTTTCAGAGCTGGTGGAGGGTATCTTTGCCTTAACCTCTAAATCCTTTCCAATGCATTAACGTCTGTCGTACCAAATGTTCAAGAGCCGTAAAAAGTATGTCGCCTGGCATGGATCTGTAAAGAGGGCGGGGAGCTCTTGATCCATGTTAGAACTGCAAGATGTGCAAACTACTTGATTGTGATGGACAAGGCCTTTCAAACTGACAGGTGTTCCTGCTCAACTCATTTAAATGCAAGGCAATGATTTGACAATGTTCTAACCCCCCTCCCCACACACACACACACACATACACATAAATACTACTGGTTTTTTTTTTTGTTTCCAAGAATTAAGCAATCTTGCTTATTTGATGAAGCAGGGACCTCTCTGATTTATTTTTCTTCCTGGTCTTCTTTTAAAGTTCTTTTCTTATATTACATAAGAAACCAGCAAACTACTTAACACACTGGGCTAATGAATCAGTAATTAAACAGACAGTGTTCTTGGTGAACACTGAAGTAGCAATCATTTTAATTTATGCATTCATGTATTTATTTAATATCCCACCTTTATTATTTTTATAAATAGCTCAAGGCCATTAATAAAGCTGATATTCCCTTCTCTTATTTTTCCCGCAACAACAACCCTGAGAGGCAGTGGTGAAATCTGAACCGGTTTACTACCGGTTCACTAGCCACGCATGTGCCAAACGCACGCTGCATGCACGCATGCGCATTGCGCACCAAAGGAAGGCTTGGGAAGGTAAGTAGAACAGCATGCGATCAGTTGTGGTGTGCGTGGGAACCTTTTAAAAAACTTTTTAAAAGTATTTTTTACCATCGGCTCGGACGAATAGGTAGTAAAAAATGCTTTAAAAAGTTTTTTAAAAGATTCCAACGATCGCATGGCACAGCTGTTTTTGTTTTTGTTGTTGTTGTTGTTTTTAATTTGATTTATATGCCGCCCTTCTTCGGAGACTCAGGGCGGTTTACAATGTGTTAAGCATTGTGTTAAGCTGTGATCATCGGAGCCTTTTTTTACCTTTTAAAACCATTTTTTTTAGTACCGGCTCAGGCAAATAGGTAATTAAAAAATGCTTTTAAAAAGTTTTTTAAAAAAAGGCTCCAGCAATCACGTGGCAGAGCTGTGGTCATCGGAGCCTTTTTTTTTTACTTTTTTAAAGCATTTTTACTACCTATTCGCCCGAGCCAGTCGTTTAAAAAATGCCTAAAAAGTAAAAAAAAAAAAAAGTTCCGACGATCAGCTGAGCAACGCGCGATCGTAGGAACTTTTTTTTTAACTTTTTAAAGTATATTTAACCACCTATTCCGGAGAACCGGTAGTAAAAAAATGCTAAAAAGGTTTTTTTAAAAAGTTCCTACGATCGCGTGTTGCTCAGCTGATCGTCGGAACTTTTTTAATATATTTTTTACTACCGGTTCAGGCAAACCTACCTGAACCGGTAGCATTTCACCCCTGCTATGAGGTGAGTTGGGCTGAGAAAGCATGATTGGCCCAGTCACCCCAATGGCCTGCACGCCTAAGGCGGAACTAAAACTCCCCGTCTCCTGGTGATTGGCCGAAAGTCACCCAACCAGTTTTCATGTTTAAAGTGGGATTCACAGTCTCCTGCTTTCTACCCTTGTGCCTTAACCACTAAACCAAAGTGGTTCTCATTTTATGACCCCCCCAAATTCTCAGCTATTTCTAAAATATTATTATTACCTTTTAAGCTGAAAAAATTACATGGTGCAATTTTAACTTAGTCATCGTTTTTTGGTACAAGCTGTTTCCAAAATGCTTATCTCATAACTGGATGCAGTACTCTAGGTGTAGTCTTACTGAGGCTTTATAGAGTGGTATTAGTACCTCACTTGATCTTTCTTTCTTTCTTTCTTTCTTTAAATTTATATCTTGACTGTATTCCTCTGTTAATGCAATTTAGGATTGCATTGGCTTTTTTGGCTGCCGCCGCACACTACTGGCTCTTATTTAACTGGTTGTCCGACTAAGTCTCTAAGATCCTTCTCACAGTTACTGCTATTAAAGAGCCTTGGTGGCACAGCAGATTAAAGTGCTGTTAACTAGCATCAGCTGCCTGCAATTACTGCAAGTTCGAATCTCACCAGGCTCAAGATTGACTCAGCCTTCCATCCTTTCGAGGTAGGTAAAATGAGGACCTGGATTGTGGGGGCAATAAGCTGACTTTATATAAAAAAGAATACCGCTTTGGGGGGGGGTGAAAGCCCTACTAAGCAGGTACTGTATATACAAAAGTATGAAGGCTATTGCTTAACGCATTGTAAGCCACCCTGAGTCTCCGGAGACGGATGGCATATAAATCGAATCAATCAATCAATCAATCAATCAATCAATCAATGGATCTTGAGCCTATCTTGTAGGGTGTTGGCTATTCCTGCCAGCTTAGTATCATCTGCAAATTTGATAAGGCGCATGGAACGCTGTTGCCTTCCCACCAAAGGTGGTCCCTATTTTTCTACTTGCATTTTTTACGTGCTTTCGAACTGCTAGTTGGCAGAAGCTGGGACAAGTCACGGGAGCTCACTCGGTTACGCAGCACTAGGGATTCGAACCGTTGAACTGCCGACCTTTCGATCGACAAGCTCAGCGTCTTAGCCACTGAGCCACCACGTCCCTTTTATATGTATCTATAGTCAAATAGATTGAAATCTATTGCAAAGACGTTTAAGTGGTTCTTTAGGTTAGAGGTAATTAGCACAGTACAGTCTCTATTGTGCTTCTGGCTGTTTCTCGCCCTGTAGGCTTCTGCCCCATTTTTGTTTTTTAAAAAAATATGTTTTTAAGATATTTGATTAAATAAATTTAACATCCACCTCACTGAGATGATAAAGAGCACCCTGGGGTGAATTCACCTTTTCATAAATAGACAGGCATGAAAAGTGCACATTTAGGATGATTGATGAGTATGTGCCTTGCAATTGGTGCTCTTAATTATCACATGGAATTTCTCCAGCATAATCTCTGTATTCGCTAGATCAGTGATGACTAACCTTTTTGCCATGGCGTGCCAGGAACGGGGGGAGACCACACACATAATTGTATGCGTTCCACCCCTGCGCATGTGCTCATGGCCCCCCTGCTTCCCCCTGCTCCTGGCATGCAATGACCCAGTGGGCCCATTTTTCTCTCTCCTCAGGTTCCAGAGCCTTTCTAGGAGTCTGGGGAGGGCAAAAACAGCCTTCCCCACCCTCCCAGAGACCCTCCAGAGGCCGAAAACGGCCCGTTTGCCAACATCCGATGGGCCCAGAAGGCCCAAAAATCAGCTGGTCGGTGCACACATGTGTGCTGGAGCTGAGTTCACATGCCCACTGATATGGCTACACGTGCCACCTGTGGTAGACGTGACATAGGTTCGCAATTACAGCACTAGATATTAAAAACTGTACACCGATAAGTCCTCAATGTATGACCACAAAATTTGAGCCCAAAATTTATGTTCCTAAATGAGACAGGTACTAAGTGAGTTTTGCCCCCTTTTATGACTTTTCTTGCCACGGTTGTTAAGTGAATCATTGCGGTTGTTAAGTTAGTAACATGGTTGTTAAGTGAATCTGGCTTCCCCATTGACTTTGCTTGTCAGATCACGAAAGGGGATCACATGATCCCAGGACACTATAACCGTCATAAATGTGAGTCGGTTACCAAGCAGCTGAATTTTGATCATATGACCATGGGGATGCGGCAATGGTCATAAGTATGAAAAAAATATACAGCAGGTATATGTATACAGTTTATGGGCAGTTGTTTAATGATTCTTAATGAGAGTTATTCGGAGTTTTAAAAAACTATTTATAACCCATTCTCAAAGTTACAACTGCCATACACATACCCTGTGGTGACATGATCACATTTTGTGTACTTGACAACCGGCTCGCATTTATAAACCAGTTGCACGTAATAATGATTTGTAATTTTTTCCCCCCTGATTTCTGGCAAAAAGCACCCATTGAATATGTTGGAATCGCTTAACAACAGGGGTGGGATTCAGCCGGTTTAGACCAGTTCGGGTGAACCGGATGTTAATTTCAATCTGGTTTGCCGGCCGATTGTTCTAAGGACTGGCTGACCACACCCATCCTGTCCCCCCCTCCCAGGAGTGTTTCCGGCCTCCAGAGGGCGCGTGAAGCAAACCGGTTTTTACAACCAGTGAATCCCACCACTGCTTAACAACCATAATTCGCTTAACAACTGTGATAGTTCACAACCATCATAAAAGCAGGCATAAGAATCCATTTAAAACTACAATGACTAACAATCACAGTTCTGGACTCCGTTGTCCTATAAGCCAAACACTTATTCTATGCTTTTAACCCAGAAAGATTGCCTATCTCGATCTTAGCCCAAGTAACATAAAGTGGAGAATCAATGGAATTCAGAGGTTCATGAGGCTGGAGTAACTCATTAATAGTAGATGACTGTACAATTCAGATTTTTTCCCCTTTCCTTTTAGTTTAGCATAAAAGCAGGAGTACTGATAGAGATGGATTACACTTATTTCCCTTTCTCCTTCCTTCTTTCCCTGATAAATCTGTTTATCAATGACACAACCGGTAAGTATAGAATACAGAATAACAGAGTTGGAAGGGGCCTTGGAGGTCTTCTAGTCCAACCCCCTGCTCAGGCAGGAGACGGTATATCATTTCAGACAAATTGTTGTCCAATCTCTTCTTAAAAACCACCAGGGATGGAACATTCGCAATTGTGATTCCCTTAACAACTGTGGCCAGAAAGGTCATAAAATGGGGCAAAATTCACTTAACAAATGTCTCACTTAACAGCAGAAATTTTGAGCTCAATTGTGACCGTAAGTCAAGGACTACCTGTATAGTTCCCTTGTAGGAAGACCTACCAATCCATCCACCCTTAAGAATCTCTCCAAAAGTCCTTTCTCTTTTGATAATATTTCAAGGACAAATTCTCTTGACTTCAATGCCAGGCAAATTGGGAGGTACCATATTTTTCGGAGTATAAGATGCACCTTCTTCTCCCCCCCCCCAAAAAAAGTGGGTGAAAATTTAGGTGCATCTTATAGACCAAATACAGGCAATTTTGGCCTCCCAAACCCTTGGCGCCAGGGGTGGGTTCTAAATTTTTTTACTACCGATTCTGTGGGTGTGGCTTATTTTGTGGGTGTGGCTTGATGGTCATGTGACAATTCTTTAGGATTTAGCAGAGGAACTGGTCTACCAGGCTTTTAACTGCTTGCAGAGCTGCACCGGTCTACCCATTTATTTTTGGAGGCACCGGTCTACCACCAAACTGCCTTTTACCACTGATCAGCTGTAGGGCGGCCCTTTGAAGCCCTGAGGCAAGAGTTTAAACAGTTTTCTTTCCTAATAGCCCATCAGCTGGGACTCAGGAGGCAGCAATAGATTGGGGGTGGGGCCAAATAAAAGGTAAGAAAAACAGGGGGCGGGGGGGCAGAACCGGTTCGGTGACATCATATCATCACCGCTCGGTGGAACCGGGCGGAACCGGGAGGAACCCACCACTGCTCCGAGCATCGTGTTTTTGCCCTCCCCGGCCCCCAGAAGCACTCTGTAGGCCAAAAATGGGCACCTTTTTGCGAAACACTGCAGAGTGCTTATGGGGGCCTGGGAGGGTGAAAATCTGATGTGCGGAGGCCAAAAATTATTTTTTTCTTGTTTTCCTCCTGTAAATTTAGGTGCATTTTATAGCCTGGTGCGTCTTATAGTCCGAAAAATACAGTAAATAATTTTGAGAAAATTCTCTGTCCGGCATTTTTTTAAAAATGAATGAAAGAAAGATATTCAGTCTTGGATCTCGCATTGTTCCCCAGAGTTGTACCCTAACAGGTTTCTTGTAGCAAACGTGTTTGTAAATTGTCGTCATCATTGTTAGTCGCACAGTCGTGTCTGACCCATCGTGATCCCATGGACAAGGTTCCTCCAGGCCATCCTGTCCCCTACCATCCCCTGGAGTCCATTTCAGCTCACGCCGACTGCTTCCGTGACTCCATCCAGCCACCTCGTTCTCTGTCGTCCCCTTCTTCTTTTGCCCCCAATCTTTCCCAGCATTATTGAGGAAATTATTGAGGTTTGTAAATTAGAATCCGTTTAATCAGAGACACAAAGTGGAATCCTCCGTTGGATATAAAAGCTGCAGCTGTGCCAAAACCAGAGTTTATTCTTGCAGTTTATGAGCAAAATTCACGTTGTGTTTTATGACCGCAAGGCTTAATCGCTGACACTTATTCCCAGAACTCCCTCTTCACTCGCTCTTCCCTTAAAGCGGGGGGGGGGGTTAAACTCCAGGCCCGCGGGCCGGATCCAACCCGCAATGTGGCCCACGATGTGGTGAGATGTAGCCCATGAGGCCATCCCGGTCTACCCGCATCGCTTCGGCCCGGTTGGCCACACCCACCCAGTCCTCCCCTCCCGAGGTCAACCCCAGCCCTGATGCAGCCCTCAATGAAAATCAGTTTGGCACCCCTGCCTTAAAGGTGTCTTCAAAAAGGCTGAACAAAAAGACCGGCCATTGCAGGCCTCCCTTTTCCTCTGCTGAGGGAACAGCTGCACACATAAATGTCGTCCGTCCCCCCCACAAACACACACACAGACTTTCCTAAGGGAGGAGAGGGCAGGGGATAAGAGGGGAGGGGAGGGGAGGGGAGGGGAGGGAAGAGAGAGAAGAGGGGAAGACAGGAGAGGGCAGGGCAGGGCAGGGGGAGAGGAGAGGAGAGGAGGGGAGGGGGGGGGGGAGGGCAGGGGGGAGAGGAAAAGAAAAGAGAGGGGGAGGGCAGGGCAAGTGGGAGAGGAGAGAGGGCAGGGCAGGGGGAGAGGAGAAGAGAGGGCAGGGCAGGGGAGGGGGAGGGGGAGAGGAATGAATGAATGAATGAATGAATAAAGAAGGAAGGAAGGAATAAAGAATAAAGAGGGAAGGAAAAATATAGAAGGGAAGACAGAAAGGAAGGGGAGGGAAGGGGAGGGAGAGAGGAATGAATGAATGAATGAATGAATGAATGAATGAATGAATGAATAAAGAAGGAAGGAAGGAAGGAAGGAAGGAAGGAAGGAAGGAAGGAAGGAGAGAAAAAGGCAAAGGGGAGGGAGGGAAATGATCACGGATTGAAGGGAGGGGTCTTTGAGCAATTAGTAAAGCTGGAGACTAGCTGTATAATCATTTTCATCGCTGACTATAGGGGGTGAAGTTTTGCCCCCTGTAGACAGGGTGCGCAACTTGGGCATCCTTCTGGACTCACGGCTGAGCTTGGAAGACCAGATAATGGCCGTGACCAGGGGGGCATTTGCCCAGATACGTCTGGTGCGCCAGTTGCGCCCCTACTTGGACCGAGATGCCCTACGCACAGTTACTCACGCGCTGGTCACCTCGCGGATTGACTACTGCAATGCTCTCTACATGGAGCTGCCCTTGAGGACCACTCGGAGGCTTCAGCTGGTACAAAATGCAGTCGCGCGGGTTGTGATGGGAGAATCCCGATACTCCCATGTTACACCTCTCCTGCGCGGTTTGCATTGGTTGCCGGTTGCCCTCCGGATGAGATTCAAGGTGCTGGTGATGACCTATAAAGCCCTACATGGCTTAGGACCAGGATATTTGGCGGACCACTTACAGCCAGCAATTATATCCCATCGCCCGGTTCGCGCCCATAGAGAGGGCCTACTCAGGGTGCCGTCAGCTAGACAGTGGCGGCTGGCGACCTCCACGGGTAGAGCCTTCTCGGTGGGTGCCCCCACCCTCTGGAATCAACTTCCCTTGGAACTCCGATTAGCGCCTGACCTTCGCACCTTCCGCCGTGAATTAAAAACTTGGCTGTTTAAATCCCTTGACCTGGACTGATAATGGGGTTTTAAGGGTTAATTTTAAATCTTTTAAATTTTTAGACTTTATTTTATATTGTGGCTTTGTTTTTCTTATTGTGAGCCGCCCTGAGTCCATTGTGAGATAGGGCGGCATATAAGCCGAAGAAATAAAATAAATAAATAAATAAATTTTGAAGGTGACCCTCAGACCAGGGACCCCAAACAGAAGAAGGTTAGAGGAGGCCTCAGCGCGGAAAGGAAGCTAAGATGGAGCAGGACTGCATGCGTGGAAAAAAGACCCTCCGTGCTCTAGGAGAAATCTGGGACAGAAAGGAAGCCTTGTGGGCTGAATCTGGCATGTGGGTTTTCAACTCTCCGTCCCTAACGGCAGGGAGACGCACACGGCCAACTCATTCGTCATGTCAAGTTTAAAGCCGCCCCAACTCAGGGCTGAAATACAACAGCTGTCAGGAACCCCTGAATCATTTCCTTTTAATTAAGGGAAAGGTCTGGTGTTTCAACACTTGAGGCCAATCGAAGCATATGCTTGGGGGACCGAACATGTGCGGCTCATTGTTATTGGCAACAGGCTTGGATTAGCTAGGCTTCAATATCCCAAAGTTGCTTTTCAGAAGGCAACTGGACTTTCTCTTTCTCTCTCTCTCTCTCTCTTTTCCCCTTGAAAACATTTCACTTCTCATCCAAGAAGCTTCTTCGGTTCTTGCTTAGTTTCCATCCGTTGCTTCTTGTCCTGCCCTCAGGTGCTTTGGAGAATAGCTTGACTCCCTCTTCTTTGTGGCAACCCCTGAGATATTGGAAGACTGCTGTCATGTCTCCCCTAGTCCTTCTTTTCATTAGACTAGACATATTTATTTTTATTTTATTTATTTTTTATTAATCATATTTCTATGCCGCCCACTCTCCGAGGACTCTGGGCGGCTTACACCAAAGACAGTATACTAAATAGCATATTGCCCCCAACAATCCTCATTTTACCCACCTCGGAAGGATGGAAGGCTGAGTCAACCTTGAGCCGGTGAGATTTGATCCTCTGATCTGCTGAACTAGCAGTCAGCTGAAGTAGTTGCAGTACAGCACTCTAACCACTGCGTCACTTTGGCATACTCAGTTCCTCAGTATGTAGGAACATACTCAGTTCTTGCAACCGTTCTTCGTATGTTTTAGCCTCCAGTCCCCTCATCATCTTTGTTGCTCTTCTCTGCACTCTTTCTAGAGTCTCCACATCTTTGTTTACATCGTGGGAACCAAAACTGGATGCAGTATTCCAAGTGTGGCCTTACTAAGGCATTATTATAAAGTGGTATTAACCCTTCACGTGATCTTGATTCTATCCCTCTGTTTGGCATTAGTCCTGGCATTCCTTGCTGATCTTCCATCCAGAAATTAATCAGGCTTGATTCTGATTAGTTACTGATTCTGGTTAGTTACTGATTCTGATTAGTAACTTACAACCATTTGTTTGGTGGGCAAAGTTAGAACAGCACTGGGGGAAAAATGACTTATGACATTTTTCACCCTTACGACCATTGCAGCATCCCCATAGTCAAAAATTTGGAAGCTTGGCAACTGTCTCATATTTATGACGGTTGCAGTGTCCCCGGGGTGGGGGGGTGGGGTGGGGGTGGGGGTTATGTGATCAGATTTTGCAACCTTCTCACAAGCAAAGTCAATGGGGAAGCCAGATTCACTGAACTAACTCAGAGGTGGGGTTTCAGCAGGTTCTGACCAGTTCTGGAGAACTGGTGGCGGAAATTTTGAGTAGTTCGGAGAGCCGATAAATACCACCTCTCACTGGCCCCGCCCCCATCTATTCTCTGCCTCCCGAGTCCCAGCTGATCGGGAGGAAATGGGGATTTTGCAGTAACCTTCCCCTGAAGTGGGGAGGGAATGGAGATTTTACAATATCCTTCCCCTGCCATGCCCACCAAGCCATACCACATCCACCAAGCCATGCCACACCCACCAAGCCATGCCACACCCACCAAGCCACACCCACAGAACCGGTAGTAAAAAATTTGTAAACCCACCACTGTGCTAACCTAACAACTGCGATTCACGTAATGACTTTGGTAAAAAAAAAAAAAAGGTTGTAAAATGGGGCAAAATGCACTTAACAAACGTTTCCCTCAGCGACAAGAAATTTTGAGCCCAATTATAGTTGTAAGTTCGAGAACCACCTGTATTCCAATTGCTCTTGCTAATTAATAAAGAGGGAATCTAATTCTTGAACCTTATTTCAAGTTTGAAATGACATGACTCTGGGACACTGCAACCGTCATAAATGTGAGTCAGTTATCAAGTGTCCGAATTTTGATCTCAGGATCATGGGGATGCTGTAACAGTCATAAGTTGGAAAAACGGTCATGAGTCCATTTTTTTTCAGTGCCGTCATAACTTTGAACCATCGTTAAATGTACTGCTGTAAGTTGAGGACTAGGTATACTGATTTCCTACTGGATGCCCATTTACTGATAGATGGTTGAATTTCATCTCCACAAGGTGCTTTTTCAGGAGGCAACTGGATTTTCTGGTTTTTCTTTGAAGACGTTTCGCTTTTCATCTAAGAAATTTATTCAGCTCCGACTGGATGGTGAGGAATGGAAGGATTTATACTCCTTGCAGACAGCTGGTCATTTGCATCTTTTTAAAGGGTCGTTGAGGCCACTTGGAGGTTTATCTGTGTCCTCGGGGTCACCTGAGTAGTGTTTCTGGTTCCTGTAGCCTGCAATTTTTCTTCTGAAAATCCATTCCTACTTCCACATTATTTGAAAGGTCTCCATCCCAAAGTGTATAGTTAAAAGTCTATGGAGATTCTTGGTCATCCAGGTCACGGTTGTCCCAAAGGTGCTTTTTCAGGAGGCAACTGGACTTTCTGGTTTTCCTTTGAAGACGTTTCGCTTCTCATCCAAGAAGCTTCTTCAGTTTATTTTCAAGTTTCATTTTTCCTGTTCTCCCTTCAAGCATGCTGGAGAGCTAGTTTATCGTTGCGTTCTGCTGGCAGTGTCTACTCCCTACCACTTGTCAACTTGTTTCTCTCAACCTGACATGTTGGGAGAATAATAGCCCGGGTACCATCTGGGTAGAGAGGATGCCTCTACAGCATCTCAAAACTGGTCCCACTGGCACCATCTAAACACTGACTAAGGGAGGAAGCCAATTACTAATGGAGTTTTAGTATTACCAAGTGCCTTGCTGGAATGGTGAAAAGCCTGAGGCAAGGAGATTGCTCAAATGGGAGGCTGTGAGTATCTCTTTTTTATGTCATGAAAGGACCAAAGACCCAAATGAAAACCTTGAGGCTTTGTACAGACACTGGTTTAATTGTCATTTCAAATTCGCTAATGGCAGCAGCAGCAACAGTAATTCTTCCAAAGTAAAACAAATTTCTGCTTCTTTTCAGTGCAACTCCATAAAAACTGGAGATGACATTCTATGGAGATTCTCGGTCATCCAGGTCATGGTTGTCCCAAAAGTGCTTTTTTTCAGGAGGCAACTGGACTTTCTTGTTTCTTTTCTTTTGAAGACGTTTCACTTCTCATCCAAGAAGCGTCTTCAGCTCTGACTGGATGGTTGGGGAATGGAGGGATTTATGTTCCTTGCATCTTCAAAGAAAAAAAACAAGAAAAGTCCAGTTGCCTCCTGAAAAAGTACCTTTGACACAACCATGACCTGGATGATTGAGAATCTCTGTAGACTTTCAGCTATACAATTTGGGATGAACACCCTTCGAATGGTGTGGGAGGAGGAATGGATTTCCCGAGGAAAGATTGCAGACTACAGGAACCAGGAGCATCACTCAGGTGACCCTGAGGACACAGATAGACCTCCAAGTGGCCTCAACGATTCTTTAAAAGGATGCAAATGACCAGCTGTCTGCAAGGAATATAAATCCTTCCTTTCCCACCATCCAGTCAGAGCTGAAGAAATTTCTTAGATGAGAAGTGAAACCAGGGGTGAAATCCAGCAGGTTCTGACAGGTTCTGGAGAACCGGTAGCGGAAATTTTGAGTAGTTCGCAGAACCGGTAAATGCCACCTCTGGCTGGCCCCAGAGTGGGGTGGGAATGTAGATTTTGCAGTATCCTTCCCCTGGAGTGTGGTGGGAATGGAGATTTTGCAGTATCTTCCTCCTTCCCTTCCATTCCATTCCCAGTGGTTAGAAGGCAGTATTGAAAGCTAACTCTGCCCACAGCCTGGAGTTTGATCCTGACCAGCTCAAGGCTGACTCAGCCTTCCATCCTTCCGAGGTAGGTAAAATGAGGACCCAGCTTATTCTATTCTATTCATTCTAATTTTAATTCTAATTCTAATTCTAATCATTCTGATTCTGATTCTGATTCTGATTCTGATTCTGATTCTGATTCTGATTCTATTCATTCTGTTTCTGTTTCTGTTTCTGTTTCTGGTTCTGGTTCTGGTTCTGGTTCTGGTTCTGGTTCTGGTTCTGATTCTGATTCTGATTCTGATTCTGATTCTGATTCTGATTTTGATTTGATCCGTTCCTTTCCTTTCCTTTCCTTTCCTTTCCTTTCCTTTCCTTTCCTTTCCTTTCCTTTCCTTTCCGTTCCGTTCCGTTCCGTTCTGTTCCGTTCCGTTCCGTTCCATTCATTATTACCAATAGTTTGCAAATTTGCTCTCATTTGTTTTAGGGAAGGGGTTTTTTTTAGTTGTTTACCAATTGTCTTGCTACTGTTCTCCTATGAGACAAATTTCTTTCCTCAATGTCCTTTTCAGAACTTGCAAGATTGTGTCTCAGCAAAGTGTTTCATTTCCTCTCGCTTAAAAAGAGACATCTTTCAGGTTCGGCCATGAATCATTTAAGAGACAGCTTATTACATTACAGATATAACCAAGGACGATCCAACTGACAGTTCCCTGTAAGTTGTTCTCCGAAGTGACCTCTTCTGAGGAAGAATCAATAATAATATTGGATAAGTGGATTTGACGGGTGATGAATACACCTTGAAGACACCTCTACAATTTAACACCGCAGAGTTTGTCATTTTTTACTGTAATTCGTCTGACGAAATTATAGTAATGCGTTGTTGTTTTTTTCTCTCACATAAATAACTATGCAGGAGACGAGGCGATCAAGCTGTCAATGAAATGCTGAGCGTGAGGATAAGGAAGTAAACAGTGAAGTTGACTTTGTAACTAGGGTCACCCTCATGCTAAATCAAAACATGTTGAATCCGTTATGTACTGTATGTGGGTGGTATGAACCTTGCCTTTGGTTACTAAACCATAAAAATCAGATGTTTGAGCTGATCTCTGGCTGGGAGACTTGGATCAGCCTGAGCAATAGAGAGACAGTATCCCTTCTCCCTCTCCCTCTTCTTCATCCCTCTCCCTTTCCCTTTCTCTTTCCCTCTCCTTCTCCCTTTCCCTCTCCTTCTCCCTCTCCTTCTCCCT
>WNWU01000031.1:8934753-8975073 GCA_012654045.1 Ptyas mucosa
GATAGATAGATAGATAGATAGATAGATAGATAGATGATAGATAGATAGATGATAGATAGATGATAGATAGATAGATAGATGATAGATAGATAGATAGATAGATAGATAGATAGATAGATGATAGATAGATAGATAGATAGATAGATAGATAGATAGATAGATAGATAGATAGATGATAGATAGGCAGGCAGGCAGGCAGGCAGGTTATGTTGTGACATTATACACAGGGACATAAGGAACGGAGCTTGCTTCATAACATCACAATGCATGTTTCATTATTTTGATGGCATCTCAGTGGCTCCTCTTGTGTCCTTGCACGGATGCCACATGGACGCCAGGAACACGTAGAGATAATGGGCATTTATCCATAGACTCACCAGAAGTAGGTCATGACTTGATGGCATCTAACAGGATCACAACCACAGGAGAAAAATCTACCATTTTCATTTTGAAATGAAATTTTCATTTTGCAAAACATGAATATCTACAACGTTTAAACCGATGGCAGTGAAACGAAAGTGGCTCAATTTCAAATGACAATTGAGGTTTTCGGTGCAGACGCTGCTCAAGATCAAGGAAGAAAAATCTGCAAAAAAAAAACCCCCTCTGATGAAAACAAGATTGAATATTAATGCAGGATACGGATGGGCCCTACTGGCAAAGCTTCTAGCATCCGGAAAAGCAAATTAAGGCTTTAAAGACGTCATGGCAGGTGTCGGAAATTGAACAATGTAAAGATTAAATATGCTAGCAAATTCAACTGTATTTTTATTATGCTCTGCTTTTTTTTCTTTTGTGCTTTTATCCCCACGTTCAATACAGCTGCTAGGAGCACGGTGGCTCGGGAGTCTGTGGGCAGGCAGTTAGCAAGTCTGCGTTCGAGACCCGAGAGCTGCAGGGTTGAGCTCTCATCCTTCACTCTATCTCCTTCCCAGGGATATGAACTGAGCCCCTCAACTGGGTATCTCCAGGACAGAGGTAAAATCACCATCTAAATCCTTTCAACCTGGAGGAACCTCAATGCTTCTGACACAAGTGGGGAAAAAAAAACAATTGAGAACAAATGGAGAATGAGTAGCTTAACATATAGCTGCATTTGATAATCCCAGCCTAATGAATAACGTTAATTGCAGTGATGGGTTCCTCCCGGTTCAGCCCAGTTCGGCCGAGCCGGTAGCGGTGACGATATGATGTCACCGAACTGGTTCTCTTTGTTTGGGAGCTGGGCCCTCCCGCCACACCCCACCACACACACCCCGTGTTATTCTTACCTTTTATTTGGCCCCACCCCCAATCTATTGCAGCCTCCTGAGTCCCAGCTGATCAGCTAGAAGGAAAAAAACTGTTTAAACTCTTGCCGCGGGGCTTCAAAGGGCCGCCCTACAGCTGATCAGTGTTAAAAGGCAGTGTGGTGGTAGACCGGTGCCTCCAAAAACGAATGAGTAGACCGATGCCTCCAAAAACAAATGTGTAGACCGGGGCCTCCAAAAACAAATGGGTAGACCAGGGCCTCCAAAAACAAATGGGTAGACCAGTACAGCTCTGCAAGCAGTTAAAAGCCTGGTAGACCAGTACCTCTGCTAAATCCTAAAGAATTGTCACATGACCATCAAGCCACGCCCACAAAATAAGCCACGCCCACAGAACCGGTAGTAAAAAATTTTAGAACCCACCCCTGGTTAATTGCCATGTCCTCTGGATAAAATAAAAAGGGTGTGTGTGTGTGAAAATATGCAAAATAGAGAACTATCTGAATAAAGGGAATTCTCTGCCAGGCGCCAATGCCGACCCCTAAAAACAAAATTTGTCATGATGTAAATATTTATTCTTTCCATAGAGTCGCCTGATTCACAAAAAAACGCCTTTCGTCCTATAAATCAAGCCTCTTCCATTTTTTGTTTTGTTTTAAATCTGCCTTTCCTTTCGGGTTGCATAGCTCTCTTCACCAGAAAGGGAACAGATGTTGAAACCGTGGATCAGATTTGTCACTTTCTACTTTTGATGAATTTCCCTTCACTATTAATTTGTGTTTGTGGAAAATTGCCGGAGTAAAATGGGTTTTTGGTACCTTCCCCCCTACCCCTGATTCATTGAAGGATGGAATATGATGATATATTTCACCTTTCAAAAAAAGAGACATGCTGCAATCCAATCCAGGTATTTGGGTGAATGAAATGAAGTGTATTCTTAAATAACGTTGGACACCAATGGTTTCTGTTAGATGCACCCAGTGGTGGAAATCCAATTTTTTTTACTACCGGTTCTGTGGCGTGGCTTGGTGGGCATGGCTTGGCTTGGTGGGCGTGGCTTGGTGGGCGTGGCAGGGGAAGGACACCGCAAAATCTCCATTCCCACCCCACTCCAGGGGAAGGATACTACAAAATCCCCATTCCCTCTCTTTTCCTGCGGGAAGGATATTGCAAAATCTCCATTCCCACCCCACTCTGGGGCCAGCCACAGGTGGTATTTGCCGGTTCTCCGAACTACTCAAAATTTCCGCTACCAGTTCTCCAGAACCTGTCAGAACCTGCTGGATTTCACCCCTGAATGCACCTCAGCTTTTTGGGTGGGTGCTTCAGGGCTGAAATTCTAATTTCTATATTTCTAAGAACATTTATAATATCTATATCAGCAGTTTGTCATCCTTGGCAGCTTTAAGATGTACAGACTTCAGCTCCCAGAATTCCCCAGCCAGCAAGTTTCACTTAACAACCATGTTAATTAGCTTAACAACTGCATGGATCCCGCTTAACAACGGTGGCAAGAAAGGTCATAAAATGAGGTAAAACTCACTTAACAAATTTCTCGCTTAGCAACAGAAATGATGGGCTCAATTGTGTCATAAGTCAAGGACTATCTGTAATTCAAAGGTGATCATATCTAGCCAATAACAATGATAAATTCAACATAATCATAATATTGTCAGAAAAATCATGGTACAGGTAGTTCTCGACTTACAACAGTTCGTTTAGTGACCATTCAAAGTTACGATGACACTGAAACATGTGACTTATGACTATTTTTCATAGTTATGACCTTTGCTGTGTCCCAGGATCACAGCAAAGGATCTCCTTTTGCAACCTCCTGACCAGGAAAGTCAATGAAGAAACAAGGTTCACTTAACAACCTGGTTTCTAACTTATCAAATTCAGTGATTCACTTAACAACCGTGGCAAGAAAAGTTGTAAAACAGGGCAAAACTCACTTAACAAATGTCTCGTTGAACATAAATTTTGGGCTCAATTGTGGTCCAGAACCAAGGCTGACTGGGGAATTCTGGGAATTGAAGGTTAAGGTTAAGAAACACTTTATTTATTTTATTTATTTATTTTTCAAGCATATATAAGATAACAGGTCAAATTATAAACATAATTTGAATACATGAAAAGAGTAAGAGTAAAAAAGGAATATTAGGACAGGGACGATAGGCTTGAATTTACTTAATTTACTTTAAATTTAAATTTACTTGAAAGAGTGCAGAGAAGAGCAACCAAGATGATTAGGGGACTGGAGGCTAAAACATATAAAGAACAGTTGCTGGAATTGGGTATGTCAGGTTTAATGAAAAGAAGGACCCCCAAAAAATGTACTCTGAATCTTTTAAACTGCATGGACCTAAATGCATAAACAAATGCTTTTATTAGAACCGTACAAAAAGCAGAACCAAGCACAGAAAATTGCTACCAGTTTTAATGAAAGCAAAGATTATCAGATCATTTATTCTCCCTTAGATAAAAAATGGACTCTTCCAGTAACAATAAAAACAGAGTTGGAAGGGACCTTGGAGATTATCTAATCCAAGCAGGGGACCCTATACCATTTCAAACAAATTTATATCTATCAGGGGTGGGTTTCACTTACCTTTATCACCGGTTCGCCCCGCCCATGCACTGTCTGTACATACGCCCGGTCTTCCGTGCATGCGCTTTGCATGCACCCCACCTTGAAAATGTGCCTAAATAGCACGATTTGGAGCTGGGGTGGGCCATTATCAGTTTGCCGTTATTGGTTCGCCTGAACCGGTGTGAACCAGCACGAACCGGCTGAATACCACCTCTGATATATATATATTCTACCTACGTAGGTTCTACCTACGTAAGCTAAGATGTTCCTCAGCCCTGGTTCTTAGCTTACTTGGGAAGAACCTGGCTAGAAAGAAATTGCACATAAAGCCTACGAAAAAGGAAATATACATACATACATACATACATATATATACTGTATATATATATGCATACATACGTGTGTGTGTGTGTGTCTGTATCTGTATCTGTATGTATGTGTGTATGCGTGAACTTGTAAATAAGGACTCTTCCCAGTTTCAAAGTGGTATTTGATTCAAAGATGCTTCAGTTGATGTATTCCTTTAAACCAGCTTCATGAAACTCTGCCAATCCTCTCTGCTACATCTATATAGTTGTTGTCATGTTCATTCACTTTGCATCTCTGGAAAATCTGAAGCTCTTTTTTGTCTTTCCAATGAAGTTCCAGGAGTGCCAGAGAGGACAGCTGGAGTGACAGCAAGGGTTTCAATTAGTGTAGTCACCTGAAAGTCATTACTGAAGCTAATTTGGTCCATCTTACATGAGCCAAATGTGCTTCTCCTGCACTGGGCAAAGAGTTGGACTAGACAGCAATAACTCTTAGACTTATATTTGTTATTGTTGTTGTTAGTTGTGAAGTCGTGTCTGACCCATCATGACCCCATGGATAACGTTCCTCCAGGCCTTCCTGTCCTCTACCATCCCCTGAAGACCATTTAAGCTCACGCCGACTGCTTCAGTGACTACATCCAGCCGCCTTGATCTCTGTTGTCTCCTTCTTCTTTTGCCCTCAATCGTTCCCAGCATTAGGCTCTTCTCCAGTGAGTCCTTCTTTCTCTTTAGGTAGCCAAAGCATTTGAGTTTCCTCTTCAGGATCTGGCCTTCTAAAGAGCAGTTGGAGTTGATCTCCTCTAGGACTGACCGGTTTGATCGCCTTGCAGTCCAAGGGACTCGCAGGAGTCTTCTCCAGCACCAGAGTTCAAAGGCCTCAATTCTTTGGCCCTCAGCCTTTCTTATGGTCTAACTTATATACAACTTTGACTTAGATTCCACTTCCTAATGCTTTACAGCAGAGGTGTCAAACTCTATTTCATTAAGGGCCACATCAGGATTGTGTTTCACCTTTGTGGGGGTGGGGCGGGTGGCCAGAGTGGGCATGGCCAGCTCGACATCACTTGTTGTCGGGGGGCACCTGTGGTGGCCCATGAGTTCTGCCAGCAAAAATGGGCTCCCGAGCTCCGTTTTTGGCTGCGACAGCCTCCTGCAACCCTCTGCCAGTGAAAACAGAGCTCGGGAGGGCTGCGTGCAATCCTCCCGAGCTCCGTTTTTGCTTGCAGAGGCTCTGTGGGCTGGTCCTTCGCTGTTTCCAGGGTGGCCCTGTGAGCCAGATCTAAACACCCCATGGGTCGGATCCAGTCCGGGGGGGGGGGGGGGGCGGGGTTTACCCCCCCTTTCAGCCCCCTCCTAATGGGTTTCGGGGGCCGCCTATCGGCCCGTATTAAACCAGAGAAGGCTAACATTTTTGCCATCGCATGCCAGGAGGGGGGAGGTGCGTGCGCGTGCGCACACTCATAATTCTATGCGCACCGCCCTGCGCATGAGCGCACAACCCCCCTCCCCCCTGCTCCTGGCACACGATGGCCCGGTAGGCCTGTTTTCCTTTCTCACCTGGCTCCGGATGCTCTCTATGCATCTGGGGACGGCAAAAACAGCCTTCCCCACCCTCTCGGAGGCCCTCCAGAGGCCTGAAACGGCCCATTTCCCAACTCCTGGTTGGACAGGAAGTGACTTTTTTGCTGTTCCCCAGCCTCCAGAGCCATAGGTTTGCCATCAGGGGTATAGACTCAGAAGGATGGAAGGCTGAGATAATGTCTAAAGGATTTTTTCAACCTACCATCCTATGATTGCAGTACCATTACCAACATCTTCTAATCCAGGATCCTCCAGATTTATTTGAACGTGCAGCTGTGATGGGCTGCCACTGTTGGGGATTAAGGGAATTGTTGTCTCAGAAATCGATTGCAGAAATCAGATTGGAGAAGGCTGATCTATAGGTTTCCATTAGATTCCCTTCCCATTATGCATCCAGGCTTCGTTCTGTCTCATGACAGGCAGAATCACTGCTGACATATGAGGTGCAGATTTCCATTAAGTGGGTTCTCCCTTTTCCAAATATTCAAAATGGGTACAGGTTTCAACACGGCAAAAATAGGTAAACTTGGCAAACCTGTGTAGTTGATATTGTATTATTTCTTCTTCTTCTTTAACAGATTAACAGAGTTGGAAGGGACCTTACAGGTCATCTCGTCCAACCCCCTGCCCAAGCAGGAGACCCTACATCTGACTCTACCTAGGATTGAACTCACAACGTCCTGATTGTGAGGCAAGAGCTCCACCTCTATGCCACCAGGTCCACCCTCCTCCTCCTCCTTCTCCTCCTCCTCTTCCTCCTTCTTCCTTCTCTCTCTGTTTGTCTCTTGTATCTGTCTCTCTGTCTCTGTCTCTGTCTCTGTCTCTGTCTCTGTCTCTGTCTCTCCGTCTCTCTCCGTCTCTCTCTCTCTCTCTCTCTCTCTCTCTCTCTCATACACACACACAATTTGCACACTGGATTATAGCAGCCCTGATTATATGTTTTCCAACAGAGCAATTTAGCGTTATCAGAGGTGGGTTTCAGCAGGTTTTGACCAGTTCTGGAGAACCGGTAGCGGAAATTTTGAGTAGTTCGGAGAACCGGTAGTAAAAATTCTGACTGGCCCCGCCCCCATCTGTTCTCTGCCTCCCAAGTCCCAGCTGATTGGGAGGAAATGGGGATTTTGCAGTAACCTTCCCCTGCCACACCCACCAAGCCATGCCCAAACCATGCCACGCCCACCAAGCCACACCCACAGAACCGGTAGTAAAAAATTTTGAAACCCACCACTGAGCGTTATCAGCCAATGAACTAAGGCCGTTGGAACTTAACTCACAACTCACCGAAAAGTTTACGGTGCTACTTCGTTTCTATTTATATGAGCTTCTGGAAAGCTATAGCACCAGTTGCAATTATATCACACATAGCAATCCATGCAAATTATCAGCTCCAAACGGAGATAATAATAGCGGGAGAAGGGAGCACATGAATTGCCACATTCCAGTGTACATGCACAACTATGTTGTGCGTGGAAGTGGGCTTGTTTATTACTTTGTTAGTTGTTGTATATATATAACATATACTGTACCTATACTCAGTGGTGAAATCCAATTTTTTTTTACTACTGGTTCTGTGGGCCTGGCTCGGAGGGCATGGCAGGGGAAGGATACTGCAAAATCTCCATTCCCTCTCTACTCCAGGGAAAGGATACTGCAAAATCCCCATTCCCTCCCTACTCCTGGGGGAAGGATACTGCAAAATCCCCATTCCCTCCCTACTCCTGGGGGAAGGATATTGCAAAATCTCCATTCCCACCACACTCTGGGGCCAGCCAGAGGTGGAATTTGCCGGTTCTCCGAACTACTCAAAATTTCCGCTGCCAGTTCTCCGAACTGCTGAAAATTTCCGCTACCGGTTCTCCAAAACCTGTCAGAACCTGCTGGATTTCACCCTGCCTATACTGTACTGTACTGTACGGTACTTACATACATACATAAGTCAAGGACTACCTGTATGTGTTTTTGGTGATATTCAATTTGGTAAATGTGTAACTCCAGTGGGGAAAATATTTTAATTATTTTTTCTCATGTTTGTAGACCTTTTTCTTTCATTTGTGGGGTCAGGTTTGGGCAATTCGTTTGTGGGTTCAAAGATGTTTGTGTAAAGGTTTTTCCTACTTTGCTGTTATTTGTGCAGGTTAATTAATTTAGCCTGGTCATTAATTACCAGAGGAAGAAGTCAATTAATGATCTATGCAACATGATTTCCTAGTCTTGGTGACTTGTGGGTTACTTTAATGATCAAAATGTGGGTCAGGTACAGTTACAGTAATACGTCTAAAAATTGAATTAAAATTCTTTCCACAGTTATTAAAATTGTTCCCACAAATGGACCATACCTTATTAATCTACCTGGTGACGGGTCAGAGAAATCTAAAGATTATAGCCCATTTCTAAAGAGCTGTCTGCTACAAAACCATTGGGAGGGCAATCTGGAGGTTTTGGGGTTTTTTTTTATCAAAATAGCATCCTATAATTGGATAGTAAGAATATGGATTTGCAACTTGCTGAGTTAGGCACATCCGATACAGAGGAATTAGCCTATCTTTGCACAAGTTTAGCAGCTAATAACCCCGAGAATAATGTATCTTCCATTTTTGAAAAATGGGAAGCTAAAGCAGTCTTAAGAAATAGGAAATCTCAAACTGGCAGGCTGAGAAGCCGGTTTGATACAGGTGGAGAAGAAAAATAAAAATAGGCAACATGGAAGGGATTGAGCGAAGGGATAATAAAAAGAAAGCTACTTGGGATATTTTTAAATCTGCTAAGAAGAGAAACTCTGCTTTGCTACCGAGTCAAAAGCTGGCACAAATGTACCCCCAATGTCTGCATAGCAACAAGACGTCTTGGCTTCTGTCCTGTTATTTACAGGCGGTCCTCGACTTACAACCGTTCATTTACTGACCATTTGACATTACAACAGCACTGAAAAAGGGGACTTATGACTGTTTTTCATACTTACGATCGTTGCAGGTCACATGGTCAGAATTCAGATGCTTGGCAAATGGCATGTACTTAAGACAGTTGCAATGTCCCGTGGTCATGTGACCTTCTGACAAGCAAAATCAATGGGGAAGCCATTTTGTGACCTTCTCACAAGCAAAGTCAATGGGGAAACCAGATTAAATGAACAGCCGTGTTACTAACCTAACAATTGCAGTAATTCACTTAACAGCTGTGGCAAGAAAGGTCATAAAATGGGGCAAAATGCACTTAACAATTGTCTTTTTTTTTAAAAAAAAGTTTTTTATTTTTTATTTTTCTCATAAACATATCTTAAATGTACAATTTCTTATCTAACATAACATATTTTCCTTCAACTTTCATACTAATACTATCTTCATCCTAAACAATTTAACTATATTTAGGGTTGCTCTTCTACCATTTCATCTCCCTTGTTTTACAACAATCCTTCTTCTCCCTCTCCTCTCCTCTCTTTCCTTTCCCTCCCTTTTTCTATCTACTCTTCTATTTTCTTCTTTTCTCCTCTCCTTTTCCTTCTCTACTTCCCCTTCCTTTCCCCCACACCTCCCTTCTTCCTCCCTTCTAATGACCAATTATCTTATTAAGCAACAGAAGGTTTGAGCTCAATCAAGGACTACCTGTACAAGAAAGCCCAGGACTATTTGATCATAAGAGCTGTGATGGCGCAGTGGTTACAATCCAGTACCGCAGGCTACTTGTGTTGACTGCCAGCGGCCAGCAGTTCAGCAGTTCGATTCTCACCGGCTCAAGGTTGACTCAGCCTTCCATCCTTCGGAGGTGGGTAAAACATGGACCCAGATAGTTGGGGGCAATAGGTTGACTCTGCAAACTGCTTAGAGAGGGCTGTAAAGCACTGTGAAGCAGTATATAAGTCTAAGTGCTATTGCTATCTGGGTATCTTTCTATCTCCACCATACTTGGACCTAAAACTGCCATGGCTATAGAATGGGATAACTGTCCGTGGCCAATTCACCACAACTAATTTGCTGTGCAACAACTCGGCATGGCCAACTCGGCATGCAGGACAATTCAACGATTCAATTTCATTATTTAAAATAGTAAAAAAAAATTATTTTTTGTCATTCACATTTCATTCTATCCCTCCTTTTGCATCCTTTCTTTAATGATTCCATTCCACCATTTCTTTGATATTAGTGTAACTCTTGTCACGTGGTGAGTTGTCCCATAGTGTTAGATCTCAAATGATCTAAGCACCAGAGCTCACTGTAACAACATTGACAAAAAGGCATTAAGAGTTGTTAACCTAATTTTGCGAAGCGTCTTCTCTGGTAACATTGTACTACAAACTAGGACATGCAAAACTTTTGCTAGACCTAGCTCTTTTGAAAGAGCTCGTCTGTCTGGAATCCACACTGTATATCAGACATTAATACAATTGAGCAAGTCCAGAGGTATTTCACGAGAAGAGTCCTCCACTCCATCCTCTGCTCACAACACAATACCTTATGCCACAAGACTTGAAATTTTGGGTTTAGACAATTTAGAACTACACCGCCTTCAGTCTGACCTAAGCGTCGTACACAAAATTATCTGCTACAATGTCCTACCTGTCAACGACTACTTCAGCTTCAACTGCAATAATACACGAGCACATAATAGATACAAACTCAAGGTAAACTGCTCTAAAATCAATTGCAGAAAATACGACTTCAGCAACAGAGTGGTCAGTGCCTGGAATGCATTACCTGAATGTTGTTACATCCTCATAGCTTCAACCTCAAACTGTCTACTGTGGACCTCACCCCATTCCTAAGAGGTCTGTAAGGGGCGTGCATAAACACACGGATGTGCCTACCCTCACTGTCCTACTGTCCCCATGTATTTTTTCCCATTTCCTGTATTAATATCCATGCTTATACTTATTCCTGTTATCTTGCACATGTTTGACAAACTAAAATAAGTAAATAAATAAATAAAATAAGTGTGTTGTCTCTCAGCAAGTTGGCCATGGCAAGTTGTCCTTGACCCACGTAGCCAACTCAGGAGCTAGTACAGTCTACGCTATGTGTACCAAGAGAAAAATCCCTATCATGGAAGGGATGCCATAATCAAATCCTGTCGCTCATTAGATATATAAGATTTCCACCATGATGTACAAAAAGCTGTGCGTAATAAATTGGAGGAAAAAGGAAATGAACGCTGAGAAACCCTGACCAAAGACCTTCTACCCTTTGCTAACCTTCGTTTCATTTCATTTCATCATTTTATTTCATTTCATTTCATTTCAATCTTTTTTCTCCCCAAAACCTGCAGTCTGGCAGATTGTGATCAAAGATGCAACGTGGACAAATAGTCATTTTCAAATGCCAAAGACCTCATTGATGAAGTTGGAGGCAAGCCAGTGGTTTTTCTCATTTCCCCCAACAGATAACAAACAATACAGAGTCATCATTGCTCATAGAGGCTGGAAATTGGGAAGATCTGGCTAGCGACTTGCCCGTCTTCTGCCAATGCCTTCTTTATAGCTAAGAGAGCGTTTTTTACGCTCTGCTGCCCAAATCTCAACGACCCGAGTAGGGTAATTGGATGGGGAGAGGAAATAACATCCTTGTCTAGGTTTTGTTGGAGTTACAAGCCATCATTGGAATTCAATGTGAGGGGAGAAATTCATTCCTGATGCAACTGGGCCCAAACGGAGTTTGGGTTGATGAAGACTTTAAAGAAACAAACCAACAAAACTGGTTTGGGGGGAAATTGTCGATGGGGACGCGGATGATATAACTTTTCATCTCTGTAGCCAGGACCTGCAGTGATACCACGGTGGCTTCTCACCGTACATCCATCTAAGTTGATGGGGCAGATTGAACTCATGGCTTTCTCTGTATGTCCCAATCAGTCAACGGCACTTAGACTTGCTGTGTTGTTGGAGAGAGACGGAGCACATGGTGTTGGCTGTGGAAATCTTTGCCAATCTGCGTAAGAAAGGTTCCTTGTTAGGCAATTCCTCTCTCCAGACTTATTCAACCCACACTTATGTTGCTATAGACCAGGGGTGTCAAACTTTGACGGGGTGTTTAAATCTGGCCCGTGGGACTGCCCTGGAAACAGCAAAGGACCAGCCTGCAGTGCCTCTGCCAGTGAAAATGGAGCTTGGGAGGACCATGGGAGGACCATGGGAGGACCATGGGAGGACCATGGGAGGACCATGGGAGGGCCCTCCCGGGCTCCGTTTTCACTGGCAGAGGGTTGCAGGAGGTCGTCACACCATCGATGTGCCTCCAGACATTGTGGGTGCTCCAATACTGGAGTTTTACAGCCATTTATCCAGAATGAGATAGGGTCTCTTGCTTGAGCAGGGGGCTGGACTAGAAGACCTCCAAGATCCCTTCCAACCCTATTATTCTACGTTCTATGCCTGTGATGGCGAACATCCATCACTCCGTGGTGGCACGCGGAGCCATATCTGTGGGCACATGAGTGTTGCCCTAGCTCAGCTCCAGTGTGCATGTGTGCATCGGCCAGCTCATTTTTGGGTCCACCGGAAGTCGGGAAATGGGCTGTTTCCGACCTCTGGAGGGCCTTGGGGGGGATGGGGGGATGGGGGAGGCCGTTTTTGCCCTCCCCAGGCTCTAAGAAAGCCTCTGGAGCCTGGGGAGAGCAAAAAATGGGCCTACTGGGCCCACCAGTAACCTTTTTGTCATTTTGTTGGGGGGTCACGTGCACATGCATAGGGAGGCATTAAGCGCATGCGTGCCCCCCCATGCTCCCCCTCCTTTTGGCACGCGACGGCAAAAAGGTTACCCATCACTGTTCTATGTTCTCATGAGTTTGGCTGAAGGGAATCTTCAATTTGATATACAGCTAGTCCTCAACCTACGACAGTTCGTTTAGTGACCATTCAAAGTTACAACGGCACTTTAAAAAAGTGACTCACGATCATTTTTCACACTTATGAGCATTGCAGCATCCATAGGGGATCACGTGATTTACATTTGGAGGGTTGACAAGCAACTCACATTTATGACCGTTGCAGTTCCCGGGGTCATGTGATCCCCTTTTGCGACCTTCAGACAAGCAAGGTCAATGGGGGAAGCCAGATTTCACTTAACAACAGTTTATTGTCGTACACTTAACAACGGGTTATTTAATTCAAGAACTGCAAGGATTCACTTAATAAAAATGGCAAGAAAAGTTGTAAAATGGGGCAAAACTCACAAATTTCTCGCTTGTCAACGTACATTTTTGGTTCCGTTGTGTTCGTAAGTTAAGGACTAGCTGGCTCAGTGGCTAAAACACTGAGCTTGTCGATCAGAAAGGTCGGCATTTCGGCGGTTCGAATGCCTAGGTCTCCTGCGTGAGCAGGGGGTTGGACTAGATGACCTCCAAGGTCCCTTCCAACTCTATTACTGTTGCTGACTACCTGTAATTAAAAGGACTTTTAAAATCATGTGTCTTGAGTTGCTTTCAAGGTTAAGGCACCTTGACTGTGTCCTTCAAGTGGAAAGGCAGCATGTAAATCAGGGAAGCCAACCAATAAATCTTGAAAACAAATAAAGTTTAAGCCCCTGCCAAGATTTTAGGGGCTGCGTGGATTGTTACCAACCTAAGCAGAAAGTGAGGGAAGGAAGGAAGGAAGGAAGGATGTTACCTTGGCAACAGAAGAAGGCAGCTGCTGGAATTGGGAAGGAACTCCGAAGTGAGACCAGCATTGTCAAAAAGAACAAAGAGCTGAAGAAATAGGAAAAAGCTATGAAAGACGTCTGGAATATGAACACAAGACCACAATTAAAAAGAAGAAGAGAACCTAAACTTCAGCACAGATCCATTCGCCAAAGCCAAAAGGGCCCTTTCAGGAACAAAAGCAGAATTTTTAAAGATGAAAGAAAGAAAGCATCCAGACTGCAGAGGTGAAGAGGTATTTGGAAATGTTGGTGGTTGAGGGGAGCGTGAGAAATAGCTGAATGTGGTAAGGCTAATTTGCTAATTTCTTAACATTTGAAATAAAAGTAAAGGTTCCTCTCGCACATTTTTGCTAGTTGTTCCCGACTCTAGGGGGCGATGCTCATCTCCGTTTCTAAGCTGAAGAACAAGCGCTGTCCGAAGACGTCTCTGTGGTCATGTGGCTGGCATGACTAAACGCCAAAGGCGCATGGAACGCTGTTCCCTTCCCACCAAAGGTGATCCCTGTTTTTCTACTTGCATTTTTACGTGCTTTCGAACTGCTAGGTTGGCAGAAGCTGGGACAAGTAACAGGAGCTCACCCCGTTACGTGTCTCTAGGGATTCGAACCGCTGAACTGCCGACCTTTCGATCGACAAGCTCAACATCTTAGCCACTAAGCCACCGTGTCCCTAACATTTGAAATACAGATACTTTAAACCAGAGGGATCTGCAAGGTGTGTGTGTTTGTGTTTGTGTGTATGTGTAATAACTAAAGCAGCATCACACTATTACAATGCAAACTTTGTTCCTGTCATCACTCGCATGTCAAAAAGGGGCAGGACATATAAAATCATATTTAAAACTAAGCAGATTTAAACATTAAAAATAACAAAGGCTTGTTACTAACAAACCGGTAGTAAAACCAGTGGGAGGCCCCGCCCACCACCCCAGATGTCATCATCGGTGATCTGTGCATGCGCAAAAGCTTCTGCGCATGCACAGAAGCAAGGCACGCGTGTGAGCAAAGCGAGCGCAGTGCACGTGTGTGATCTCGTTGCAAACTGGTAGTAAAGGTAAGTAGAACCCACCCCTGGCAACTATCCAATCTTCTTACAGTATTTGGGAGGGGGGGCGGTGAAACAGATCTTCCAAGCTTTATAGAAGATTAAGAGGAGGACTTCAGGGGGCAGAGAGTTTCAGAAGGCAGGGGCTGCCACAGAAAAGGCCCGTTTCCTATATTCTGTCAAATGGCAATATTTAGGGGAAAGGATTAGGAGTGTGCCCATCAATGAGAATATATCTTCTGAAAATAAACTCCGCATTGGCGACAGGAAGGGCATCCGGCCAGTAAACACTCAGCTCCATTCAGTTGCCCAGACTCCACCCCATAAGGGATTATGGGATCATTATATAAATCAGAATCATATGTATAAATGGTAAATGGAAGTAAGGGAGAAAAATGGGTATGTAAGAAATATTAGTGATGCGAAAATGTTGAAAAGAAGAAAATTGTAAAAAATTCTTTTTTTGTTTTAAAAAAACTGTTTAATAAAAATTATTTTAAAAGAAGAAGATGGTGGTGATGATGATGATTAGGAGTTTGCTCATTCTATAGGACCTGGTTAACAAGATGGTCCTGCAGATAACCTGGTCCTGTGCCATATTGGGAGTTAAAGGTGATGGCTGATACCAGGGGTGAAATCTAAATTTTGTTAATACTGGTTCTGTGGGCGTGGCTTGGTGGGTGGGTGGTAATATGATTGGGTGGGCGTGGCCAACTTTAAAAAAAACTTTTAAAAGCATTTTTTCTACAATCTCTTCGGCCAAAGAGGTTGTAGAAAAAATGCTTTTAAAAGCCTCTGATGATCCCAGCTGAGCTGTGCGATCATCAGAGGCTTTTTTTTTTACTTTTAAAAGCATTTTTTTCGGCCAAAGAGGTTGTAGAAAAAATGCTTTAAAAAGTTTTTTTTTAAAAAAAAAGCCTCTGATGATTGTGCAGCTCAGCTGGGCATGGGGGGGGCACAGCGATTTTTGCTACTGGTTCTCTGAACCACCCACCGCCATCACTACCGGATCGGGCAATCTGGTCCAAACCGGGAGCATTTCACCCCTGGCTGACACCTTGAATGTACTTATGAAGAAACTGGAAATTGGCAGCTCAGAGGCATGATTCCTTCTCTTCCGCAGGTTTAATAAAAGTGAACCATGCTAACTTATTGAAATTGAGCATGAAGAAACTGGAGCACAATGTCATTTGGGAGATGTTTTTGGTTTTTTTAAAAATTTGATTTATATGCCGCCCTTCTCCGGAGACTCAGGGCGGCTTACAATGTGTTAAGCAATAGCCTTCATACTTTTGCATATTTATACAAAGTCAGTTTATTGCCCCCATAATCTGGGTCCTCATTTTACCTACCTTAGAAAGATAGAAGGCTGAGTCAACCTTGAGCCTGGTGGGATTTGAACTTGCAGTAATTGCAGGCAGCAGATGTAAGTGGATGTTAATCACTGCCTTAGTCTACTGAGCCACCAGAGCTCATGTTTGAAGATCTTGAGATGTTATGCACCAAGAGAAGCTACGTAAGGTGGCAAAATGGCTGTTCGGGGGTGGGGAGGGGTTAAAATTGATGGAGACCAGGGACAGCATTGTGTCACTTCCAATAAAAATGAAATAGAAGGCAGAAAGGTTTTTTTACAGAGGACAAAACATTCTGGAAAATTGACCATATAGTATCCTAGCTTTACATCCAGGTTATAGGTAGCCGTAGACCAGGGGTGAAATGCTCCCGGTTCGGATCGGATCAGGCGATGCGGTAGCGATTGTGGTGGGTGGTTCGGAGAACTGGTAGCGAAGGTGGCGCAAGGCTCCGCCCACCTGCCCAGTTGTCATTACTTCCTGCTTTTAAAAGATAAACAAAAGGCTCTGATGATTGCACACCACAGCTGTGATCGTCAAGAGCCTTTTTTTTTTAACCTTTTAAAAGCATTTTTTTACAACCTATTTGGGCGAAATGCTTTAAAATGCTTTAAAAAATGCTTTAAAAAATGCTTTAAAAAAGTAAAAAAAAACGTTGCCCCCCTCCACCCAGTCACATTACCCCCCCCCACCAAGCCACGCCCACAGAACCGGTAGTAACAAATTTTACATTTCACTGCTGCCATAGACTTCCGTCTAGACGCTAAGCAACAATTGAAAGTTACAATCTACCTGAAAAAGGAGATTTATTTATTCATTTCGAAAAATCCTTTCTTAGTGAGCACCTAGAAGCCAAGAGGAACATATGTGCCAAATTTCAAGTTTGTAGGCTTTACCGTTCTGGAGATTTCGTGATGAGATTTTATATATGTAGATAATATGAGAGAGAGAGAGAGAGAGAGAGAGAGAGAGAGAGAGAGGGAGGGAGAGAGAGAGAGAGAGATGAGATATATAGAATAGATAAGGGAGATGATAGATGATAGATAGATAGATAGATAGATAGATAGATAGATGGATGGATGGATGGATGGATGGATGGATGGATGGATGGATACCATCTATTTACTGCAAAAATATCCTTTCTGTCACAGTCAGATATATAGATGTAGATATAGATGACATCCTAGCACCTAAGTAAACTCTTCCATGAAAATAGTCAAAGCAACAGGTTCTACATGAGTCTGTGTGTGTGTGTGAGAGAGAGAGAGAGAGAGAGAGAGAGAGAGTGTGTGTGTGTGTGTGTGTGTGTGTGTGAGTGCCAGTCACAGTGTGAGATTGCAAGACCTGGCAGACTCATGAGGGTTGTGCAGTTGGAATTTAGGATAAATTAGGCCATCACATGAGATCTTGTGATGGGCCATCTGATGCTAGAAACGGTTACTGTTTCCTGGTTTTTCATAGGCAAGACAAGAATCTCTTTCTCCAGCTCTCTTTTCTAAGGCAGAACATCCTCTTGTAATTTGACCAACGTTTGAATGCCAGCGGAAGTAGCTAATTGTTTCCCATGACATTTGAACTGGACCTACGTTGACCTTTTCCAAGAAAATGTTGACTGAATGCTAATGAAAATAATGTTTAATTGTGCCCCGACCTCCAGAAGTTATCAAATCATCCCTGAAGATTCCATCAACAAACAAATATAGCATTTATAGTCTGCTCTTTGACATTTAGGTACGAATTAAGAATCATATAGTAGAATTCTCTTCAAGGAGAAAAACTATGTGGTTACTGAGAGTCAACAACTAGTTGAAGGCACATAATAAACAAATCAAGAAAAATTCTTCCTCCTTTTTACCAATTTACCTCATTTTATCAATTGGACGAAAGAGAAATTAATTTTTCATATCATTTCATAAACAAAATTTCAACAAAATTGGGCACAATGTAGTATTCTTTTTTTAGTTTAGCCGTGATTGGACCACATGGATTAAAATATCACTTGCACAGCCAGTGGCAACCAGGTTGAAATACTCTCAATTGTTAATAATTCTGATTGCTCTTGTGACCAGGATACGGTTGGATGGCGATCCTTCAGAAACCTCTAAGATGGTTGCAGAAATGTTATCAATGGCTATAACTGTTAGAAAGTGCCTGGTTCCTCCTCAGTGCTATTCATTTTTAGCTGCTAAATGTTTCAAGATATACTTGCAGATAGATAGAGAGAGAGAGAGAGACAGACAGACAGACAGACAGACAGACAGACTAGATGGAAAGACAGACAGACAGATAGATAGGTGATAGACAGATAATGGAAGAGATAGATAGATAGATAGATAGATAGATAGATAGATAGATAGATAGATAGATAGAGATAGACAGACAGACAGACAGACAGACAGATCTAGATAGATGGAGAGAGAGAGAATAGATGGAAAGGCAGACAGATAGATAGGAGATAGACAGATAATGGAAGATACAGATAGATAGGTAGATAGACAGACAGACAGACAGATCTAAATAGATGGAGAAAGAGAGAATAGAGGGAAAGAGACAGATAGATAGATGATAGATAGATAGATAATGAAAGGTAGTTAGGTAGGTAGGTAGACAGAAAGATAGATAGATGATAGATAGACAGACAGACAGATGGAAAGACAGACAGACAGATGGAAAGACAGACATAGATGATAGACAGACAGATAGATGATAGACAGACAGACAAATGATAGACAGATGACAGACAGTGGTAATCCTCAACTTACAATTTTTCATTTGATGACTGTTCAAAATTACAACAGTAGTGAAAAAGTGACTTATGACCATTTCTCACACTTACGACTCTTGCAGCATCCCCTGTGAACAAAACTCAGATTGTGGCTCATATTTATGACCATTACAATGTCCCAGAGTTCTATGGTCACCTTTCGTCATGTGATCCTCTTTTCCCAGAATCATATGATCATCTATTTATGACGGTTGCTGTGTCCCGGGGGTCATGTGATCACCTCTGGAGACGTTTGGACAAGCAAACTCAACAAGGAAGCCAGATTCGCTGAACAACCAGGTGACTAACTTAACAACTGCACTGATTTATTTAGCAAGTGTGGCAAGAAAGGTCGTAACATGGGGCAAAACTCCCTTAACAACTGTCTCGCTTATCAACAGAAATTTTGGACTCGATTATGATCATACATCACGGGTTCCCTGAAATGGAAATGTGTGTCAATTGAATCCACGATATCCCCAATGGGCATTTCTACCAGTTCCAGGCTCAAAAACATCCGTGTGTTCTGACCTAGGCTTCCTGAGACAGTAAAAAGCACACAATTAGTCCCAAAAACCCTCTTTTTATTTCAACGGCTGTGAATTCTGTTCATTCACTGCCAATGACGAGACACAAATAGTTTGTAAAGAGTCCAACAGAAATCTGCCACAGTCCTTCGGGATAAGTCTGATAAGCACCCACCTTTATCTCCCTTGACACGCTGCCAAAGACCTAATTGGCAATTAGCTTTGCAAGGCCACATGGGGCACAGAGTCAAAACAGAGCTTCAGAATACAAACCGACCAGCATCAACAATGTTGCTTCCTCCAAAGGCTCAGGTGCCTTTGTTCCTCCTTTATGTCTTATGGGAGGGGCCAATCATTTCCAAGCCCTACTCCCGAGTTGTCCCTTTTGTCTTAACTGTTCTTGCCTTCTGGCAGCTCTGCGCATGCGCACACTGGGAACAGGCTCCCCCTCTTCCTCTGCCTCACTGACATCAGACTCTGGAGGCTCCGGAGTCAGCACATAACTCTCAGATGGCCCTGGTCCCATCTCTGCCTCCGATGCAGCGCTCTCGTCCGAGCCTTCCCAAGACTCCAGAACTGGCCCATGTTCCTCCCCACCCTCCTCACTGTCCGACTCTGCTGCCAGCTTCACAGGCTGCCATCGGATCACAACACCAGGGGAGAACTTTAAGGAAATTCTTAAGCCTCTTGAAAATATCCATGTTTAAAAAAAAACAAACCTCTTTTACAAAACAAGAATAAGTTTGAGAAGCCGCAAAGAAAATCTGAAATGCCTCGCTGCAGCTGACTATGGAACTCATCTTGGGGGCCAACAATATTCCAACTGGGTTTTACACACATCAATGCTTTTTACTGAACAATCACAGACGGGCAACAATAACAACAGGCTGAGAGGAAACGCTAGACTGAATGCCAATTTAAATTACCTTCTAACCAGCTTGCAAACTTATTGTAAATGTTCCATTATAAAATCCCAAACTACAAAGGGGGTGAAATTAAGACCTTTGTCTGGTTCCATTCTCCTTGATATCAAACATGAATGGATCCTATTAAAGACTTAAATGAGCCTGGGGCATTGCCATGATCTTTCATTTAAATTCCATCCCCTTCTTAAAACCAGACCAAAAGTGAGCTGGTGGAACAGGGTTACCTAGAAAAAGGTACCGTTGAGTTTTAGGTTCTATTGCAGGGGTGTCAAACTCGATTTCATTGAGGGCCACATCAAGGTTGTGTTTGACCTGGGGGGGCGGGGGTATAGCCAGGGTGGGTGTGGCCAGCTTGACATCACTCGTGTTGGGGGCGCCTATGGTAGCCCAAGCACTCTGTCAGTGAAAACAGGCTCCCAAGCTCCATTTTCAGCTTCGATAGTGTCCTGCAACCTTCTGATGTCAGGGTTCTGACAGATGCCTTAATTAAATCATGAACCTCGAGCCAAGCTTCAAAAGAAATCCAGTTATGTATTAGGAGCTTCATGTCGGCACGTTCCAAGTGAAGCCAATTCTCACCCCATGTAATTTACGGCCCAAGCTTGACCCCATTTCTCCCCTCCCTCCAGGATGTGTCATCAGTCACATTCGCCAATGGAGCAATTTCACGTGTTGTAGAGATCACTCCCCTCCGGCCACTGTGGGTAACCCTGGGAGACAGCCTTGAGAGAGATATGTCTGGAATGTGCTTTTGTTTTTGGCTGCCGTGCTGCTTCGCCAGTTTCCCATCCCCCTTGCCTATGACAACTTGAGAGCAGGCCAGGGATGCTTTGCGAGTTGACATCTGCCAGTGAAAACGGAGCTCAGGAGGGCCGTAGGCGGCCCTCCCGAGTTCCATTTTCGCTGAGAGAGGCATTGTGAGCCGGTCCTTCGCTGTTTCCACGATAGCCCTGTGGGCCAGATCTAATCACTCTGCAGGCTGGATTCCGGTCCCCAGCCTTGAGTTTGATACCCCTGTTCTATTGGAATTACGACTAGTCAGTGGTTATGTTCGTTCAACACACAACAACACAAATAAGTAAGGTAGAGGTAGTACAGGTAGTCCTCGACTTATGACTGCAACTGAGCCCAACATTTCTACTGCTAAGCAAGACATTTGTTAAGTGAGTTTTGCCCCATTTAGAGATCTTTCTTCCCACCGTTGCTAAATGAATCACTGTGGTTGTTAAGTTAGTAACCCGGTTGTTAAGTGAATCTGTTGTTTCCTTGTTGATTTGGCTTGTGAGAAGGTCGCAAAAGGGGATCACATGACCACAAGGACACTGCAACCGTCATAAATATGAGTCAATTGCCAAGTGTCTGAATTTTGATCACGTGACCCCGGGGAAGTGGCAATGGTCGTAAGTGTAAAAAACGGTCATAAGTCATTTTTCTTAGTGCCCTTGTAACTTGGAATGGTCACTGAACAAACTGTTGTAAGTCAAGTTTTCATAATACACTGAGCATGTCAGGTTCTAAAAACCAAGAAAGACATTCTAAGATTCTTCTAAGCAGTTTTCCAATTTATTGTTTCCTCCAGTTGATCATCAAAACTGTCTCATGCAGATAGTCCCAAAAAAACCTTCCATGAATTTTTTATTTTGTTTTTGGGGATCAAGGAAAATCTCCTCTCCATCAGTTGCAAGCAAGACCTGTGAGTTTCTTCACAGAAGCCCAGTCCTTCGTTTAATTGTGAATTTTGAAAACTCTGCATACACTGAAAAGCTTAGAATACAAAGACTTTATTCACGGATGTGAGTCTCGGTTTTTGACATCGGAAGTAATGGAACACGCAGCCATCAAATTAAGTATGGACATATCATGAATGTTGTTATTCAATTATATAAAATCTGCCAGTTGAGCTATTTTTCATTATGCCCATCACTGAATGATGTGACATTTTCCTTGGCACCCATTAGATTTTCTCAGCTTATCAACTTATCTTCCGAATCATTCATAGAAACTGAAGGTTCAGTTTGACTTCAGTTGTACAGTATATAGTAACAGATGGAAACTTATCAAGAAGAAATCCAACCTAGTATTTAAGGAGGAATTTCCTGACGGCGAGAACAATTAATCAGTGGAACGACTTGCCTCCAGGAGTTGTGAATGCTCCAACACTGGAAGTTTTTAAGAAGGAAAGGGGAAGGAAGAGAGGAACAAATGGGGAAGGAAGAAAGAAAGGAAAGGGGAAGGAAGAGAGGAAGGAAAGGGGAAGGAAGAGAGGAAGGAAAGGGGAAGGAAGAGAGGAAGGAAAGGGGAAGGAAGAGAGGAACAAAAGGGGAAGGAAGAGAGAAACAAAAGGGGAAGGAAGAGAGGGAGGAAGGGGAGGAAAGCAGAAGGAAGAGAGGAACAAAAGAGGAAGGAAGAGAGGAAGGAAAGGGAGGAAAGGGGAAGCAAGAGAAACAAAAGAGGAAGGAAGAGAGGAAGGGAAGGGAGGAAAGGGGAAGGAAGAGAAACAAAAGGGAAAGGAAGAAAGGAAGGAAAGGGAGGAAAGCAGAAGGAAGAGAGGAAGGAAAGGGGAAGGAAGAGAAGAAGGAAAGGAAGAGAGAGGGTCTTCCAGGCACCACAGCCACATGGAGCTGGGGACTCCTATCAGAAGGGAAACAAGTTCTAAAGAAAGCAGCAGATTAATTGAACCTGGAGTACACAGGCATGAAGTGCTTGAAATGAGCTATGAACATACAGACAACATTATCTGTTCTTGTCCTCGGGGAATGCTGAGTGGTCCATCCTGGTAAGAAGCTAAGCAGAAAGTGTGGATCAGCCCACAGCCTCTTATCGTTCAACAGAGAGGTGAAAGGTTCCTTAATCCTCCCTCTCCTGGCATAAATCCAGCATAAATCCATTTCTTCTCGAAGAGAACAGTGAATTCAACCACAGGAGGGAATCCTTAGCCATGTATTTTACTGTATTTGCAGATGCTACTAAAGCCTTTATGCTCCCCCTAGTGGTACAACAAAGATATGGCAATGGTTTACATATCTCAACTTCCTGCTTCTTTTTTTTATTTTTTGAATCTCCTGCATTGAATCTCCTGACCACTGTAGATAGGTAAAGGTAAAGGTTCCCCTCGCACTTATGTGCTAGTCGTTCCCGACTCTAGAGGGTGGTGCTCATCTGTGGCCGGCATGACTAAATGCCAAAGCCGCCCGGAGCGCTGTTACCTTCCCACCAAAGGTGGTCCCTATTTTTCTACTTGCATTTTTTACCTGCTTTTGAACTGCTAGGTTGGCGGAAGCTGGGACAAGTAACGGGAGCTCACCCCGTTACGCGGCGCTAGGGATTCGAACCGCTGAACTGCCGACCTTTCGATCAACAAGCTAAGCGTCTTAGCCACTAAGCCACCGCATCCCTTGACTACTGTAGATACCATATATTAAATAAATAAATAAAATCTGAATTAAATAAAATCTGAATTCATTATTATTATTAATCATATTTCTATGCCGCCCACTCTCCGAGGACTCTGGGCGGCTTACAACAATCGACAGTGTACTAAATAGCATATTGCCCCCAACAATCTGGGTCCTCATTTTACCCACCTCAGAAGGATGGAAGGCTGAGTCAACCTTGAGCCGGTGAGATTTGAACTGCCAAACTGCTGAACTAGCAGTCAGCTGAAGTAGCTGCAGTAAAGCACTCTAACCACTGCGCCACCTCGGCTCTATAGCTGTTATTTCCCCAAATCCAAATACATGGATTATGTGCACTTAACTCCCAGGAATTTTAGGGATGGCCGGAAGCTGAAATTTACACAGAGCCAAGCTGCAGAAAGTCTACGACAGGGGTGTCAAACTTGATTTCATTGAGGGGCACATCAAGGTTGTGTTTGACCTCAAGGGGCCAGGGCTGGGGGGACAGTGTGGTGTGGCCAGCTTGATGTCACTCATCATCATACCAGCATAATGTGCTAAAATCTTCTGTTCTCTATTGATACCCGAACACTGCGTTCAAATATAAATAAAAGATAGTTCATGAATATGAAAGGACAATGGATTAGTATCTGTTGACTCACTCACTGCTTCAGTTTAGGATGTCAAGAGGCAATTCTTTTGAATCATACCTAGTTTTTCTTCCCAACTTGCTACTCTTGACAAATTTACAATTATCTCCAAATACAGTATTTTATCACTGCAATATATGTTCCTAATCCCTTTTAAACTAATTTCATTGCTTCCCATCCCACAATAAAGTGGTAGTGAATTCCCTAAGTTAATTCTCCCAAATGAGTCCCATTTGGGAGAAGGGCGGTATACAAATTAAAATAATAATAATAATAATAATAATAATAATAATAATAATAATATATTGCATGATCTTAAGTGTACTTCTTTTGCTCACCTTGGAGCAATTCATTTGGTGGAAAATGACAGCATTCCCACTAAACAATATTTTACAGCTCCTCTGCCTTAAAAGAAGATGTGGAGACTCTAGAAAGAGTGCAGAGAAGAGCAACAAAGATGATTAGGGGACTGGAGGCTAAAACATATGAAGAAGGGCTGCAGGAACTGGGTATGTCTCATTTAATGAAAAGAAGGACTAGGGGAGACATGATAGCAGTCTTCCAATATCTCAGGGGTTGCCACAAAGAAGAGGGAGTGAAGCTATTCTCCAAAGCCCCAGAGGGCAGGACAAGAAGCAACGGGTGGAAACTAATCAAGGAGAGAAGCAATTTAGAACTAAGGAGAAATTTACTGACACTGAGAACAATTAACCAGTGGAACAGGTTGCCTCCAGATGTTGTGGGTACTCCAACACTGGAGATTTTTAAAAAGAGATTGGATGGCCATTTGTCCAGAATGTTTGAGCAGGTTTCCTGCTTGAGCCGAGCTTGGACTAGAAGACCTCCAATATCCCTCCCAACTCTGTTATTCTATTAAAATCTGAGCCAGACTTCTGTCTTATTTCCTCCTCCTCCTCCTCCTCCTCTTCCTCCTCCTCCGACTCCTGCGAGTCTCTTGGACTGCAAGGCGATCCAACCAGTCAGTCCTAGAGGAGATCAACCCTGACTGCTCTTTAGAAGGCCAGATCCTGAAGAGGAAACTCAAATCCTTTGGCCACTTAATGAGAAGGAAGGACTCCCTGGAGAAGAGTCTAATGCTGGGAACAATTGAGGGCAAAAGAAGAAGGGGATGACAGAGAACGAGGTGGCTGGATGGAGTCACTGAAGCAGTCGGCATGAGCTTAAATGGACTCCAGAGGAAGGTGGAGGACAGGAAGACCTGGAGGAACGTTGTCCATGAGGTTGCGATGGGTCAGACACGACTTCGCAACTAACAACAACCTACTACTACTACTACTACTTCCTGATCTTTTCTTTGGGGGTTTTCTTCAATTCCTTTTCCATCACTGACAATTCAACAGTTGAACCGACTGCATGGAAAATTCATCATTTGATGCCACACAACTCATTTGTGTATCTGTATTTTGCATCTTTTTACAGGATGAAATGGCAGTCCTGTATAATAGATCTTTTTTTAAAAAAAAAAAAAAAGGAAGAAAGAAATAGCATTGTGGAGACACAGCGCCACCATGTGGGGCTGAGCAGTTGGTCGCAATTCTTTATTCGATGAACTAGATTATTTATTTGCAGGTAGTCCTGGATTTACAACAGTTTGTTTAGCGGTCATTCAAAGTTACAACGGCACTGGAAAAAATGTGACTAATGACCATTTTTCTCACTTACAGCTGTTGCAGCTTCCCCATCGTCACAGCTGAAGTCTAAATAGCATCCTAAGTTCCGAATGAGGTTTGGGTTGGTTCAGAACCTGGTTTTTGTGAATCGCTGAGATTATTGTGAAGACTGCCTTTCCCCCCTACAATTTTCATTTCTGCTCGACAAGATGATTGGGGACCTTCCTCTAAACCAGGGCTGCCCAACCTTGGCAACTTTTAAGACCCGTGGATTTCAACTCCCAGAATTCCCCAGCCAGCCATTCTTCTTCAGGAAATGTACTCAGCATCATTTTAATCTTTAAAATGTTGACAGCTCCTTTTTCAGTCAAGATTTTGCCAGTTGAGTTCCTGCCAGAGCAGCATCATTTCCACAACACTGTCAGATTATTTACTAAGACCGTATTACTATTCTTCTTCTCATCCTTCCTAGTACCTATCTCTTCCCACTTATGACTATAACCTTGTTGCTTGTATCTTTACAATTTATATTGTTTTATTTGTTTCCTAGTACGATTTGATTGCTTATTAGTAACTTATGACTATCACTAAGTGTTGTAGCTTATGATTCTTGATGAACGTATCTTTTCTTTTATGTACACTGAGAGCGTATGCACCAAAGACAAATTCCTTATGTGTCCAATCACACTTGGCCAATAAAGAATTCTGTTCTGTTCTGTTCTGTTCTGTTCTGTTCTGTTCAGTTCTGTTCTGTTCTGTTCTGTTCTGTCCTGTTCCTGTTCCATTCCGTTCCGTTCCGTTCCGTTCCGTTCCGTTCCGTTCCATTCCATTCCATTCCATTCTGTTTTGCTGAGACTTCCAACGGTTGACATTGCATTTGTAATTTTTTCATCAGAATCAGAATAGAGCTGGAAGGGACCTTGGAGGTCTTCTAGTCAAGCCCCCTGCTCGAGCAGGAGATCTATACCATTTCAGGCAAGTGGCTGTCCAGTCTCTTCTTAAAAACCTCCAGTGATGAAACACCGATGACTTCTAGTGGCAAGCTGTTCTGTTGGTTAATTGTCCTCACTGTTAGGAAGTTTCTCCTCAGTTCCAGTTTGCTTCTCTCTTTGATTAGTTTCCATCCATTGTTTCTTGTCCTGCCCTCAGGTGCTTTGGGAAATAAGTTGACCCCCTCCTCTTTGTGGCAGCCCATCAAATACTGGAATACTGTTATCATGTCTCCCCTAGTCCTTCTATTCTCTAGACTAGACTAGCCAAACCGAAATCCTTCAACCGTCCTTCATATGTTTTAGTCTCATAATCATAATCATGAATTTATTTGTCAAGCATATATAAGATAACAGGTAAAAGGATAAACATAATTTGAATACATGAAAAGAGTAAGTAAAAAGGAATATTAGGACAGGGACGGAAGGCACGCTGGTGCACTTATGCACGCCCCTTACAGACCTCTTAGGAATGGGGTGAGGTCAACAGTAGACAATTTAAGGTTAAAGTTTTGGGGGTTTGGGGAAGAAACCACAGAGTCAGGTAGTGCATTCCAGGCATTGACCACTCTGTTACTGAAGTCATATTTTCTGCAATCAAGTTTGGAACGGTTTACCTTGAGTTTGTATCTATTATTTGCTCATGTATTGTTGTGGTCGAAGCTGAAGTAGTCATTGACAGGAAGGGAATTATGGCAGATCATTTTATGTACTATGCTTAGGTCAGACTGAAATCGGTGTAGTTCTAAGTTGTCTAAGCCCAAAATTTGGAGTCTGGTGGCATAAGGTATTTTATTGCGGTTAGAGGAATGGAGGACTCTTCTCGTAAAATATCTCCGGACTCTCTCGATTGTATTTATGTCCAATATGCAGTGCGGGTTCCAGACAGATGAGCTGTATTCAAGAATTGGTCCAGCAAATGTTTTGTATGCTCTAGTTAGTAGTACAACATTACCAGAGAAGAAGCTATGCAAGATTAGATTAACAACTCTTAATGCCTATTGGGCAATGTTGTTACAGTGGGCTCTGGCACTTAGATCATTAGAAATGAGTCTCCAGGCCTTTAATCATCTTAGTTGCTCTTCACAACGAAGATCATCCTCTTAGTTAACTAACATCGCAAGAGAACCTAGTGGCTCTTTTGTTGTCTGGATGTTTAAGGGCAGTGTAACCCCCGAGGTTTCCTAAGCTGGCTTGCCCTCTTCTTGGCCTCCCAGGCTGTCTGTTCTCTGACGGAAGACGGTTCTCCGAGCCCCGCCAAAATTTCTGTAGTAAAACTTGCCCTTATGCCTCTCTCTTCAGCCTAGTGTGTGTGTGTGTGTGTGTGTGTGTGTGTGTATGTGTGGACGACAACGTGACTCATTTTCCTGCCTGGCTAGAAGCAGAAGGGAAAATGAGGAATAGTGGGGGCCTGGATTGAACACTTCCTGTAGACACAAAGACATGGAGAGTTACTGTAAGAGACTCTGCCAAGAGTTAAAGTAGCTAAATTACAGTGAAATTGTTAACTGGCGTGGAAAAATGAACCCCGCCAGCTGTTTTCGTGGCAAGCGGTAAATGGAATTTGAGCTGCGTCAGTGAAAAGTCTACAAAATTAAGGAGAGAAATGCTGTAAAACAAGCAGGAGAAATAGCAAAAACGTTGAAGTCAAAAGTCTTACTTGTTTTCTCTTGGGCAGGCAGTTCGCTACTTACAACCATTCGTTTTTAGCGAACATTTGAAGTTACACCATACTGAAGACTTACAATCAGTCTTCACAGTTATGACCATCGTAGCAACCCCAAGGTCAAAATTTGGGTGGTTGCATCCTGAGGTCATGTGATCGCTACTTGCGATCATCCCAGCCGGCTTCCGACAAGCAAAGTCAATCCAGAAAGCCAGATTGGCTTAATGATCGAATGGTTCACTGGACCTCAGAACTGAAGAAGCTTCTTGGATGAGAAGCGAAACCTTTTCAAGGAAAAAAAAAAAACCAAGAAAGTCTTGTGGCCTTTTGAAAAGCACCTTTGAGACAACCATGACCTGGAGGATTGAGAATCTCCATAGATACTTTCTGGTGTTTTAGCACCAGCATTGGATGAGTAGACCAATCCACAGAGCCTTAAGGATTCTGAAGTACATAGGTTCAGTTGAATGTAAGAGTCTGATATCCTTCCTTACAGTTGAGAGCTTTTGGATAAACCACCTAAAAAGGGATCAAGAAATATGAAAAAAAAATTGTTTTGATATCCATGAGCCAGCAGTGTGCAGCAGCAGCCAAAAAACTAATGCAATCCTGGGTTGTATAAACAGGGGCATAGAATCAAGATCACGTGAAGTATTATTACCGTTTTATAAAACCCTGGCACCAGAAGGCAAGAAAGAAACAACGGATGGAAACTAATCAAGGAGAGAAAGCAACCTAGAACTAAGGAGAAACTTCCTAACAGTGAGGACAATTAACCAGTGGAACAGCCTGCCTCCAGAAATTGTAAGGGCTCCATCACTGGAGGTTTTTAAGAAGAGACTGGAGAGTCACTTATTTGAAATGGTATAGGGCAGGGGTTAAATGCTCCCGGTTCGGACCGGATCGTTCGATCCGGTCGCGATTGTGGCAGATGGTTCAGAGAACCGTAGCGATCGTGGCGCAAGGCTCCGCCCACCCGTTCGGTTGTCGTTACTTCCTGGTTTTAACCAGGAAGCAATGTGTTTTGTACCCTCTGCGCATGCGCAGAAGGTTTTGCTTTTTTTTTGCTTTTAAAAGTAAAAAACAAAAAGGCTCTGACGTCAGAGCTTATTTTTTACCTTTTAAAAGCATTTTTATACAACCTATTCAACCGATTAGGTTGTTAAAAAAAATGCTTTTAAAAGTAAAAAAAAAAAAGATCGCGTGCTACAGCTGATCGCCCCCCACGCCTCCTTTTGGCGTGCACTGTGCCCGCGTGCCTCACATTTGGTGTATGGTACGAACTGCGCATGCAGGTGCACAGTGCACATTTGATGCACAGTGCGCATGCTCAGCCAGCGAACCAGTAGTAAACCAGTTCAGATTTCACTATTGGTATAGGGTCTCCTGCTTGAGCAGGGGGCTGGACTAGAAAACCTCCAAGGTTCTGTTCTGTTCTGTTCTGTTCTGTTCTGTTCTGTTCTGTCCTAACTCCACATGGAGAACTCAGCAATGAATACCGGACACAAGGAGAGAGAATATGCCCTCTCCTGGCTGCGCCACCAAGGAGCCTTGGTGGCGCAGCGGACTGAAGTGCTGTTAAGTAGCACTTAGCTGCCAGCTGCCTGCAATTACTGCGAGTTCAAATCTCACCAGGCTCAAGGTTGACTCAGCCTTCCATCCTTCCGAGGTAGGTAAAATGAGGACCCAGATTGTGGGGGCAATAAGATGACTTTGTATAAAAAAGAACACTACTTAGGGGGGGCCGAAAGCCCTACTAAGCAGGTATATACAAAAAGTATGAAGGCTGTTGCTTAACGCATTGTAAGCCACCCTGAGTCTCCGGAGAAGGGCAGCATATAAATCGAACCAATAAATAAATAATCAATCAATCAATAAATGTATAAAGACCTCTTAAAGGGGTAAAAAGACTTGTGTGGACCTCTTCAGTGTCTTAAACTGGCTATACCAATGTTGATTCATTCTCATTGCATCAGCCTTACATTTCATCAGCTTTACGGTTGCATTAGCCTTACATTGGCTGGTCAGCTTTAAATCATCATTACCCTGACATATAATGAGATGAGGAGGCACATTCCCAAGAGGAACAAGTGTGTATTGCGAACACTGAGAGGTCTTTACTCTTTGTGGTTTCAGATGAGTCAGCTTCATGCCTGGCCCTGATTGAATATCATCCCGGAGGGCAAGCTTGAACAAGTCCTCCCAAAGTGGCTTCAGGCCACCTGTTTTTGTTTCTGTTTTTTCAATTTCCCCGTGATGAGAACAAACTGATTTGCAGTAAGCATGTTCATAGCAGTGGGGTAGTTAAACCTTGCCTGTTTATCCCCTTACAATCGGTGCCTTCCAAAAAGCAGTCATTCCTGCAGAATTTCCCAAACTTGCCTTTCAAAGAAAAGGATCTTTGAAGATCTTTGGGATCCTCAAAGAAAACGTAGTAGAGTGTACGATGGGCTGTGTTGTACAAGGCTGTGTTTCTTCTAAAATTCCAAACTGGTGGGCAAACCGTTAAAAAAGTTCATTTGTTTTGTTTTTTGTTTTTGTTTTTATTAAATTTATACACCGCCCTTCTCCCGAAGGACTCAAGGCGGTGAACAGCCACAGAATAAAAAACACATACATACAAAAATTTAAGATAGAATAAAAACGAATTAAATAATTTGGCTGAGACGAATTTAAAATACCCAATAATTTAAAACAAATTAAAATTTACATTTAACAGGGGAAAAGATTTAGGCCAGGCCGGCTTGATGAAATAGAAAAATCTTAAGTGCGCAACGGAAGGTGCGCAGATCCGGGATCGTCCGTATCTCCGGGGGGAGCTCGTTTCAGATCGTAGGTGCCCCCACGGAGAAGGCTCTCCCTCTGGGGGCCGTCAGTCGACATTGTTTGGCCGACGGCACCCGGAGGAGCCCCTCTCTATGGGAGCGTGCTGGCCAGTGGGAGGCTATTGGTGGTAGCAGGCGGTCCTGTAGATAACCAGTCATTTATCATGTCATTTATCTTCGAGACCGCCTTCTACCACATAGCTCCCAGCAACCGGTAAGATCCCACAGAGTCGGTCTCCTCCAGGTCCTGTCAGCTAAACAATGTTGGCTGGTGGGCCCGTGGGGGACGGCCTTCTCTGTGGCTGCCCCAGCTCTCTGGAACCAGTTACCTCCTGAGGTCCGGACCGCCCCCACCCTATAGGCCTTCCAGAAAGCGGTGAAACCTGGCTCTTCCGGCAGGCCTGGGGCCATTTATCTCGTTATAATGATCTTGCGAGACCCAGCCACGAATTGGAGTGCATGTGTTTTAACGTTTTTAAAGTTTTAAATGTTTTTCTTTTTAACATTTTTTTATGGGATTGTTCGCATTGTTTTATTCTTTGTTGTAAGCCGCCCAGAGTCCCTTGGGAGTTGGGCAGCATAGAAATGCGACAAAATAAAATAAAATAAAATAAATAATAAAATTTGCAAACGGTATTTCGTCGCATAAGTTGGCCCTTGCTGAATCTGCCCCCAAATTCATCTGGTATGAATGGAGTTACAGTCTGGATAGGCTCACTTACTAAGAGGAAGTCAGCCTGAGATTAGAGGGCAAGACATTTCCATCCAGTAAAAGAGAACAATGCCATGGATGAGCGGCTCACTTGGGCACACACTACAGACTTTAGCTGAATTTAGCTGAACTTTGTTGGCTGGGGAAGCAGAGAAAAGTTCCTAGTTGCTATGCCATAACAGATGTCATAAAAGTAAAAGAAAATCTGGGTACAAGGGGAAAGGAAGGGGAGGAGAGGAGAGGAGAGACAAAGGGAGGGAGGGAGGGGAGTGGAGTGACAAAGGGAGGGAGGAAAGGGAGGGTGGAGAGAGAGAGGGAGGGAGGAAAGGAAGGGAGGAAAGGAGGGGAGGGGAGAGACAAAGGGAGAGAGGAAAGGAAGGGAGGGGAAGGGGAGGGAAGAGACAAAGGGAGGGAGGGAAGGAAGGAAGGAAAGAGAAGGGGAAGGGACGGAATGGAAGGGCGAAAACGGGTAAGAATTTGTGTAAATCTTCTCTTTTGGAATCATCCATAATATATCCTAATAGACATGTCTATTCAGATGTAAATCTCATTTATTTTCTGGTCGGCCTCTGGATCCTTCCATTTTTTGTTCTTTTCCTGGATTTTTAAAACGATTTGGTTTTCAGCTCTGACACTAAGGGGTGATATTTACACACAAACAATAACACAATTAAATCTATTTGGTTTGATTTTGGTGTGCTCATGAGGGGAGTGGTAACTCGGGGGTTATAGCAAAGGCAATGCAGATCACAGGCGGCTTACCGATTTCCCGCCCTAGGTATATTGTTATGTTATATAAAATTATTGTAACTAAGCCAAACTTAATACAATTAAGCAATTATGCATTCCCGGTTAGCTCGATCTCCATTTTCTCCTTTCTCTGTTTGGTGCCTTCTTGGATTCTAACCTCCTTGGGCATAAGCAGAACACCTGTTCTAGTGTTTTATATCTTGATGCACTTTTCATATGCTGTTTTTTTTTTTTAGGGGGGGTTTGCATTAAAATTCTGTGATGCCATATGAAATAAATAAAGCTTCCTGGACAAAGTATAATCTCTTCTTTGTTGTTGTTAGTTGCAAAGTCGTGTCCGACCCATTGCGATCCCATGGACAACGTTCCTCCAGGCCTTCCTGTCCTCTACCATCCTCTGGAGTTCATTTAAGCTCACACCGACTGCTTCAGTGACTCCATCCAGCCCCCTCGTTCTCTGCCGTCCCCTTCTTCTTTTGCCCTCAATCGTTCCCAGCATTCGGCTCTTCTCCAGTGAGTCCTTCCTTCTCATTAGGTGGCCAAAGTATTTGAGTTTCATCTTCAGGATCTGGCCTTCTAAAGAGCAGTCAGGGGTTGATCTCCTCTAGGACTGACTGGTTGGATCGCCTTGCAGTCCAAGGGATTCAGAGGAGTCTTCTCTTCTTTGTCTCCATACAAATAACAGTGACATCTGAAAGGAACACACCTTAGACCCACAATGGCACAAGTGCTTATTTTTGGGCTGCTACAGATAGACCTCAACGTATGACCACAATTGAGCCCAAAATTTATGTCACTAAGCAAGACAGGTGTTCGGTGATATTTTGCCTTGTTTTACCACTTTTCTTGCCATAGTTGTTTTTCTTTTAATCAAGTTTTATTAGTATTCTTTTTCCTCAGACCCATCCACATATTTTATGAACAAGAGTATTGGCCATATCATATCTTATACAACTTGTCATATCCAAATACATTTTACTTAGTTACAATTTCTGCCAAAATATTCTTTTTCCATATTTTTTAATCGTGTCTTAATATTTCTGTGCTTATTTCTATAAACAACATCTTCTGTCATCCTCCAGTTCTAATTTCTCCATTTTTAATCATATATATTCCTTTTTAATTCTTTTGACTCTTGCCACAGTTGTTACTGTGAATCACTGGCAGCTGTGACACAACTGTGAGGTGAATCTGGCTTCTCCACTGACTTCGCTTCTCAGAAGGTCGCAAAAGGGGATCAGGTGATCTCGGGACATGGCAACCGTCATAAATACGAACCAGTTGCCAAGCGTCTGAATTCGGATCATGTGTCCACGGGGATGCTGCAATGGTTGCAAGCATATAAAATGGAAATGAGTCACTTTTTGCAGTGCTATCGTAACTTTGGTCACTAAATTTATGGTTAAGTCTAGGACTGCCTGTACGAGAGTCAGTGATTCTCACTTGGGTGAGTGATCCAAGTAATTTGTGCTACCGTCTCTCCCTGAGGGAATCTGCCCCTACCAGCAGATCAGATAGGGTGGATATCCTCTAGATCAGAGGTGCCAAACTCGCGATCCGTGGGTCGGATGTGTCACGCAGTGGCCAAGCCCACCCCTGGTTTAGCGAAGGGGGGGGGAAGTCACGATGTCACGTGACAACGTAACATGAGTTTGACAACCCTGCTCTAGGTCCTTTCCCTTAAATGTTGCCATCTGGGTACCTGAAGACAGTATACCTTCTTGGTGGTCACCTCAGCTCTTTGAGAAGAGGTCGACCAACTTGAGGTCGAAGGTATCCCACACCCTTTTAGTCTTCCAGAAGGCTGCAAAGAGCTGGTTTTTCCTCCAGGAATCAGGATACAGTAAGATTGGCGCCAGAGGTGAAATCTAGTTGGTTCTATCCGGCTCGGCGAACTGGTAGCAGTGGCTGCGGGAGGCTCCACCCACCCGTGGAGACCTTACTCCCCAGTCATCCTTTTTCTTTTAACTGTTCGTGCCTTCTGGCAACTCTGCGCATGCGCGCACTAGGAACAGGCTCCTCCTGTTCCTCTGCCTCTCTGCTGTCCGACTCTAGAGGTTCCGGAGTCCGCACATCACTCCCAGATGGCCCTGGCTCCATCTCTGCCTCCGACGCAGAGCCCTCATCCAGGCCTACCCCATTCTCCAGGACTGGCCTATGTTCCTCCCCAGCCTCCTCACTGTCCAACTCCGCTGCCAGCTCCACAGGCTGCTGGCGGACCACAACACAGGGATTAACTGGAGTCCTTTCCAGATTCAAAGAAAGTAAAAGATCACATGACTTTTCCTTCTGACTTTCAACAGGAGAGTCCCCTATTTCCCTTGCCTTTGGTATATCAATATAGATATGTGGAGCTCCTTCAGAGGTTCACCACAAGGGGAAGGGTATGTAGATGGAAAGAAATGATCACCAAAGTCATAGTGTCTTCTGCAGCAGTGGGTTTCACTTTATGTTACTACTGGTTCGCTGTGCTCACTTTCGCTTCATGTGCACGCAACGCCTGGTTCGCACGAGTGCCTGCTTTCCAGGCATGCGCCCGGCTTTCCATGCATGTGCTTTGCTCACGTGTGTTCCGCGCAGGCGCCTGACCTCAAAAATGTGCCTAAAGAGGTTGGCATAGCGCCGGGATGGGTGGGCGGACCCACCCACAATTTCCATTACCGGTTCGGGTGAACTGGTCCCAACGGACTGAATATCACCTCTGATCTTCTGCCTGAGAAGGGGGTTGGATTAGAAGACCTTCAAGGTCCCCTCCAACTCGTTTATTATTCTGTTATTTCCTCACCCCAAAACAATTTTCCAATGTAAGCACTCAGGACTATGAGATTTTCATAAGGAGTCCAACTTGACAGAGATTCTTTAAAAGAAACGTCTCTTTATTAAATTAATTCAAGGGCAATCAGCAAATATTTAAATCATCAGGATTGAGAGACTGCAGAGCTGACTGTTTATTTCCAACTGTTCCAGTCAAAACAATAAATTCAGTCCTTTTGTTTTTAATTCTTCCCTGTTACACAAAAATCCATCATCACTAAGAAATTGATAGAAGTGCTTCCTGCACATACATACTACTTAAGGTTTTACAGCAAATTATGTAGGAAAGTCCAAATACCTGACATGGATGCTATCTCCTAACTCCTACGTGTATTTATTTGGAAAATTAATTGTTGGAGTAAAGAGGATGTTTGGTTTTTTTTAAGTGGGACTTAAAACTCCATAATTCCAAGGAAGCACACTCACCTGATGGAGGAATTGTGAGGGAAATGAACACTTTTTACAAGAACTATCCCTTGCAATGATATTTTACTTCCGCATAACATGCTTAAATTGGCATATTAAAGATCATAGATAGATAAAAAATAGTAGTAGGGCAGACAAAAATGTGAAAGCTTTTTATAGACAGATTGTCCCCCTGATCAGAAACATTGAAGTATATTGCACAGAAAGTATTCCCCACTCAGAAGTTTGCCACAATGTGCAAAGTTCAACATTTTTATTTTAATTCCAGTGTTTTCCTCAGAGTAAGGTAATTTTTTTTTCCTGGCTAAAGGAACGCACCCAGGGAAAGCACTTGTTCTTTCAGACTCAAGTGTCTCCCTAAAAGTCAGTTTTCACTTACCACATAATCTGACACAGCTCTATGAAACTTCTACGATACGGGATATAATCAATGGGTTTTAGAAATCAATCTTCTGCGAGGTGCAGTTGCACAGATATTAAATTTCTAAAGTGATTCTATTTCAAAAAAAACCCTGAAAAACATCTGCTAGCGGCAATTTGAGCCTACCTGAAAAAGATCTTAACAATAAATATAGATAGTAAGCTTCATTATGAAGAAACGTTAAAAAAAAAAAGATCTAGGCTCAAATCTACCTTAAGCCAAAATGCAAAAAAAGACTATGAGTCTTTGCAAAGTTTAAGTCCTTTTAAGTCCTTTATTTGCATTTCCCAAACAAATTAGTTTTCAAAATGAAGATAACTAGGGAATAGATACTTCCACAGAATACTCGTGTTTTCAAATTTGTCTTCCCTTCTGCTTTGTGACCCAAAATGACTTTTTTGGGTTAGTTTCAGGGGTGGGATTCAGACGGTTCGGACCAATTTGGGTGAACCAGATGTTAATTTTAATTTGGTTTGCCGAATCAGTTGTTGCAAGGATTGGCTGACCCCGCCTACCCCACCCCTCCCGTCCCAGAAGTCTCCACGCAGCCCGTTTTGGATGCCAGGTAAGTGCAGGGCCTGCGCGGAGGCTCTGGGAGGGCGAAAAAACGGGCCTACCGGAAGTTCTGGAAGTCCAGAAACAGGCCTGTTTCCAGCCTCTGGAGGGCCTCTGGAGCCCAGGAGAGGTTGTTTTTGCCCTCCTGGAGCTCGAGGAACGCCTCCGGAGCCTAGGGAGGGTGAAAAACGGACCTACCGGAAGTACCAGAAGTCTGAAAACGGGCCAGTTTCCAGCCTCTGGAGGGTCACCGGAGCTCAGGGGAGGCCGTTTTTGCCCTCCCGGAGGCTCAAAGAAAGCCTCCAGAGTCTGGGGAGGGCAAAAATCCCCCCCCCCATGGTGCAGGAGGCCGAGTAGGCCTCGCCCACCATGGTCACGCCCACCCAGCAACTGGGCAGAGAACCAGTTGCTAAGATTTCTGAATCCCACCCCTGGTTAGCTTTCGAAAGTTTTGAATTAGTTTTCAAACTGAAGATAACTAGGGATTGGACCCTTCCACAGAATACCCATGTGTTTTCAAATTTGTCTTCTCTTCTGCTATGTGATCCAAAATGATCTTTTTGGTTTGGCACCTGGGCACCTTATAGAACCACCCTCTCCAATGTGAATCAGCCCAAATGGCCAGATTATTCAGGGAGAAGCTCCTTGTGGTCCTTCACTTCCAGAAGGTGACTGGAATTGAAGCCAGAAGGTGCTGATTTTCAGCGGTAGAGTTTGGACATCCCTGATGACTTTTAGAAAGATGTTAAAAAAAACTGAGCTCCTTTGGAGAGTGCCAAGTTCATGACTTGCATCTTCTTTTATTCCTATTTTTATTCGTGGCCTTCGTTTTATTTTTGTGACTGTGGCCGAGAGGATCGTTATTGGTTCGTGGTTTTATGATTTAATTTTTAACGATTAAAGTACCTTGGAGGTTTAAATTATTATTATCATTGCATCATGGAGAGCTTTGGGATGGCAGCCTGATATAGAAGTGGTACCTAAATAAATGAATCACACAAAAACTATGAACATTCAAAGAGCTTGGGTGTCTGTGGTACATCATAAACCTCTTCCTCCTCAGGATTCCAGTCAATTGGAATCCTGTGCACTTTTTGCCCCCTCCCCAAATTCCCATTTTTTTTCTTACAGGTGAGATCTTCCATCCTGTCCTAAATAATAATAATTTTTTAAAAAAGAATAAAAGGAAAGTGCTCAAACTTTTGAATATCATTCTGGCTCTTTCATACTCAATCCTGACTGCAGATGACCTCAATCCTATTCCATCTCAGTTCTCCCGGCCTTCAAGTTAATTTCTTAAAATCCTTTCCCTTCAAGAAATTAGGATGTTCAGATAAAAGAAATGCTGATGTTTAGAGACAGAATTAAAAATAAATACTGACCAGGCATTTCTTCTATTTATTTATTCTTTAAATCCAACCAGCAAGTTCCCTCTTAACCCTCTTATTCTATGTTCTTTGTTCTTCCAGGCATTAACTAACTGCCCTACATCTTATACTATTTATATTTTCGGGGTATTTGTGTTGTACCAGTCTTTGGGTTCTTCAAACTATTTCAGCAGACTTCAAAGTCGCAACACATGAGACGGGAGTTGGATAGATCACTGAGTTCTAAGTTTACTTTTATTAAGAACTTGCTCTATTGCGTTCCGTAAGGAATATTGTGAGCCGTGGTGGAGTAGTGGTTATAATGCAGTACTTCTGCTGACTGCTGGCTGCCTGCAGTTCGATCCTGACCGTCTTAAGGTTGACTCAGCCTTCCATCCTTCCGAGGTTGGTAAAATGAAGACCCAGATTGTTGGGGGCAATATGCTGACTCTGTAAACCGCTTAGAGAGGGCTGTAAAGCACTGTGAAGTGGTATACACGTCTAAGTGTTATTGCTATTGATCAGGAAGATTCACCACTCACTCCTACCTGGGACATTCAAACTTTCTGCTCATCTAACAATTGATAATGCATCACTTCCTGTACCACACAATTGGCAGTGACAATTTTTAGGGCAGCCATCTGATTTAAATAACGTTTTTGATCCATACCCAAGGGCAGAAGTGGATTCAAAAAGATTTGACAAAACCAGATGTAAAGTCTACAGAGTGGGGGGGAGAAAGAAAAGATAATACTGAACAAGCATAATCAATAGTCTCTTAAAAGACTGACACATGATTTCATTCTCCAATAAAGATAATAAACACAATCAGCCCTGTTAGTCCAAACAACTGGAACATAAGTGCAAATTATGATTGAAATATTATTTCACATTAGAAAGAGAGAGGTGCTCTACAGTATGATATGATATCGATTCCCCCCCCCCCCCCCCGATTCCACTTTCTTTCCTTTCATTTCCATTCGTTTAGTCTGAATGGCAATTCTGACAAATTCCTTAGGATCGAAATAAAATTTAATGCTCCTGTCCTGTGAACGCGGCATCATTGTTACAGTGAGTGAAATAATACTGGTTAATTTGTGTGCATGTTCAAATCATATAATAGATAGAGGGGGGAAAAATCAGTTTACAGAAATTAAATCTAGTACCAAGCAATCTCTCTCTTTCTGCTACTTTTGATCACAGGTTATTTCAGCTTTTAAGATATCGTACAGATCTGAGTAGGGGTTTTTTTTCTTTCCCCTTTTAATCTCTCAAACGCTTCGAAAGTCCTTCCTTGTAGTTCGCGGGCAGCTTTACTAAGGTGGCTGTTAAACCAGAAATCAGATAATCCATCAAGGCAAGTGGTTTTGTGCAGTGACCAGCTTTACATTGTTACGGGCCAATCAGAAAGATCGGCTAATGCAATCTGTAGAAGAAGATATCACCAATATGCTTAACATGTCCCCTTATTTGACTTTATCCACTGAATGTAAGATCTTGGGTTCGCTTTGAATGTTACCGGAAAGCAACATTTTAAGTTTATAAAATCAAGACAGCTGTGTGTTCAGTGGCATAGTCACTTTCTGAAGAGTGTTGTCAGAACAGTATAATTTTTTTTCCTCCTCAATTCATGTATGCAAAAACTGAAAACTGCTACATTCCTCTTGAAAAGTCCAAATGTCCGAACCAACCCCCCCCCCCCATTTTTTTTAACCTCTCAGTGTGCAACTGGGTTTGGAGAGTAGATGCTCTCAGAAGGCAGTATTCAAAGCCGAAGTTGGATATAAACAGTGCAGCTGTATAAATAAAGTACCGATATTGCCTTTTCTAAAACAATTGTCAAGAGCCATCATAATCTTTTTTTTAAAAAAAAAAATTCCATCTAAAAGAAAACCTTTTCCGCTAGAATCTGATCTGCAACTATAGCATACATATACATATATTTGTTTTACGTATCTTTTATTTCTAAATGTAAAAATATCATTTTTCTTTTTTCTTTTCTTTTTTAAAAAAAGCTACCTACTGGAATGAGTCAGAGTGAACTGTGGATGTATATCTTTTAAACCAGGGCTCTCCAACCTTGGCAACTTTAAGACTTGTGGACTTCAACTCCCAGAATTCCTCAGCCAGCTTTGCTGGCTGAGGA